>JAJAQA010000007.1:573429-633429 GCA_021464565.1 Rutilus rutilus
TAAATCAATAAAACAATTATATCTGATATGGGCTATAATCTCGGTTTCTAGCTAGGCTATTTGACTTGATGGAATTGAAAGCACGGCTCGTTTATTGAATAATTCCAAGTTTACCTTCCAGATTTCGTGATGACCATTTCTGTGCCGCGCTTGTGAAACAGATCCCAGAGTTCCTTGGCTTCCAGGTGCACTTTCGGGTCGTCGTCCACCTCCTCCTCGGGCTCGAGTGTCTTCAGAGGCCGCAGATGCGAGGCCTGGTGTCCCAGAGAGGAGAAGTGGAGGCCGGTATCTGCGGTCATCAGCTGCTCCATGATCGGCTTGCCCAGCGCCAGCGAGCCCGAGGGTGGCAGTGCCAGGGCCGGGAAGAAGGGAGGCTGGTGACCCAGCATCGCGCTCATGGCAAACTCCGGACTCCGGTGAGGTAAAAACGGGTGATATGCCATACTGGATCCTTGAATAACTGGATCTCTCATCGGAAAGCTCATCCAAGTCCAGATTGCAGAGGTGACGCGGTGTTCCTTAAAAACGAGTAATCAGAAATCAGCTAGAAAAAAATCAGCGCTGGAGAAGTGCTTCACTCGGTGCGCGAGACTCTTAATTGTCTCACTAGCTGGATTCCAAAAAAAAAAAAAAGTGAGATAAAGTGAGAAACAGCTATCCATTAATCTGCCGCTTGTCTGTGAAATCGAGAAGATAAAAAAATTAAAGATGAAATTAAAGACGCGGTGTGTGTCGGTTTCCTTCAGCTTTCTTTAAAACAGACATTCCTGTGATAATAATAATGAGATCGTCCCGAGTCCTGCCAAAGAGATGTGTTGAAATATTTCGTTGCCTCGGAATAATTCCTCTGTCTTTACTTGTTGGAGGGATACACCTTCACACGAGCGCACACACTCGTCCTGTCGCGCGCACACACACACATCTCACACACGATCCGCGGAGAACGGGGTCCAGCACGGAGATGTTCCCAGTGCTTCTGAACTCCATGGGCTTCGGTGTGTGTGGATGTGTTGCGTGTTTCGAGCTCCAGCTCTCTGTTGATTGGCCCTTTCACGCTTTCGGACCAATTGTGTTGCTCTGTAGGCGTGGTTTTAACAGGTCGGGTGGAGGGGAAAGACTTCAGACTTATAAAAAGGTGTTTGAGAACTCTATTGCTGCCGCGAAACAGCGCTGTTGTGTGAAGATGTCAACATCATTAGGACTCGCATCTGTCGGGCTGTGGGACCCGGAGAACAACATGAACTTCCAGGACTCGTGCGCACAGCGTCACTGTTGGCCTCGTTTCGCGCACACAACATCATGTTTCGCTTCGCACGAGCGTTATTATACCTGGGAAAAGACAAAAGCGCGTCAAAATAATTAATATGCATGTTATTAATATGGAGATTTTGCATTTCATCAGCGTTTAATGTTATGTGGGAAATCACATTTGAAACCACGAATATCCTAATCGTGTCCGAACGGATAAATTATGCTTTCATTTTTTTATTTATAATTTGAACAATTTCAGAGCTACTGACTATAAAATTGGATATCAGAACGAAGTCAACCAGCGTGTGACTAAACCGGGTGTACAATAAATGATTAGATAGACAGAAAAGGAGATGCAAACATATTTATCATAACGGCTACCGGATTCGATCACACTGTGTCGCAACGTCAGCGAGATTTAATTTAATGTGCTAAAGTTTATTTTATAATAGCAAATATATCGCCTTATCACTTTATATTCAGGAACCATTTTTATTCAGCTTACACACACTCTCACTCACTCACACACACACACACACACACACACACACACACACACACACACACTTCTCTCTCTCAATTTCAAGACTTTGCAAGAATTTGCTCGTGACTCTTGAACGCGACTATTTAAATAGGCCTATTCCCCTTATGTGAGTCTCACTATATTGTTCAAGACACAAAGAACATATCGAATATCTAAAGAGTGTGATTTTTAAATCACTGACAAACACCCTTGACCTTATTAAAATATAAATGTATCTTTTGGGGGGTGGGGGGAATGATTAGATTAAAACATCAGTGTGTAATGAGAGCAGGCTGTTGTTTTCACTGAATTATCAGTGTGTTGCTCAATTGTGTGTGTGTTAATGCCTCAGACATGTTGATAACTGAACGCATCTGTCCTGTTTGGCGCCCGACACAAACACTGGGTTAATTCACACGTAAACAACAGAGGCTCGTGGTCAGTTAAACAGCGCCTGAGAAGCGACTCAATTATCTGGTCAGCAGAGCAGAGACCAGTGAGATTTATCACCCTTCATCAAGTGGACAAATACTGTCACTGTCATCTTAGAAGAGGCATCTCTGTCCTGCGCAGTTTTGCATTGGGTCTAATAAACAATGACGCGATAATAAGTCTGTTTTTTTTTTTTAACTATAGTCAAAGATAATGAAATTAAAGCATGTCGATATTTAGTTCTTCGGTCGCTGTGCGTCCGTGTGCATTTTTACTATAGTGTGTGTAGTGTAGAATGTAGTGCAAACTGATGACGGATTGCTTATGCAGTGAATGAAAAAACACTGAATGCAGTCTGGTTTCTCACACACTCCTTATTTAAAGTAATCAGCATGATTGGGGTTTTTAAATACTATTTCCGCTACATGCACGCGCATTCTGTGTGACATTATAGTTGTGAATGTGATCCTATAAAAATATATTTTTATTTATTTATTAATATTTATTGATTGACTCTAGAAATTGCAATCTTTCCAAAACATGACGGAATGCTCTATATTTACGACTGTGTTCATCGCTGCTTCTCCGACATCTTTATCTGCTGATTTCTGTTTTTGCATGAGTTAATACATTTTTAAATAATCATCTCTAATTCAATTCCTTTTTAAGATGTAGGTTAAAAGGAGTCAGTGTTATAGTGGTATATTTCTTCCTTTAGTGAAAAAGCTCATTTAAAAGCAAACGATCGGCCTTATTTAAAGCTTTAGGCCTACAGGATAAAAAAAAAAAAAAAAAGAGGGATTTTAGTCCTGCCAGCCATTTTTATGAACGTGAACCCAACATTTGCTTGATTTGTGCAGATATTTGAGTATTGTTGATCAATCAATGCTCAAATATCTGCACAAATCGAGCACAGAAGTGTCAATGAGGTCTAAGAGATGCACAAGGCAAAATGTTGAAGCGTGATCAGTCAGCAAAACCAGATCAGTCTCGATGCAGTATCTACATAATACAGGTTCCTAAATCTGGGAGGAATGTACATACCAGGAAGGAAAATCCTTTGCATTCTTCTGAGGTATTCGGTATTCAGCAGTTTTCCCCAATGACTGAGTTTTTAACCCATTGACACTCAGCAGTCTTTGCTTAGAACTGGATTGTTACACACACACACAAAAAAAGCAAGGTTGTTTTAACCCAAATGTGTGTCAAATATAGACAAACCGAACCATTGGGTTAAACATTTTAATTTAAAGTCCATATTTGACCCACATTTGGGTTGAAACAACCCAGCAAAGTCTCAGACTTGAATGACTTTAAGGTCAGCAAGATCGAGAGATTCTCTTCCTAAATATAAAAATGATGTTGCATTCAATGCAACATCATTTTTATATTTAGGAAGAGAATCTCTTGGTCTTGCTGACCTTGAAGTCATTCAAGTCTGAGACTTTCCTCCATATAAACACACAGAGACAGGCATATCATTTCATGTGGTGCTTTATAACAAGTTTATAACACTTAACGTTTTGACAAATCATTACCCAGCACTCACATCAAGATTTTAGGTAAAAAAAATCATAAAGGTTATCAATTAGTTCCTCTAAGTGGCCACAATTGAAAATTTCGCACCATTTTAACTAATTCGTTTAAACGGTCCTGGGGTTATTTTTGAATAATATCCCATGTAGCCTCTCAAAAAATATGAGTTCACAAAAAGAATCAGCAAATTGTGTTTAAAATATGTACTAGGCCTATTCCATGTCACTCTGTGGGACATATCAACTTCCCGAAAGCATTTCATATCAACTTCCCGAAAGCGTGTGCCAAACCCTCACACACTCGCACCGAGGGTTGAGTCGGATGATGATAAGCCGAGGGTCTGAGGTTCAGATCTGGCCTCCTGTGCCTCAGACGTGAGGAGCTTTAGAGAGAGATTCGGTATTTACTGCAGGGAAACTCTTGTAAATTCTCCGCAAGGCTGTCGAGATTGAATTTCTTTCAGCATTAGCAGATTTCTATTTAATGAATGCTACTGAAATGTTGTGGTGAGGATCTTTTCCTTTAGAGCACATACACATATTCATCTTACGAACATGAACCCAACATTTGCTCAATTTGTGCAGATATTTGAGGATATAACGTATTATATTTCAATAATTGTAGCTGCGCTCCATGCTAAATTCTGCATTTTAAAAGAAAAAATACATGTTGGTCTGTGTTTTATGATCTGCATAAACTCTGCATATATGCTGGAAAATAATATAACTCTCCCAGTGTGTTTATCAGCAACTGGTTCAAGAAAACTAAATTATGGATAAACTAAATATGAATTTCAAGAGAAGGCTATACATTCTTTACCTTGTGTATGAATGGTAAATGTTCTTTTACGGGATTCTGTCTCTGACACATGGCAATAATTGCACTGATTAACTGATATAAGCATCTAATCTTGTTATATTCATTCTGTAATGAAGCTTCTCGAGGCTGTAATAAACATATTCATGATCACTGTTCTGTTTGTTGTATTGTACGGTCTCAGTCAGATCAGTTAGATGCCACAGGTATGTCCAGTATAACTGTCTGTCTATCAATGAAAACACCCATACATCTGATAGTCTCTCACAGGTGTCCATCATTAAAAACCATTAAAATTATCTACCAGTTTCAATATTTGTGGCCTTTTATTTCTTTCCCAAAAGTACAACAATATAGTCCCTCTTTATGTATAGCAAGACAAGTGTCAATGCTAATATTTACGAAACTATGATTATAGCTACAGAATAACATTCACATTTCACATTAAAGGACACGTGGCTCTTGTTTCGGATGCGTGCAGACAGGTATTATAACTGATTCTGTTATAAAGTCTAAAGTATTGGCTACACTTTATTTTAAGGTGTCATTGTTACAGTGTAATTATATATTTAAGTGCTGAGTAATATTAATCAACTACATGTACTTACTGTAGGGTTAGGGTAGGATTAGGGTTTGGTTGAGGGTTAGTTGCATGTAATTATGCATAATTTACTGTTAATATTATGGTAAGTACATGTAATGTAAAACAAGGACACTGTTAAATAAAGTGTTACTAAAATATTTAAAGAAAGTTTCTTGAGGTTTCTCATTTTAATTGATAAGGTGAGCACTTTGTTTGCAGGTATGGGAATACCCTATGGCAGAATGGTCTCTGCATCTGCTGTAAGGCATGTTAGGAAACGCTCGGTATTTCGAAGGTTTTCTGCGTTCAGGAACCGATTGACGCAAAGTGACTTCTTGAAAACAAAAGGAAGTCGATTGCGGTTTTGAGCTTTCATCTATTAAAGTTCCCACAGATGTTTTGCATGAAGAGGGGGAGTGTTTCAGAGTCCAGGGAAGCTGATTGGAGCAGAAAGCGGCAAATAAGATGGAAGTGAACTAAAGAAATAACTTCACTCGTCTAAACGTGTAATATAAACAGAGCTGGTGCTCTGAAGACTTCTCGCTTTCACTGACACGCTTAAGGGGGATACAGAGTGTTCCTTCAACAACTGTATGTAAAACAGACAGACACACACACACGCACGCACGCACGCACACACGCACACACACACACACACACACGCACGCACACACACACACACATACACACACAAACAAACTGTGTAGGACACTATAGAGTTTTTTTCATGGCGGTCTCCAAGCCAAACAAAGGTCAATTTTATTATTCAGAAACTTGGCTACACTGAACAGAACATAAGAGCAAAGGTGTTGTTATTTCAAAACACGCAAATTGCCAACACAGACTCATGAAAACTCTTTTTTTGAAAATTGGTGACACATTCGTTTACGATCTCATTCCTGGGTTGTTGTATCTGATCACATCGTATGAGATCGTACTGCTAGTTCGTAAAATACGTGCAGGTGACGTGCATCATTTTAGGAGATCCGGAGATTTATGGTGAGATCTGCCATGTGCTAGATGTATATATGCTACATATCGGGCAACTGGAGCCAATTAACGCGACACTTAGAAAATTGTGATGATAAAGAGAATGGGAAGCGAAAATTTAGCACACTCCCATGCAAAGGTCTTGTTGAAAAAAAAAAATAATATATATTTCTTTAGTTTTCCTGTGAAATCACTATCATTAATATAGTTTCTCTATTGGAATTATGCTTGTTTTAAACAACATGTAGCTACCCTTTAAACCAGGCCTATCGCTTTGCACACTGCAAAGTTCAAATGTCTACTTTTTAAGCAATACTTTTAATTTTCCTACACGCTGTCTGTGCACTGGCTGTGCGACGATCATTAAACTCGTGCCTGTCTCTAATAATCAACAGTGGAAGCACGGAGAAAGATATGAACGACAGTTTTACACCCCATATAACAATGATTTTGGCGAAACTAGAATACATTCATGAATAAGTTCTGTTTAGTGCTTCCCAGCTCAGATTAATTTATGGACCTTTCAGCATCTTTCAGTATATGCGGGTTTATGACACGTCATAATTGTGTTTGACTCTCCAATCAAAACAAACAAATTCATACTTTCTCTGATTTCACCCTATTCAAACACCTAGAGCACCATTCAGCAAACCAATTAAAATCCGATTAGGAAACATTTTGCTTTTCAGACCAAGGCAGCGAAGAGCCCGTGACCTCTCAGCACCGGGTCATGAACTAATAAGATCCATGGCCCACAAAGAGGCTTCACAAATGTCCTCGGAGACCGACTGTGGCCTATGCACCTTTGACATACATAGAACATTAATTGGTCGCTGTTTTAACGAGGAAGGTGGGATATTCTAGTTAATTAGTCGCGATTGGATAAGGGTGAACATTATAGGCTATGGTTCGTCCGGTTGTTGGGGATCATCTTTTGTGTGTGTTAAATGAGAAGTGAGTATCGCTGTGCCTGTGTACAGTGTGCTTCTGTGAACTGGCGACAGCTCGAGTCCATGATGGGAAAAACGCAAATCACAGGACCTCATTATCTCATTTTTATCGCCATCTTTTGGGAGCAAGCCTTAATCAAACGTGGCACTCACTCTCTCTCTCTCTCTCTCTCTCTCTCTCTCTCTCTCTCTCTCTCTCTCTCTCACACACACACACACACACACACACACACACACACACACGAAACCCGGGCAAAGCAAACAGTGCACAGAAATCAGTAAACGAGGGAAGTGTCTGCGGCATATTCTGTTTAGAGTCCATAAAGATGAACGAGAAGCAGTTAACAGCGCGATTGTGTAATCCAGTATAACTTCTAAAATACATTAGGGTGTTGGTAATGGTTTGCTGCATAGTCGTAAACTACCAGTTGGTTTTAAAACTGCTTCTCTAAAAGCGATTTCAAATGTTGCTGTGATGACGTATGTTGTTTCGTGTTTATTTAATGTTGTTGTCCGCCTTCAGAAATGAAGATTCAAATCTAATAATTCATAAATAATACAATGAACGCACAATCTTTTCAATAATGAACACATTTAGGCTGTTAATGCCAGCTAATCCAATACAGCAGCCTATTTTACCTTCAACTTCTGATTTTATTACACCGTCTCGACAGCAGTCTGGATATTGCATCAGCAAACAAGCAACACATTTTAATGATCCATTTCAGATCCCTACCCTGCAGATATGACTCCTGCAATCAAAAAGCAAAGATTGTCAAAGAGATTTACACCTGTCTGTCTCAGCTCATAGATTAGACTACTGGAGCCAGGTTGTCTGGAACCCGTGAGCTACTTCACCCTAAATCCGGATTAAACATGATAAAATAATCAGCAAAACGCCGCTTTTACATGCACGACAAAAGCGAACCTCCGCGAACGCAAAACCAACAACTGAAGTAAAGCGGAATTGTAAAGCGCCAACATTGTTCCATATACTTGCCGGTCCCGCGCGTCTGTGCTCTCGGAGGAAAGTGTTTTATGTCATGAGATTATAGACTGCAGTCCGATGCGGGTCACTGGACCCAAGACACTCCCGGTTACTGCGAGTCATTTCTCAACAAGCCTTTTAAGTTGGCGAGTGAAGGCGTATTATGACAGACTTCCCTATGTTCCTCTGTAGAAGGAAACATCTATGACTGCAGACAACAATAAGTGCATTAAAAGATACTAATCTGATCCAGCATGAATACGAAATGTCTTTGATAATGTCGATTATGATGTAGCCTTCTTTATTTTAATCCTAGTGTTGTTGTTGTTTTTTATGGGAATGATGCCAGATAAAAAACGATGACAATTTGCACGGAATTTGAGAAACGATTTATTTATTTATTTATGTGTACATGTATCTAAACTTTCAAGTGCATTCCAAGTCTTCAATATTCACTCATGCAAACTCTATACTCGTGTGCGATAGTGTTCATATTCTCATTTTATGGATGTCTGTCGTGTGCTACAGGTATTTTAAACAATGAAAAATTAGGTTTAAAAATCTAATTTTATCTGTGTTTACATAGGATGTGTATATTTGTTTTACGTGAAATTTACAGTCATCTAATGTCGTCGGTTCAAACCTGAAATCATTCAGTGAAGCGAAAACAATTAACATGATTAAAATGGACTGTGTGATTTACCGCGACTCACACGCGGTGCACTTTTAAATATTTATGCATATTTATAAGACACAGTCCAAAAAAAAAAAAAAAAAAACCCGCAAAGATATTGAAGCTATGGTTTAATAAATTGCACAAAATATTTTTAGAGTTTTCACTTGAACATTGTTTGATGTATTTACACATTCATTCTTTAATTGCTGATATGTTCTGCACTATTTCCTTTGCGTGGACCTTTACGTTTTAGGTCTCATAAGCTTTATTTCTTTTTTTCTTGTGCTAAACATTTAGGCATCATCCAAGGGGAATTAACATGTAAAATCCCATAGTAGTCCAACCTCTGATTATTAATATTATTATCTTTAAAACGATTTTTCTGTCAGACGCGCAGCCGAAATGATGCCGTGAAATGGTGAAGATAAGCCGCTTCTCAATCAGGAATATCAACAGGTTATTTCAGGCATTAAACAGGTTTTGTGAGTTTGTCATGTGAAATTCAGTTTTGCTTTATTGTCTCGGCCTGCATCGAAACAGATTCTGGCAGTGACAGATGACATGGAAAACTGGGATTCATCCAAGTCAACTACAACTTCAGATGATAATCGGACTTTGCGATTATATTCGCATCAATAAATAAATAAAGTAAATCGCCATTCATTCATTCATTCATTCATTCAAATACAGTCGCATATGCAACACCGAGGTTTTGTGAAATCCTTAAAAAATCTAGTAAAAAAAAAAGTCAAATAAGTGAATTCATTCTCATCCGAAGTTCCCGTCTATGATTTAATTGATTTTATAATGTTTTCATTGTTTAATTTCAGTCCTGTAAATACTGCTGTCCGTTTTACATTTAGAAATACATAAATTAAATTAGTAAATACAACTGAATGCAATTAATACAATATAGCTACTTCACTACATACAAATCGTAAAAATGTTGATTTCTTCTGTAAAATGGGTCAATATATCAATATATGGATGAAATATGCATATACAATCAAACTTCCCACGCCCTTTATCACATTTAACATTATTATAATAACTCTTTGCATCATCATAATCATAATAGCAACCTGTATTTTGTGCTGCTGTGTCTCAGAGACTGGAGGTTACATAAACCACATGCCTGGTGTGACCAGAAACATGATCCAGACATCATTCTTGAAGCTTGTCCCTTTGGGTGAAAGGAGGGGTGTGAGTTATGGACATGTAGCTTTTCCATTTCAATAGCCCATCTGGGTTTCTACTGTAAGACTTGCTGCATGAAATATTCAGGGTTCAGTGAAAACTGATCTGATGCTCGAGAGCAAGTCTTCTTTCCCGTCTTCAGCTCTCGACCCCTGAGACTGGGAACCAGTCACACTGAGATATTGGTGTCAGTGTGTCCAGATTACCTTGCATTGCAGCGCTCTCACAATATATATAATTCTTATGTGATATTCCATATGTGTGCCAATCACACTTTAAAGTCACCATGAAATCAAAATGGATCATTCTTGTTTTTATGGAATACTGCAGTGATTTATGGGTGCGCATCATTATTGTGTTAATAATCTTGAATCAGAATAAGTTCCATCTCTTCTCTGATGACGAGGGCGGGGCTATAACCTGTCATTCACATGAGATCAGCCAATAGCAAACCACAACCATCCAACCAGCCAATCGATTCCCCACAGACACAATCAAGCCCCGCCCACGTTTGTTCTTGTTCCAGAAGCGTTTCACTGGTATATACGGCACAGTAGAGGAGAAAATAGTGCAAACTCCCTTTAATGCGACTTCAACTAAACAGAAACATCAATAGCAAAGAACAGTCAAATTCTCATGGCATTACTCAGCCAAGCTTTAGAAGCCTTATATGGTTTGACACTTTTCACACTCTTTTTAGAATCCAGTCCTGGCATGCCCACACACACACACACACACACACACACACATGCACAAATAATCCACATGCTATTGTCCCTCCACCTACCGACGGTGCAAACTTGTTTTGTTCTCCGTGATATGTCAGTAGTCTCCGCTTCTCCTTGGGAGTTCGAGAGGCTTTTACCGAAAGAAAAACAATCTGAGGAAACTGGGAACAATCATAGACAGGCTCCAGCGAGCCGCCATAAAACAGCGAATGCTCCTGACCTGATGAAAGATCAATGAGCTGCCACTACACCCGCCAGTCAGCAGGAACACACACCAATAAAACACACACCAAGGCCTCTTGCTTTCCATGAAATGAGGATTGTATAAGATTGGAGACTGTTTGCAAGCATGCATTTTTCACACTGTGGATTGGATCATGTAAAGCCCTAGTCCTCCGACTTTACTTCAGGAAGATAAATGTACAGTCAAACCAAAAGTCATTCAGACACCTTCAACATTTGTTAAATTTAACTACACAATTAGATAATACCAGTTTAGCTCAACCAATCACGAAAGCAATGCTTCATTTTGTTCAGTTTGTGTGTAAAAAGAGCATTAGCAATTAAAGAAAACACACTTCAGCAAAACATGATCAGCTCAAAGTGTCGGAATCATTTTTGGTCCCAAATTGTCACTGGTAGCCTCTGTATGAAGACTATCTGGGTATAATATGTCACAGTTTACTTTATTTTGCTCTCCTCACTTACATTAATGAACTATAGTGTCCTGATCACACTAGTGAAAAAACATCAAATATTTTATCTGGTGTCTGAATTTTTTTGAGTTTGACTGTATAGTTGTGTCTCAGTGGCTAGTGCACGCGCGCACACACACACACACACACACTCAGATGGAACAGGAACAGTCTCGGAGGGAAGGGCTGAATGGGTTTTTTTCTCAAGCACACACACACACACACACACGGCCTCGGCACTGCTCCTGCTGGAGGGAATGCAGCGACAGGCCAAATCTTCCCAAACTCAACCGAACCCAACGCACGTGAAATGCTGCACAAATGTTTTGGAGATTAGCACTGTAGAATTAATGAGGCGCATGTATTTGCCTGTTAATAGTTGATCAAGGACACTGGAGAACACTGTTTCAGAAGAGCTGATCTGACACAGGAATTACACTGATATTCAGAATCCACTGGTTCCAGATAGAACTCTAGGGTCCTTGACTCAGTGTTAAAGAACACTTTATGCCAAAAGGGTTATATAAGGAGAAATGCCTTAAATGACTGGATAATACTTTCACATTTAACTCTCTGGTGGTCCTTGCGTGGCGGTCAAAAAGGACACATTTTTTATTTCATTGAAATGAATGTACTATATTTTAGTTCAATAATGTTTTTGTTTTTTTGTTCAATATTTTGTATTTCAGGGGATTTTATGATACTCAGTTATATTTATGCAGTAGTTATAATCCATTTATTACCTGTAAACCAATTTTTGAGCATAGAGATGAAAATGACATTTCCAAAGTAAGTTGTCATAAATCTTAAATGCTTTGGACTTTTGAAAGAAAACACGTGACACATTATTGCTGAAGTGAAAAAAGTAAAAAAGTAAACTTAAAAATAAAAACAGAAGTTTAAATGTATTGCTATGAAAAAAATAATAATACTATTTTCAATTTGTATATTATGATCCCTGTCAAAACATGTTTTACTATAAAACTGCTAAAAGAATCAGAACCATACATCTAAAAGAGTTGTGTTCCAAATTTGAGGTTTACATCTCAAAAAACGAGTTTTCAGTGAGTTAGTTTGGGCGCAGTACCGCACGCCTCCACTAGAGGAGCTTCGTTTCTCATGAGGGCATTCTGGACCATGAAGATCACAAGTGTGACTATTTCAACGCTATCTCACGACCAATTAGTACGAATTCGTAAGAGTGATAAAAAGATAAAACGTACAAGTGATAAAACAAATTTTGACATAAAATGTTTTGGTTTTGTTAGGGTTTTTTACTTCATCGAAATGGGATAGAACTTGGTGAATGTGAACAAAAAAATCATTGGAAAACATTCAAGGGCCTGATCTCACGGCAATTCGTACGAATTCATACCACCTCACTCGTACTAAATCGTAGATATTTTACGAATTGCCCAATTCGTATGAATTCATACGAATGACCTACTCCTGACCCCGCCCCTAAACCTACCCATCACGTGGGTTTAGACAAATCGTACAAATTCATACGAATTGCCGTGAGATCAGGCCCGTGAATGTTTTCCAATGATTTTTTTGTTCACATTCACCTTTATCAAGTTCTATCCCATTTCGATACAGTAAAAAACCCTAACAAAACCAAACAAATTTTCTGTCAAAAATGACCAAAGAGCATCACAGTGGTTACTTCAGTTTTTTTTAGCGCTAAAGTATGTTTACGATCAGTTTAATTCATAATATTTAATAAAAATGTATAAAAATAAAATGTATTAATTTAAACCACATCCATAAAATGATCACATATAAATGTAACTCCTGTAATGAAGCGTCTAGGTTCCACATTGAACACTTTCTTCTAAAGTGTTTTTACGCTTTATACGCGACCTTTACACTAAAGTTTTGGACATTAGTACTGTGCATTTAATAAGACTAGTTTGCTGTGCATTTGCCTAAGCTGTTAATAGTTTGTAAAGGACACTGGAGAACAGTCAGGAATTAAACATCTGAAACCGACATTCAGAATCCTCTGACTGACATTCCCGAGTAACTGATCTGCAATATTCCCGTTCTTCAGTCGCTGAGACACAACAGAGGCAGACAGCGCATTCTTCTGCGGTTCGCAACAAGCTCTTCGTGTAATATGTCAGCGGGGAAACAGATTTTGTCAGGTGGAGATGAGGTTCAGAAGTTCATGGCTCGTTTAAACTGAAGCATTCCATTTAAAGTCTTTACATTTCCATTTAATTCCAGCTTCCCCTCCTGTGTCTGCGTGCAGTTCGACCAATCAGATCCAATTCTCCTGATACACGTCTCTCTCTCTCTCTCTCTCTCTCTCTCTCTCTCTCTCTCTCTCTCTCTCTCTCTCTCTCTCTCTCTCTCTCTCTCTCTCTCTCTCTCTCTCTCTCTCTCTCTCTCTCTAAGGGAAGAAAAAGCTGATCTTCAGAATAATGACAGTCATTTAATTGAACTGAACTGAACTTTGAACAGTTTTGATTTTAAAACAGATTGCATGAAAACAATTCCATTAGAACTTGAAATGTTACATTCATTCTTTGAAGAAAAGGTTCTGGAGCTTTAAAGGGCTCTTCATATGTAGAACCTTTTATGGGTTTCTATGACTTTATGGATTTAGATTTAATTAATTGCTGGGCAATGATTAATCGCTATTAATCGCATCCAAAATAAAAGTTTGAGTTTACATAATATGTGTGTGTGTGTGTGTGTGTACTGTGTGTAATTATTTTGTATACATACATATGCATGTATATATTTGAGAAATATTTGCATGATATACTGTATATATATATTTATACATAATTTATATGATATATACATTTATATATAAATAAAAAAAAGCTTATATATAAACATGCATGTGTGTGTATTTATATATACTAAATAATTACACACACACATATTATGTAAACACAAACTTTTATTTTGGATGTGATTAATCACGATTAATCGTTGCCCATCACTTTATTTATTTTGTAGTTTTAATTCAATTCTATGAATTAAACAGCTCATATATACTTAATTAGTAGAAAAAATTGCAATAACGCGTTAAACATGAACGTATCATGCAATCCTTTAAGACATTTCTTCTGACATAGAACCTTTTTGGCATAAAGCGTTATATAAAATCGAGTCGAGAACTCTAGAGAGTTCTATATCGAACCCACTGAACCTTTTAGTCAAAGAATGTAGACATAAAGATTTCATTAGTCTTTGTTACTGTAATATGGATCATATGTTGTAAAAGCATTATTTTTGAGGTTCATTCATGCAAACAGGCGGATTTGACTTTTATGATCCATCGCTTTCAACAGAAGCCTTTATTAAAAATAAAAGCAAGAAACATCCATATTCTGAAGAGCATTAAGTGTACAAATCAACAAACTATTAATCTCCAGGTAAACCAGCAGAGAGCTTCATCAGTTCCTCAGTTTAATTACAGTAGAATTGAACTCTCAGTCTATTTGAGGAGGACAATTAGAGAATGAATACATCAACAAGACTCACTATATATCTCTTAAACTGTTGTTCTTCTTCTTTTGAGTAATGGCCAAAGTACAGAGTGTATTATTAATGTGCAAAGCAAGTATCAGTCACAAACACTTGGCTTGCATCTGGCAAATGATGGCATAATTTGCCTATAATCCTGTGTTTTTCACGTATAGTTTCAATAGTAAGCATTGAGGTCTGGTGAACCTTGAACTTCCCGGTCACTCGTTCCCGTCAGCGTTTTCTCTCCGTCAGTGAGTAAAGTAAAGTAAAGTAAAGTAAGAAACTGCTCTTAAATCGCTCATCTGTTGGAGGTGGCGACAGCGTCATGATATCACGTCCAGATGTGACTCAGTCAGTGTTATGTGTCGTATATTACCGGGCAGCATATGGTCTCCATCAGATTCAGATATGAATGTCCAGCTTCATTAATGCACAGACACAGACTGGCCGTCTCTGGACAGAAGCAAACATCTGGTGTTCGGGGTTTTCCAGAGCTGATGTTCCATGTTTTAGACGGACAAGTGAAATGGCTTCAAAGAAATGGTTTATTTAGCTTAGAATAATTCAGGAAAGATTCTCTTTATCACAGAGTTCACCTGTAGACCGAGACCTGGGGTTATCCGGAAAAGGCCTGATGCTTTTAATGCAACAGATTGGAAACAATTTGCAGCCCTTATACAAACAAAAGAAAAATACATGTGATTTGGACTGTGCTTTTTGACTTTCCCACCAAGAAAAGCTTAACTGTTCATTTCTGAGTAGATCAATGCTCTTTCTATTCATCAAAGGATCCTGACAAATAAAATGCATCACACTTTCCACAAAAATATGAACGGTTTTCAACACTGATAATAATCATTAATGTTTCTTGAGCATCAAATCCTCATATTAGAGTGATTTCTGAAGGATCATGTGACACTGAAGACTGGAGTAATGATGCTGAAAATTCAGCTTTGATCACAGGAATAAATTACACTTTACTGTATATTCACATAGAGAACAGCTGATTTACATTATAATAATATTTCACTGTTTTTACAGTGTTTTTAATCGAGCTGAGACTCTTTCAGAAACATCAACAAACTCTACCAACCCCAAAATGTTATTTTTTAATTGCATGCTAAATGTTTGAAATATACGTCCCATATTTAACCATAAACCACCAATTCCAGATATTAGCAGCAATGTGATTTTTGACTTTTAACCTTCATTCTGTTTATTTAAAAAGGTTTGTCTGACGGCCGAAAGCAATACCTCTAAGAGTCCCGTGATGTCCTGATTCAGCAGACTGAGTCCTAACCTGATAAATGTGTCAACAACAAAGAAAAAATGTGCCTGTCTTCAGTAAATCAGCGGGAACGGCATCTTTACAATATACTCAAGCCCAATGGAAGCGATGTGCACTCTGTTACCAGCTAGTTCTGCTCCTCCGACTGTAAGGGTTATTGAGCAAATGATCAATTTGTCAAGTCTTAAGCAAAGAGCCTGTGGCAGCCAGTTCAACCGGAGGCTTATAATGATTGGATTAGTTGTGATTCGAGCTCTTAAATGATCAGGCCGAAATATTGAGCTCGAGCGAATGTGTGTGTGTCTCCACGTTCCTCCACGCTGAATAAACCACTTTAAATATTCACAGTTGACATGCTTTTAATAGCTGGATCTAATAACGCTATTCTCTGAAAGCTGCTGTTGTTGGCGGCTCACCAGGACTCAGTCAGGTGTTGCTTCAAACTCTTTTACTCCTGTCAGTGGAGTTAATCAGACTGAGAAGCAATACACAACATCTCAAAGACTTTTGGTATCATTGAGATAGTTTGATCTGTGTCCTTGTTACAGTGTAATAATACATCAATTAACAATAATCAACTACATGTACTTACTAAATGGTTAGGATTAGGATTAAAGTTGGGTTTAGGGTTAGTTGCATGTAATCATGCATAATTCATAGGTATTGCTGTAGAAGCTATATGTGGACTCTGTTACCGTTTTTACAAAATATTATAGTATTTAGTTTAGTATAGTTATTTTGGCACATCAATTTAATGAAAATGAGTTGCTTTACTCAAATAAGTTTGGTTACGCTTTACTTAAAGCCTTCATATACAGAACAATGCATGTACATGTACTTTAATGCATAATTCTGCACCTTATAACAGCATGATCTTGTGAATAACACAGTTATTCAATATGTGTGATATAAAGCTCAACAGAAATAAAGGTGACTTTTGTATTTCAAAAATGTTTATTTAAATTTTTTTTGGTTTTAGTTAACTAATAACCCTGCTTTGCTCAGCCCAAAAAAGCAAAAAGCAAACAAAATGATTGGCTTTAATCCTCATTCAGAAGATTAGCTAGAAACGCCTGTGATTAAAAGCATCTCGAATGCGTGTAATCTGCAGCTCTTGCAGTAAGTGTGTGTAGAGCGTCCCGCGGCCGCTAACCGTGTTTGTCATGTTATCACGTTAGCCTGTGGAAGCGACGGGACACAGACACACACTCAGACCGTTCACTTCCTAAAGACATCTGTTCATTAATTCACTTTCTGCCCACTTCAGCAGGCTCTGACCTTTCATCGGATGCCAAGCCGCTGAGTAAAAGAACACGGTCCCCGCAGCGGCTAATGGAGTTACTGTAATGCAAGAGTGAAACTGAATTGGGACCAAGATGGCCACCGCTCTCGTGGAGCGAATGCACACAATCTAATTGCTATTGACATTCTCGTCTCGGAGGAAATTTGACATCTAAGGGCAAACAATTCTATTTAGTCGCCTGAATACTCTCAATGCGCGGTTCTGTCGGGCTCTCCGCGTATGCTCTCGTGCGGCAATCGATCCTAATCTGATTCAGGACAAGGAGCACAAAAACCAGAATAAAATCAAAAGCACTGTTAGGGCAAAATATTAACAAGGGAGAACAATCGTGGTGGTGGACAGCAGGAGGAACAGTATTGTTAATGCACGACTCCCCGTGAAGGTGCTCAAAGAAATCTGCTGCTCAGGCTAAAAGCGCTTCTCATTCCCTGAGAGCGTTCCTTCATTCGTTCCTTCATTCGTTCCTTCATTCGTTGGGCCGGCCTCGCCTGATTTCATTAGCCTCACTCCCGGGAGAACACATCTCATGTTTTGTGAGAGTGGACCATCCTCACAATGAAGTCCATCACAGGGGAGAGAGTGCATGTGTGAGAGATGACGGATCTGACAAATTGAAGTGGCCCTTACAAACTCTCTGTGGTGGTGTGTGTGTGTGTGTGTGTGTGTGTGTGTGTTTCTGTCGGTCGGAGGGCGTTTGTGTTGGTCAGTCCATGAGACACTCGGTTAAAAACAACCCAATTTACCCAAGGTCTGGGTAAATATAGGACAGAACACATGTTGGGTTAATTTTACCCAGCAAATTACATTGTTTATTTGACCCAGCATACTGGGTTAATTCATTTTTGCTACTAGCTATTTGTTTTTTACTTCAAACATGAATTGTTGTTTACAGATTAACTGAAATCTTCTAAACTTTAAAAACAAATACTCCACACAACCACTGGTTTGCATGATAATTCCTTTATTTATTTCTTAATCATATTTTACAGTATAACATATTTTATATAGTTTTTAAATACATATTGACTACATTTAAGCTTGTTTAACAAATATTAGATGTAAAAATTAAACATTTAGAAGTAATTCCAGTGTAATGGCCCAGTCTCTCTTGTCCCTTTTCCACTGTAACGTCTCTGGATCTCGAGCCGGAGCTTGTGTCGTGTTCAGCAGAGGAACTTATAACTTCAGATGCACTGATACTACCCAAACACTGGGTTGTTACGTCTGACCCATGATCTGGGTAACACAAAAACTACACAAACACTGGGTTGTTACGTCTGACCCATGATCTGTGTTACACAAAAACTACCCAAACACTGGGTTGTTACGTCTGACCCAGGATCTGGGTAACACAAAAACTACCCAAACACTGGGTTGTTACGTCTGACCCATGATCTGTGTTACACAAAAACTACCCAAACACTGGGTTGTTACGTCTGACCCAGGATCTGGGTAACACAAAAACTACACAAACACTGGGTTGTTACGTCTGACCCATGATCTGTGTTACACAAAAACTACCCAAACACTGGGTTGTTACGTCTGACCCAGGATCTGGGTAACACAAAAACTACCCAAACACTGGGTTGTTACGTCTGCCCCATGATCTGTGTTACACAAAAACTACCCAAACACTGGGTTTTTACGTCTGACTCAGGATCTGGGTAACACAAAAACTACACAAACACTGGGTTGTTACGTCTGACCCATGATCTGTGTTACACAAAAACTACCCAAACACTGGGTTTTTACGTCTGACCCAGGATCTGGGTAACACAAAAACTACCCAAACACTGGGTTGTTACGTCTGACCCATGATCTGTGTTACACAAAAACTACCCAAACACTGGGTTGTTACGTCTGACCCATGATCTGGGTAACACAAAAACTACACAAACACTGGGTTGTTACGTCTGACCCATGATCTGTGTTACACAAAAACTACCCAAACACTGGGTTGTTACGTCTGACCCAGGATCTGGGTAACACAAAAACTACCCAAACACTGGGTTGTTACGTCTGACCCATGATCTGTGTTACACAAAAACTACCCAAACACTGGGTTGTTACGTCTGACCCAGGATCTGGGTAACACAAAAACTACACAAACACTGGGTTGTTACGTCTGACCCAGGATCTGTGTTACACAAAAACTACCCAAACACTGGGTTGTTACGTCTGACCCAGGATCTGGGTAACACAAAAACTACCCAAACACTGGGTTGTTACGTCTGACCCATGATCTGTGTTACACAAAAACTACCCAAACACTGGGTTTTTACGTCTGACCCAGGATCTGGGTAACACAAAAACTACACAAACACTGGGTTGTTACGTCTGACCCATGATCTGTGTTACACAAAAACTACCCAAACACTGGGTTGTTACGTCTGACCCAGGATCTGGGTAACACAAAAACTACCCAAACACTGGGTTGTTACGTCTGACCCATGATCTGTGTTACACAAAAACTACCCAAACACTGGGTTTTTACGTCTGACCCAGGATCTGGGTAACACAAAAACTACACAAACACTGGGTTGTTACGTCTGACCCATGATCTGTGTTACACAAAAACTACCCAAACACTGGGTTGTTACGTCTGACCCAGGATCTGGGTAACACAAAAACTACACAAACACTGGGTTGTTACGTCTGACCCAGGATCTGGGTAACACAAAAACTACACAAACACTGGGTTGTTACATCTGACCCAGGATCTGGGTAACACAAAAACTACACAAACACTGGGTTGTTACGTCTGACCCGGGATCTGGGTAACACAAAAACTATACAAACACTGGGTTGTTACGTCTGACCCAGGATCTGGGTAACACAAAAACTACCCAAACACTGGGTTGTTACGTCTGACTCAGGATCTGGGTAACACAAAAACTACACAAACACTGGGTTGTTACGTCTGACCCAGGATCTGGGTAACACAAAAACTACACAAACACTGGGTTGTTACGTCTGACCCAGGAGCTGGGTAACACAAAAACTACACAAACACTGGGTTGTTACGTCTGACCCAGGATCTGGGTAACACAAAAACTACACAAACACTGGGTTGTTACGTCTGACCCAGGAGCTGGGTTACACAAAAACTACACAAACACTGGGTTGTTACGTCTGACCCAGGATCTGGGTAACACAAAAACTACCCAAACACTGGGTTGTTACGTCTGACCCAGGATCTGGGTAACACAAAAACTACACAAACACTGGGTTGTTCCGTCTGACCCAGGATCTGGGTAACACAAAAACTACACAAACACTGAAAAAATAACCCAACAAAACGACCCATAAGGCTCAACCCAGGATTTGGGTAGAAAAATGAACCCAATATTTTTTAGAGTGTATGCAGGGTCCACTATAAGGAAGCTATTTGGTGTATACACTCAAAACTTTCATCTGTTTGTTGGAGCATTCAGACCAGCTGATACTGCATTCAGTGCGTTTATTACGGAGCTGCTGCACATCGACGGCTCCTGAAGATTCTCTAACAGGACAACAAAGGTTCTTCATGTGGAAATAGGTTCTCCAGATGATTAGAAAAGAAGTAAATGGTTCTTTAAAGGACTGATCTTTGAAAGGTTTGGGGAACCAGAAATGGTTCTTCTATGGCATTGCTGTGAACCTTTATATTTGTGTAGTCGAGTTGCGGCCTTCATCGGTGTGTCCTAGTTTACGTGACATGATGCATGCCAAATATATGTTCTGAGAACATCTCCCATTAAGTAATCAAAACATTATTTCTGAATGTTCTCTGAATGTTAAAAATTTCATTTTTTAAATGTTTTACACTGTTTTTTTCTTGGTTATGTGAACGTTAAAAATACCATTGTATCATTCTTCAAACATTATTGCAACGTTACATTTGAATGTTCTCTGTACGTTCTGAAACAAGTAACATTTAAAAAACGATTAATGAACGTCCAACTGAAATGTTTCTGGAAAAAACGCTCTATAATTGATGTATAAATAATGTTTTTTGTACTAACGTTGTGAGAACATTATTAAAGACCAGATAACTTTGAGCAAATGTTCTATTGAGAACGTTTGTTCATAACTTTGTTAGAAGTTCATGTTGACGCGCTGATTGACTCGTGAGTTTGGGGCGAGATCATCTGATTGTTGGGGAAACCTGCTTGAAAACAGTCAGTATTTCATTTGGTGTCTTGAATGGTGCAGAAATTACACACTACAGCTTTAATAATAGGATTTTTAACGATGTTACACTGGATTAAAATGGATTTTGTGGCATTTGTCATTTATTAGACAGGACAGTGAGTGAGACCCAGACAGCAACAGAGTGTCGGCCCAGATCCGGCCCATCGGGGTCACTGTTTCTGAGACATTTATAACAGCTTCTTCTAGTTTTAGTGGTTTTGTCACTATCATTATTATATATACATTTTTTTTTTTTTGTATTTTTGTATTTCACCTTAAAATTATTTATTTCAGATATTTCATAATCCTAACAAATTTTTTCATATTTATATTTTATTTTAAGTTTGAGTGGTTTTGTTATGTATAGGGTTAGGGTGTATAACATATTATATATATATATACATTTTATTTAATTTCAGTTTTAGTTATTTTAGTGTTTGACCTTAAATTTGTTTCAATCAGTTTTTTTCACCTAATACATATATTGTTTTATTTCTTTAGTTTTTTTTTTTTCAACTACTGAATGAACGATTTTTAGCAGTTTTAGCTTTTGTTAACAATAAGTACACTGTTAGTAATTCACTTTCAATATTTTTTTTCAGTGCCTGTGATCTGCAATGTAGTAAATGAGTGTGTGCTGATTTCTGAGGGAAAGTTTGATGTGTATTTGCACACAGAAGAGAGCCAGTGCCGATGCCTCGCAGAAGAGCCACAAACACGCTAACGCTAAAAGCCTTTCAGACGCTGCAGCGAGATCTCAATCGCTTCACCTGAGAGCACCTGAGGTGACGTTCCTCTCGCTGATAGGGCTGATTTACACCGGTTGAAACGCAGGGCTCGCATCTCCTACACAGGCCGGCTGGTCTCAGAGGCTTTCGCGTTGATCAGGGGTGCAGATAGACGTCCATAAACGTGTGTGTCGTGGCCCGTGGCGCTGTCTGCTCGGAGACTGATGTTATCATGAGATGTGCACACATTCCTCCTGTGGGCTATTGACCGAACCAGGGCCTGTTCCTCGGTCTCAGTGTTTAGCATGTTAATGAGACGTCTAGCCAGTGCGAGGAGACAGTGGAGGATCTGGAGGAGCGTAATGAGATTAAGGACAGTGGACTAGACGCTTGAGAAATCAGTATGGTCATTTCAGGCACAATAACGGAGCGGTTGCATTAAATGACCATGTTTTTGTGACACTACGGGTTTAACATGTTTATATCCATGCTTTCCTCACACAAACACAATCTGAAACCCGAAGCAGTGACAGACAGCGATCCGGACTGACCCGTGAGCAAGAAGGAGACTTTAGTGTTTCAGTGATCTAACATGTTGACGTGTCTCTGATGTTTGTTATTGGCTTTTAAAGGCTGTTCAGAATAGAGTTCAGTCTCTTTTACTGATCAAACTGAGAGAAAACAAACAACAACAATCATTGCATTGACTTTGCAGCTGGACTTTAAAGTGGACTCAACCAGTGTTAGTCTTCTAGTCCACATCACATTCACACGGCGGATATTAGGAACCCAGTGAAGTGGAGTAGAGCTAATAATGATGATGGAATTAGATTAGACTTCACCGTTCCCCAGAATCTATTTAAAATACATTTAAGTTGACTTCAAATCCATTAACATATTTATTGGCATATTGCTGGAGACTTACTGATATAACATTATAACTCAACTTTATTTGGGGTACTTCTTTATTGTACAATGCACATTTATTAATATTAAGCCTAAAATGTGTTTTAAACACATTTGCATGATCTCTGTATAATATCAATCTTTATATGCAAGATATTTAAAGTGTACCTAAAGTATTCTTGCAACAGTTCCGCTTTAACACAATCACACTGTACTTCAGTATAATATTATCTTTAGTTGAACTTCTGCACAATCAAAGTACATTAAGTACAAAAACTAATTTAGCAGACTTTACCAGTTTATACCAAAAGTACAATTTCAGGGTATTTTTATTAAGTACATAAATATGTAAATATATTTGCATTATTCTTAGCATAAAATGAATGTATTTTACATACATTTTAGTATATTTTCTTAGGGTTCTCATAGAATTAGAGTGATTATTGAAGCTTTAAAGATTTTACATCTTTGACAACAAACAAATAAAAAAATGATTTAACAACTTTTCTTAAAAAGTATTGCTTAAAGTGACTTACTCTCTTGTACATGCACAGACTCCAGACTTCTGCTCACCGTAAGCTGATTTTCTGACACTTTTCTATAGAATGTGTGTATAGATCTGTGTGCACTTGAAAACACATCAAACATAAACATGCATACATTACAATAAAGTATTAGCCACTATAATATTATTATAATCATAATAACATCCAAATAAATAACTTCAATAATGTATATTTTTAAGAACATGCAGATGAAAATCACATCTCTGACAAGTCATGAACACGTTCTTCTAGAAACTTTAATACAACGTTTGTTCAATGTGAAATGTTTCAGTTGGACGTTCATCTAACAGTTTTTAAATGTTACTTGTTTCAGAGCGTTCAGAGAACATTCAAAAGTAACGTTCCATAATGTTTGAAGAATGATACAATGTAATGTTCCCTTAACGTTCACATAACCAAGAAGAAACATTTTTAAAACATTTAAAAATATGGACGTTTTGAACTTTTAGAAAACATTCAGAAATAGCATTTACATATCTTAATGGGAACGTTAGTGAAACATCCCTAGAACTTATTTTTGTTTTCTGGATGGCTTAAGAAACATGTGATATTGTTATTGTTATTACTTGGTAAATGGTCCTTTTATGGAATGGCTGTGGAAGGAAAATGAAGTGTGTTCAGAATATTAATCAAGCACAATTAATAAAGTCTGATCTTTAGCAGGTGATTCTGATGATGGCAACAAACTCTCATGAATAATGAGCTGAAGATCACTTCCTTCACAAAGAATCTCTCTAACACACATTTAGACTGACTTCAGATCGCTGGGTTTACCAATAGCATGTTAAATCAGTTTAACGCGTACCATTAATAGCTTTATTCATTTATAGGAACCACACAACAGAGATATAAACAGAGAATATGTCCACGTTCAGTCTGACTCAGTTTGGTAACATTATCTCTCCTGTTATCCTAGAAAGGCGAGGCTCAAATGATTCCCTTTTTGAAATATGATGAATCAAATATGCTCTATGGCAATTTTGTTTCCCAAGATGGTTTACAAGCTGTCTTGATCTTACTCCACCATCTGGATAACACGGCCATGGAGAAGATGATAATGCACTTTATGATGAGGGGAGGACGAAACCTTTGACCTTCACAGCCCTTTGACCTCTCTGGGCAATATTCAGCGCTATTCCTATAAGTAGCATATGCTTGCTCGTCCGATATGTTAAAGAAATTTATAACCAGAGCTTTGTCGATAAGGTCCCAGTGGACTGCGAAAACAAAACTAGGCCACGTCTACATTTGAAAACAGTGTTTTCGTTTAGAAACGCTCTCCGTCCACACTAGAGTTTTGTGTGGATGAGAAACGTTTGGAAAACGAGCAATTCTTCTGACAGGATCATTTAATTTAGCAGAATATCTCCTCATCCAGTGATGGTCCAGGTCGCTCTCACTCAACATTATATGTTTGGTCTAAAACACTAAAACTGTTCTCATGTTTTACCGCAGCAAACGTGTGTATTGTCTGTCATCTGTGCAGGACTGTGATGTGAAGAGTGTGTGAAGTGACATAATTTAGCAACAGTGTGAAAGTGAACAGCACATAACAGGCACAGTACTGGTATAAACATGAATATCTATGGGTACAACATGCGTCACATGACTAAACTCACATCATCGTTTTGAAATACTTCAGTTTCTCAGTCCACACTTCAACACCAGAACAGCGTTTACAAATTCATCCACTTTGGAGAGCGTTTTCAAAAAGCTTCGTTTTCATTACTAAAACCGCCGTCTCAGTGTGAACAGAAGAGAAACGGAGAGAAAAAGACGCTTTTCAAATGAAACCGTATTAGTGTGGACATGGCCCTAGTCTATCTGTCGTTGAAGCGTAACCAGATCTGGATTAGCTCACAGTGTGCCGGACCTGTAGCTGAAGAGATCCAGTGTCAGGTTCTGGTCCAGTGTGAGCTGATGCTTCTCTCCCCGGGGAATGTGTGTGTGTTGGTATATGTGGAGAATCCTCCTCATGTCTGCCAAACCAGCGTCGCCTCGCTGTGGACGAGGTGAAACCCTGCGTGCCCTGGATTTACTCACTGGCTCATAAAGAAAGTAGATATTTTCAGAATCAAAAAGAGCTTCATTGCCAAGTGTGCTTTCATGTAGTCATGCAACTATTCTGGCAAGACTCTGAACAAATGTTCTTCAAGTAATGTTAATAGAGCAGTCATTCAAAGTTTAATAATGTTCTCAGAACGTTAGCACAAAAACATTATTTATACATCCTTCATGGAATGTCTTTTTCTGAAATGTTTCAGTGTGACGTTTTTTAAATGTTACTAGTTTCAGAACGTTCAGAGAACATTCAAAAGTAACGTTCCATAATGTCTGAAGAATGATACAATGTAATGTTCCCTTAACGTTCACATAACCAAGAAAAAACTTTTAAACATTTAAAGTCCCCTGTAATCCCTTAAAACTCATCTTTGATCATCAAAATGACATATTTAAACGTTTTTAATAAAAAAATGTCTTCATGCCTTAAAATATCTTGACTGTAACTCGACACCCTTGCCTCATTTAGTATGCGCGGTTCTATGAATATGCAAATGAGCCCCGCCTCCACTCACTCACTCAGCTCAGAGATCCACTGGTTGACGATCACACATTGATCTGATTGGTTACAAGGTAGTTTGTGACGTCAGAAACACCAGCGATTTCAAAGCGTGTTTTTGAGACTGTCTTTGGTTCACTGCAGTTTTAAGGAGGAAATACTCAGCAATGGTGTCGACTTATGAACTTACACATGCTTTGTCTTAAAGTATATTAAAAACACCACATACACACATAAACTACATTAAAATGTGTGTGTACACATTTTAATACACATAATACACATTTAATACATAATACACATTATGTGTGTGTGTGTGTGTTCACTACTCACTGCTCCTAATGTGTGTGCACTAACTTGGATGGGTTGAATGCAAAGGACAAATTCTGAGTATGGGTTCCCATACTTGTATTTCACATGTCGTTTTCACTTTCACTCAATACAGAACTGGAGGAATACACAGGAGGTGGAGGAATGAACAGAAAGCTGCTCATTTTCATTGGTTATTATGCATCACTCTATATGTTACATATGTTACATATGTTACATATATTTACATTATATCAGCTAAATGTAAAATGTAATATGTGCGGATTGGCCAATAAGCACCTTTCTCCACAACATAACCCAGCAATCACTGTTTACTTCGCTTACATGATGGAATATCATACATCTCGCAAGTTATTTTTGCAAAAACGACATGTAACCAAATTCAAGATTATTCTGGCTAGAAGTGTGTTACTCACAGACTATATCGGGTCTATAGTTAACTGAGACG
The DNA here is from genome assembly GCA_021464565.1 of Rutilus rutilus. Taxonomy (NCBI): domain Eukaryota; kingdom Metazoa; phylum Chordata; class Actinopteri; order Cypriniformes; family Leuciscidae; genus Rutilus; species Rutilus rutilus. The sequence continues at coordinate 600,583 of JAJAQA010000007.1, forward strand.
GGGAAATAACGGCTATTGCTTGCTGGGTATTTATCCGTGGCGATGTTGTAAATAACGCACATAGACATCAGAGAACTTCCTCTTAGAGTATGCACCCTTCAACGTGGTGCTTTTATTATCTTGAAACACTAAAATACAATCCCAGACACATCTTGGACACGTGGAATCCACAGGACGAGATCTGTCATTCCAACCATGCAAGAGTTCATTGGAACTATGGTTTCGAGAGATACTGGGCCCTATCTTGCACCCAGCGCAGTTGACTTTGTACACAACGCATGTTTCATTCCTATTTTGCACCCGACGCACAGCGGACTTTTCCCTCCACAGACGCACGTCGGTAAATTAGGGAATGAACTTGCGCTCCCGGGGGCGGTTCAGGGAAAAGAGGAGACGTGTTCCAGCGCAAACGTTCCCTGGTGCTATTTTGCAGTTTCAGAAAACAATTCCTCCACAGACCAGGAGAAACCTCGTCTAAAGTCAGTGGCGCGTTCAGATGCTGTTTTAAGGGCGCATGCTTGGCCATAATGTAGCGTGTGCACAACGCACACACACTTTGCTTCTCTCATCTACACAGATGCAGCCGTTGACATTTTTGCAAACCATACATTATTACAAGGAAAGATATTCCACACGAGGGAAATCATTGTGGTGTCCATGAAGATGTGAAAAAATAGGCATAAATCTAGCTTACACATTTACCCAAATTATGATACGCCTGTTTAACCGGAGCTAATCTGAGTGTGTTTCTCCATCCCCAATGTCACTTCTCTGTGTTTTACGGCCCTGACGAGAACGTCGGTCTCCTCGGCTGTGAACCGTTATAATAGCAATCCGCCATGGAACAAGCGCGCCTGCTCTTAAAGGGAATGTGAGATGACGCTCTGATTGGTTTATTTCACGTTACGCCCAAACCACACCTATGAATAATGAAGCTCCTTCAGACCAACACATTTTAGATTTTCCGCCCACAAAGTTACTTGGGTTTCAGATCGTTAAAATAGGGCCCGATGAATCGTTTAACTGTGTTGAAACCGTCAGAACATGCTTTTGTCAAATGGTCAGAATGCTCAAACAGAGCAATGTTTTTAAGAGTATTTTTCAGCAGAATCAGAGTTGAGTTGACTCTTGATATGAAGCTGGGACTGGAGAACTTACACACCCTTACCTGTGAACAAACAGATAATGCGCGCACAACCCCTCTGGAACGAATTTCCTGCAGTAAAAGCCATTACCACACAAAGATGTTGGAAGACTCTTTTATGTCACCCGTTCACTGCAGTGGCCATTGACCTGGAGACCTTGGATTCCTGACCTCTGACCTGTGATTCTGACCTCTTCTTCCTCGGTCCTGCTCTACCTGCCAGGCACCTGCTTTGAGAAATGAAAGATTAGGGAATGTGTCTCCGGGGACTCCTTCCGTCCCGCAGACAACAGGCACACAGTCCCGCGTCTCAATGGGGCTTGAGTGGGTCTGGTAAACCAATCTCCCTAATTATCTATTGAAAGAACATTCTTTTTCCTTTCAGAGTCATTACCCTCGGTTCAATCGCTGAAAAGTAACATACAGGAGCAAAAAAAGCAGACAGGAAAAAAGCTTGCTGATTTCCACCAAGGTTAATTGCTTGGGAGGGACCAGATGTGAAATATAGATTGCAATAAAGGTGAAGGGGACCGGCATTGAGGAGAAATGACGAATGAATGCGAGACCTTACATGGCTCTTGTTTCCTGTGGATGTGAAAGGAGTGGCGGAGGCATATATGTCCGTTTCTGGATTCTGATTTGATTTTGAAAATGACAGATATTAATTCCCCCTCCATCCACCCAAAATCAAACTAAACATACGCAATTTGTCGCTTTAAAATGCGATAAAAAATAAATCTAAAGGGATTGTCATGAACCTCATCTGTCTTATCTGTTTATCAGGTGAAGCTCTTCTGTCGTTCTCAGGAAGAACTTTCTGAGAATATTCAGATGCATGCACTGATGTATCGGCCAATTATTGGTATCGTTTGTTTAAAAACAGCCAATAATCAGTGCTGATTATATCCTGTCAATCAACCGTGTCAGACTGCAACTCATTCTGTGTGTGAAGAAAATCTCTGGTGCGTTGAATTAAGCGCAAGTTTAACGCTACAATAACACTTTAACAGTTCAAAAACAGTGACGTTAATGCAGGCTTTATTTGACCATATGAATCCTACATCAAAGATTATGTGTAGCATAATACACATAATCATAATGATGAGATAGTTAGTAGATTGTGTTCACTGAATCGCTGGCTGTCTGAGTGGTGTCCGTGTAATAATATAGAATTCATAGACAATTGGAAAAGTTTTTGGGGCAAACCTGACCTGTTGAAAAGAGATGGTATTCATCCCTCCTGGGATGGTGCTGCTCTTCTATCTAGTAATATGGCTCATAGTCTTAGAGCTCAAACATGACAAATTGGGCACCAGGTCAGGAAGCAGACAGACAGACTGGCTAAACCAACCGTCTGCTAGCGGCCTCGCGTCACCCAGGTCAGATAAATCCCATCACATAGAGCCTCTTTCACCTAGCTATCATCATATAGAGACTGTGTCTGTTCCCCGATTTTGGAAATCCAAAAAATGTTTAAACCTATCTAAGGTTAAAAATTTAATTGATGTTCAACAAATAAAAAACTGCTATAATACAGATGAGCAAATGATAAAGCTTGGGTTGCTGAATATTCGATCGCTTACTTCAAAAGCACTCATTGTTAATGATATGATTTCAGATAATAACCTAGATGTGCTGTGTTTGACAGAAACCTGGCTAAAACCAAACGATTACATTACTTTAAATGAGTCCACCCCGCAAGATTACTGTTATAAACATGAACCTCGTCTGAAACGCAAAGGGGGTGGTGTTGCTGTAATTTATAGTAATATTTTCAAAACCACTAAGAAATCAAGTTTCGAATATAATTCTTTTGAAGTGTTAGTGCTTAATGTAAAAATATATAGTAAAAATGATAAATCACGTTTGAGATTTGTGCTGGCTACTGTATACAGGCCACCAGGGCACCATACAGACTTTATCAAAGAATTTGCGGACTTTCTATCAGAGTTAGTATTGGCTGCAGATAAAGTACTAATTGTTGGTGATTTTAATATACACATCGATAATGAAAAAGATGCATTGGGATTGGCATTTAAAGACATTGTAAACTCAATTGGAGTTAGACAACACGTGTCAGGACCTACTCATCGTCGTAATCATACTCTAGATCTAATATTATCACATGGAATAGATGTTGATGCCGTTGAAATTCTGCAGCAGAGCGATGACATCTCAGATCATTATCTAGTCTCGTGTAAATTACATTTAGCCAAGGCTGCAAAGCCGACTCCGTGTTACAAATATGTTAGACCTATCACTTCTGCCACTAAAGATTGCTTTATTAATAATCTTCCTGATCAGTTTCATCATTTTAGCATCCCGGATAGCTTAGAAAAACTTGATATTGCAACAGAAACTTTTAACTCTCTCTTTTCCAGCACTTTAGACACAGTTGCTCCTTTGCGCTTAAAGAAGATTAAAGAAAATAATCCAACGCCGTGGTACAACGAGCACACTCAGGCCCTTAAGAGAGCAGCCAGAAAAATGGAGCGCAACTGGAAGAAAACAAAATTAGAGGTATTTCGCATTTCATGGAAAGAGAGCTCGATTGCTTACAGAGAGGCTTTAAAAGCTGCTAGATCTGCTTATTTTTCAACCCTATTAGAAGAAAATAAACATAATCCTAGGTATTTATTTGAAACAGTGGCTAAACTAACGAAAAAGAAAGCTTCAAACACAGAAGGTTCCAAGCAGCACAGCAGTAATGACTTTATGAACTTCTTCACTTATAAGATTGATAATATCAGGGAGAAAATTATAACTATGCAACCGTCTACTACAGTATCGCATCAGGCAGTGCATTGTAGTCTCCCTGAGGAAAAATTTGATTCATTCATTGCTATAGGAGAGGAAGAATTTACTAAACTCGTTAAATCATCTAAATCTACAACATGTATGTTAGACCCTATACCGACTAAGCTACTGAAAGAGATGCTTCCAGAGGTCATAGATCCTCTTCTTAATATCATTAATTCCTCTTTGTCTCTAGGATACGTACCAAAAAACTTTAAGCTGGCTATGATTAAACCGCTTGTTAAAAAAATGCAACTTGATCCTTCAGAATTAGTCAATTACAGGCCGATCTCGAATCTACCCTTTCTGTCAAAGATATTAGAAAAGGCAGTATCTTCACAACTATGTTCCTTTCTAGAAAGAAATGATATCTGCGAGGATTTTCAGTCCGGATTTAGACCATACCATAGTACTGAGACTGCTCTCGTTAGAGTAACAAATGATTTGCTCTTATCATCCGATCATGGTTGTGTCTCTCTATTAGTGTTACTCGATCTTAGTGCTGCGTTTGACACCATTGACCACGACATTCTTTTAAATAGACTAGAAAACTATGTTGGCATTAGTGGAATTGCACTAGCATGGTTTAAATCATACTTATCTGACCGTTATCAGTTTGTAGCAGTAAATGATGAGATGTCTTATCAATCACAAGTTCAGTATGGCGTACCACAGGGCTCAGTACTAGGACCGCTGCTGTTCACTCTGTACATGCTGCCATTAGGAGATATCATTAGGAAACATGGAATTAGCTTCCACTGTTATGCCGACGATACTCAGCTCTATATTTCTTCAAAACCTAACGAAACTTACCAATTCACTAAATTAACAGAATGCATAGCTGATATAAAAAACTGGATGACTCGTAATTTCCTACTTCTAAATTCTGAAAAAACAGAGATTCTAATTATTGGACAAAAAACTTCCTCACGTAATAACCTAGAATACTGTCTAACACTTGATGGCTGCTCTGTTAAGTCTTCGTCGTCGGTTAGGAACCTGGGTGTGCTCTTTGATACCAATCTTTCATTTGAAAGTCACGTGTCTAGTATCTGTAAAACCGCATTTTTCCATCTTAAAAATATATCTAAATTACGTCATATGCTCTCATTGACAAATGCGGAACAATTAGTCCATGCGTTCATGACCTCAAGGCTAGATTATTGTAATGCTCTACTGGGTGGTTGCCCTGCACGCTTAATAAACAAACTACAGCTGGTCCAAAACGCAGCAGCTCGAGTTCTTACCAGAACCAGGAAGTATGACCATATTAGCCCGGTTCTGTCAAAACTGCACTGGCTCCCTATTAAACATCGCATCAATTTTAAAATATTGCTGATTACTTACAAAGCACTAAATGGTTTAGCTCCGCGGTACTTGAGCGAGCTCTTAACGCATTATACTCCTTCACGTCTATTGCGATCTCAAAATTCCGGCCAGTTGATAATACCTAGAATATCTAAATCAACTGCTGGCGGTAGATCCTTTTCCTATTTAGCACCAAAACTTTGGAACAGCCTTCCTACCATTGTCCGGGAAGCAGACACACTCTGTCAGTTCAAATCTAGATTAAAGACACATCTCTTTGACATAGCGTTCACATAATACATTATAGACTTCTATAATTCAATATTAGGCTGCATAGATTAGGTCAGCTGGAACCGGGAACACTTCCCATAAATCCTGATGTACTTGTTACATCATGAGAAGAATGGCATCTACGCTAATTTTAGTGTCTTTGTTTATCCCAAGGTTTTCCCGCAGCCTGCCGGATCCAGGCCGTTTCCAGATCTGATGAAGGACCTTCGCCTGGACCCGATGTCAATGCAGTGCTGAAGGGCCAACTAGTCTCTCCCTATGGAGGATCCCTTTCCCACTCTACAGATAACGCGTCGTCGGGAAAACTCAATTTGCGTATCTACCCCGAATTGATAAAATAAAATAAAATTCTGAATCAAAACTATAAGGAAACACCAGTAATTTGTTTAGGTTTGGTTTGTAGGGAATTCCAAACCTGCACACATATATTCAAACGCACATAACTATAGAACTCGTTCTTAATGTGCATCTGAACGCCATCAGCGTTTCTCACAGGTTCGCGTTTAAAGTCTGTGTAGAGAGAATGGTGTCGTCTTGGCGGCCCTAATTTAAAAACAAATGATCGTTGCGACGGAAGCGAATCAATCAAAACTAACTTTAGCTGGAAAATAACTTTATTAAAGAACCGCTATAAAGCCAAAACAATCTTACGTTATATTATACATTTATCTCTGTGAAGCTGCTTTGAGACAATCTACATTGTTAAAAGCGCTATATAAATGAAGATGACTTGACTTGACTTGACTTGTAGCGCCTCCCGTCCAATAATCGCTTTTATATAATAATTGTGTTGTTACTTCTGATAAGAAACAAAGTCTCAGCTTTCAATTCTGTACATTTGATCACGAAATTCTAATAAAAAATGGTGTTTTGACGCTCTGTGATGTGATGTGACAGATCGATGTAGCGATTTCTTCCACTTTAAAACAAATTATATCTAGAAAAACTTGCATGAACATCAGAAGGTATGTTGAAAAATATCATGTCATTATATATTTATGTTTTAATAAATTTGCCATGAAGAAGTTTATGAAAACTACCATATGTGCAACTGAGTTGAACAAAGATTTCAGCTTTTATTTGTGTAAATATTACATCTGGAAATAAGTAGCAGTTGAATATAATAGCTCTGTAGTTAGCGGAGGTTCATTTAACCTCTAATATTAATGAGAGGTTCCCTGTATAGTTTGTAGCATTATTTGGGAGATATTTTTTTTTTCCTTAAGAAAAATCAAACAATCGGCATCGTCATCGGCATCGGTATTGGCATCGGCTGACATCATTCTGAATAATCGGGTATCGGTATCGGTGGAGAAATTTTGCATCGGTGCGTCTCTAGTTTCTATGTTTGGGTAAGGTGATCATTTCATCATTTCAGTCTTGAAATCGGTCACCATCTCTTTTTGTGTTTCTTGAACTGGTTAAATCACACAAGCATTTCACACTAAACATATTTTTTTCACTTGATGAACAAGTCCCTCTGGTTGAGGTCTTTGAACTTGCTGTTTCTCGGTACACTGATCCTCCAGAATCTCTCCGCCAGCTAAATGACCTTTAAATCTTCCAGCTTTGCAGGACTTTGCAAACATTCAGAGGCCATTGGTTATAAACCAAAGAGGATTGACTTTGGAATTCACAGAGAGTCCTACTGCTCTTACCTGTCGTACCAGTCCAGTTCAATTCACATTTATTTGTATAGCGCTTTTCACAATAAGCAGCTTTAATGGATGTCTACATTACAATTTACAGTGATCTGTTATCAGAAGTGACTGTCTAAGTTATGTATTTCAGAAATGTACATATACAATCACACAGGTAGCTACAAATGCAATAATTCAAGGCAGAAACAATTATCTAACTGAAGTTTCTGTAAGGAAGTTATAATGTACAAATCTGTACATAAAATCTTCTGTTCAGCTGTATACCACATTATTATTATTATTGTTTATTTATTTATGTCTCATTTAAATGTCTTTTCTCATGTCATTTATGCATGTATACATGTATGTCTGCATGTACCAAGAGCTCCTGTAAAAAAACACAGCAAATTAATATAATAAAGCTCATTCTGATTCTGACAAATAGCGTGTTGGTTTTGTCCAGTTTGCTCCGAAAGCATTGCAACAAGCACGGAATTAAGGCCGTTTTTCTCCAGAAATGCAAAGCATTCACACACTTCACAGCAGCTCACACGTCGCAAGCCGAACCTGAGGGGAAATATGTCACAGTTTGACCTCTCATACTGCTCTGTTTGTCAGCAAACGGTAAAAAACCAACAACACAAATCTGTCTGGTTGTTTGTCAGGAGCGGAGAGATGTGTTCTGCCCCAGTGTGAGAGCTGTCACTAGTAATAAACTTTGGCTGCTGGACAAAGCCTGTGTTTTGAAGTGTGTGTCCGAATGCAACACCCTTCCTGGCACCAGTGTGTGAAGGCCAGAACACAATGACACGGTGCCAGAGACACGACACGGCCGTTGAAGGGCTGGGGGATTATGATCTCACTTTTTTAACTTTAGTGGTCACACTCTAGAATAATGGAATAATGGTCCAGATCACTAGTCGTCCTTGAAGAGTGACTTGAGAGTAAAAAAGACAATTACACGTTAATGTTGTGATTACTATTTTAATTACTATTTTTTTTATAATTTGTCATAATTACCTATTAGTTCTTAATGATGCCAATCTCTTAAAGTAATTATTGATTACCTAATAGGGAACTATCTTAGTCCTAAATTCGATATTACTTACTGATTAGTTAAGCTTGTTTCTATATTAGATAATAGTAGTAGCTGAAGTGTTAATGTAGAACTACTCATAAGTCCTGCATTACTTCCTGCATAGTGACTTATTAAGGAGCGACCACTATTCTAAAGTTTTCTTTGAGCATAAACAACATCTGCAAAGTTACAGCGCTCAAAGTTCAAAGCAAAGAGAGATATTTTCTTTTACATAAATCGCTTTTTAAGGACTACAACAAACGGCTGGTAGGGACTACAATGAGCTTCTTCACGGGTTAGTGACATCACTAACCCTAAAATTTACATAAATCCCGCCCCCGGAACACGCTTTATAGATTATCAAGACAGAAGATGCTAATCAATGACTAGAAGATAGTTAACTCCACATCAGCAACATAAATTCATCAACTAATCATTCAGAAATGTCCTGTTGCTTCTACATGTTGTCACTTCTTCTTGAGTCTCTCCATCATTCTGACTCCGGTCTGAACATAAAAGGCTAAAGGTTTTTGAAATGTTCAGTGTGTGTTGAAATGTTCACACACACACACACACACACACACACACACACACACACACACACACACGCTTCAAGTTATTGAAGCTCCACCTGCTGTGCCGGGAGCAGCAGCTCATTTGCATTTAAAGGGACACTGTTAAACGTGTTTTTGCTCACCCTCAAAAAGTGACGATTTTAACATGCTATAAAATATATCTGTGGGGTTTTTGAGCTAAAGCTTCACACACACACTCTGGGGACATCCGAGATTTTACATCATTTGTCATGTGAAGCTGTGCTGAGCTGAATCATGCCACTCTCTCTGTCTTTACCGCTTTTATGAGCTCTGATGTACGTTGGCATGTAAAAGAAACTCCGACATTATTTCTGGTTTCTTAGCGCATGTATCTGGCAGGTACGATGTTTAAGTGCAGAATGAGTGATGACACGCGCAGGTCTATAATTCCCCACCACATCTGTTTCTGATTGTTAACATGAAGAAAACAGACCACTGGTCCCTGTGGAGACAAACTCAAACTCAACCAGTGTCTCAAGTTACCAATCGTCCCAATCAACAGTCCAGTGTATTCTTACAGTTCTTGTAAACTCGTATAGAAACTATAGAGAACTCTAGCGTTCTTGACCCAATTTTAAAGAACCCTTTATGCCAAAAAGCTTCTATATAAAGACTTTCATGTTTAACACGTTATTTTTTTCTAGTGATAAAGAAATTCAAAAAGGTGTTTAATACATAAAATTGAATCAAAATGAAACTAAATCCATAAAGTCATGGGAACGTGAAGTCACTTGCATCATGTTTAGTGCAATGTCATTTTGAGTATGCATGCATTTCTTGGATGTCTAGGGTAAGTGAGAGACATCTTTATAATAGTAGTCAAAGGATCATGGATATTATATTATATCGTTTTAAAACTGTTTGGTCGTGGGCCTTCTGAGTCCTCAGGGGCTCAGTTGTGGAATTCGTTGCCTCTAGGTATCCAAAGTATTTCTAATATGGTTGGTTTTAAAGGAGAACTCCGGTCAATTTTAACATTGAGCTCATTTTTTTGTACATTTGGAGTGCTGTCAATACAGAGAACAACGACAAAAATCGGTGTTGCCTACACCGAGTTATTCTATTTTTAAAATTTGCACCCTATTGACTTCAATGGGGCAAGTAGTAAGCCTGCTTTTTAGCCTCTTAACATCCTTTAAGTGTCATTACAAGTGCACAGAAAATGTGAGTGATTCCTTCCGAGTGAACACGAGTGGATCTGACTGCAGTAGATGTTAGAGATATTAATAAAAATGAAGTTAATTCAGCCAGCGCTCATACCTTTGTTTACATCCTGTTTTCGGTGGAAGGCCATAGTAATCGATTGTCGAGTTCACACGCATAGGTTTAGTACCTATGATCACGCGCGTGAACTCGACAATCGATTACTATGGCCTTAGCAGGCTTACTACTTGCCCCATTGAAGTCAATAGGGTGCAAATTTTAAAAATAGAATAACTCGGTGTAGGCAACACCGATTTTTGTCGTTGTTCTCTGTATTGACAGCACTCCAAATGTACAAAAAAATGAGCTCAATGTTAAAATTGACCGGAGTTCTCCTTTAATGTGAATGTTAAAAGTTGGTTATTAGATAGGTTGTTTTAGTGATGAATTTGCATTAGTGTATTGTGTGGATGTTTAATTGTGATTGTAAACTTTGCAAATATGGAAACTTATTGTAGCTTATTGTATTTATAGTAGAGAGTAGTGTCACCATGAGTGAAGTCAGTGCTTTACATCAAGGACCGCAATGGAAATACGTTTTTAACTTTATTGTGTTATCCTTGACAAATGAGTGTATTTCACAACTTTTTAGTCTATTAAATCAAATCAAAACCCCTAAAAGGTTCTACACATGAATGGAACCCTTTAAGGTTTCACAAGGAACCTTTTCTTGTAAGAGTTTGTCTTTGTGCTTCTGTGTAACTGAGCTTTAGTCCAAGTCAAGTCTCCTTCATCTTACTTCGCTTTTAACAATATAGAGTTTCACAGCAGCTTTACAGTGATAATAGGAGATTACAGTAACAGAGATTGTTTTGGCTTTACAGCAGCTCTAGAATAAAGTTATTGTCCAGATAAAGTTAGTTTTTATAAGGTCGCCTAATGCATGATGAGCACATAATTACTTTCCCCAGTTGAGCATTTTGTTCCAAAATTATATTCATGATAATTCCAAAATGTATGCAACTAATTTGAGACCTAAAAGGAAGGACCGGGCTTTCCTGAAGTGAAGTTTATCCCTGGTGTAATGGTATTTATTTTGGAGTTACGGAAGAATAACACTAAACTGAGAGCTGAGCGGTCGGAGGAATGAGTGTAATTTGTTTTAACTGACTGTGGAAATAAGCAGTGCTGTAGATCCTGACCTCTGATACACAAGCTGTCAGAAACCTTTCCTGAAGCCTTTCTTAATGCTCACACTCCCCTGGTGCCGAAGACACTGAGCTCTTCATCCCATCATCATCCTCATCCTCATCCTCATCATCATCATCTTCATCTTCATCTTCATCTTCATCTCATCCCATCCCCATCCCATCCTCATCTTCATCACCATCCCCATCCCCATCCTCATCCTCCTCTTCATCCTCATCCCCATCCTCATCCCCTTTCCCATTCCCATTCCCATTCCCATCCTCCTCTTCATCCTCATCCTCCTCTTTCATCCTCATCACCATCCTCATCTTTATCTTCATCCTCATCCTCATCCTCATCCTCATCACCATCCTCATCCTCATCCTCATCACCATCCTCATCCTCATCTTCATCTTCATCCTTATCCTCATCCTCATCCCCATCCCCATGCCCATCCTCATCACCATCCTCATCTTCATCTTCATCTTCATCTTCATCTTCATCCCCATCCTCATCACCATCCTCATCTTCATCTTCATCCTCATCCTGTTCCTCATCCTCATCCTTATCCCCATCCCCATCCCCATCCCCATCCTCATCCTCATCTTCATCCTCATCCTGTTCCTCATCCTTATCATGCACGCTCACAGGGAGCCAATCACGTCTTTTCATCTCTGAGCACTAATGTAATTTAACCCTGTGACCACTGCACTGTAACTATGGTGATACGAGCTCTGGGGTCAGTTGAGTGTGTGTGTGTGTGTGTGTGTTGGGGGGGTGGGGGAACGGGTGAGTGAACGCACAGCCGCTTCTGATGCTGATGTTCTGTGATAGACAAGCATCATACAGAACACAAGTTATCAGCACACACAGTAACAGGAGAGACAGAGAGAAACATGGAGGCTGAGAGACGATGTGTCTGCGGTCCGGACGTGTGTGTGTGTGTGTGTGTGTGAGCGGGTCACAGGCAGCTTTACTCTGGGGAAGTGTGTTAGTGCTGCAGGATTTACAGAAGCACAAGATGTGTTCACTTACCTCTAACAGGCACCCGGGGTAAACGACTCTGTGTGTGTGTGTGTGTGTGTGTGTGTGTGTGTGTGTGTGTGTGTGTGTGTGTGTGGGTGGGGGTATCTGGTATCTTACATGCAGTGTTGGGGAAAGTTACTTGTGTTACTCCTTTAAAAAGTAACTAATTACGTTACTTAGTTACTTTTTAGGAAAACGAATGCGTTACATTACTTTTGCGTTACCTTTTCTCATCTGGGTTGGACTTGTTTTTTTTTATATAACAAAAAAAGTAAAATAAGGCTGGAGGAAATGAATATTTCAAGCGAGTAGAGGGCGCCGCTCAGACAAACCTTTCAGCTGCTGATATTCTTAAGGATAAAAGAAGAATAGATGCAGGACAAGAAAGTTTAACACTTACTTTACCAATAAAAAAATAAATAAAAATCTAAAGTCATTTTTTGCTTTTATGGTTTAACTGAATCATCGAAGGTCGGCAGCAAGTGCATTGGTCAATATGAGATTGTGAGATTGAGATTAAATGTGTAAAATATTTTTTTTATTTAACATATTTAATTATTGGAGGTTTGCGTATTATTCTGATTCTGCATTTCACTGATTTTATTCATTCTGCACGCTCACATTTAGTCTAGAACTACAATAACCATCATGTTTACACACACACACACACACACACACACACATGGAGACAGGAGAGCTGTCAGTCAATAAATGTGAAAAAGTAACTTTGCTGTAAATTTAAAAGTAATGCGTTACTAGTTACTTGAAAAAAGTAATCTGATTACATAACTCAAGTTGCTTGTAATGAGTTCCACCCAACACTGCTTATGTTACTGTCAGATTGAGCGTTAACCTTTTAATGCCATTCACTGGACATTTCACTTTGAAAGTGTCGCAGAATGTGCAGATATCACTGATATCATTTGGCAAAAATGTCACCAATGAGCCTGGGTTGCAATAATATCTGAAATAGTACATGAAAGACGTGAATAACGAGTAGTTTGTTTTTTGTCCTGATCATTGAACATCAGTCCATCACTTTTTTATTTGTCGGTCTGTGTTCACATCACATTTGTTGAGTTAAAACATACCTTTTCTAATTTTTGTATGATTTGTACATCACAATGAGTCCAGAGATTTACTGAAGTATTGGATGATGATAAAAACGACGTTTATTATTTTATTTTTTTCACATGCCGTCTTTGAACGTGTTTGTCGAGTTAAAACATACTTCCGTCTTCACTTGTGTCTGATGGTGGGGAAAATCCAAATGTTTGTATGATTTGTATGTCATAATGATGGCAAAATAGTCCAGAGATTTACTAAAGTATTGAATGACGATAAAAACTCTAAAGTCGTGTAGATGTTTGGAGGCCGGCAGAACGAGCTGAGTGACGCTCTGGTTGTCCGAGGCAAAGGGAGGTAATGAAAACAAATGAAGGGTCTTATTCCCGATGGAACGGGGGAGGAACTTAGTCATCAAGCTAATTTTATTCTTGTCTGGCCGAGAGACTCCATTTCCTCTGGGTGTTTGCACAGACACTGGGCTCCATGATGCCGATGATGAATACGGTGCCTGATGTCCGGATGGCAGATGCTGGACGTGAAACTCAAGACCCGATACTGATTCTCTTCAGGCACTCAATTCAAGAAGCCAACTTTTGGATTTCAGGTTTTGATTGTTTACCGTTTTCTGTTTCCATATTTCCTGTGCCGTCGGATTATTAAATATCAAAACTGCATGTTATCAGAGACAGTGGAAGGAGAAGACGGGCCACTGACTGTGAGTGAATGAGACACTGCAACACTCAATATGCAGGAAAGGACGTTCCACTTTTCAAATCAATTATTGCTAAATGCATTCTTTTCTTTTTTTGCCATGGAAAATATATGCATATTAGGAAAATGTATGATACGTTCTGGTTTGGTGAACAGATATGGAAACTTAAAGGATTAGTTCACTTCAGAATTAAAATTTCCTGATAATTTACTCTCCTCCACGTCATCCAAGATGTTCATGTCTTTCTTTCTTCAGTGGAAAAGAAATGAAGGTTTCTGAGGAAAACATTCCAGGATTTCCTCCATATAGTGTCTTCAATGGGGTCCAACGGGTCGAAGGTCCAGATGTGAGTTTCAGTGCAGCTTCAAAGTCTCGACACGATCCAGCCGAGGAATAAGAGTCTGATCTAGATAAACCAGTGGACATTTTATAACAAATAATCATTTATATACTTTTAAACCACTAATGCTGGTCTTGCTCTCGCTGTGATGCGACACACATTACGTGATCAGGTTGAAAGGTCACGCATGTTCCGGTTCAGAAATGTAGGACAAAAAACTACAACTACAAAATCGTCCGACATCGTTGTTTTACCTTTTATTTATTTTATTTTTATATATGGTGTTTGTCTTAGTCTTTGCATGTTCGCTTCATAAACCCTGGGGCTGTTCTTACGCCTACGTCACGCTTGACCTTTCAACCTGATCACGTAATGTGTGTCGCATCACAGCTGGTGACTCTGAAGCCAACTAATTCTTTAAGCGTGGCAATAATGATAATAATAATGATAATAATTCTACATTCAAATAAAATGTAGCACGACTCTAAAAGAGTTCTCAACCAAGATATCTGGAAAGCAAACAGAATTGCTTTTCATACTCATAATTAGACCTCTGGAGGCTTCGCGTGCGATTTCATTTTAGTTTATTGTTGTTTACATCATATATAATGTGTTTTCTCTCATGATTCCTCATAATTACGGCCTCCTTTGGTTGAATATAACACAATGGGATCTTCCATCACATAAAAGACTCAGTGAATGAAAAATTCATCACAGTCCCATTAACATTCTCCTTCCACCCAAAGTTGGTCAAAGTAAAAAGAGATGTTAAACTGACTTCCTTAACTTGTCAGACGCATTCACAGTGTTCCCGAAAGCCCTGGTTCTCAGTGCGAGGGATGGTCCACATGGGACGAGGATTCTGGCAGGACAAATGACAATCTTCCGTGTCAAAAATCCCAGTTATGGTTTATTCAGCACAGCCCTGTTTACTCCCGCTCTTGACCCCGTCAGAAAATACTCAAGCCTCCATTATTGCTGATTTGTTTGTACACAGTCACATTTGAAACAGGAGGAAAACATTAAAAAGCAATTAATACACCAAAATGGGGTCTCTTAGGGGAACGGCGTCACGCTTTAAACGCCACAAACACGGAAAGCAGCTTTTAGCCAGAGTCGCGCGCGTCCCAGCAGACGCTTTGACTGACAGCGAGACGAGGCCAAACAAAGCCAGTTTACGACCAGCATAATCAATGTGACATTAGCACACACATAATGGAGGAGAGGGGAAGCGGGTCGAGTGTGTGTGTGTGTGTGTGTGTGTGTGCGCTTAATAAAACTACAACTGGAAACTTGCTCACTGTTTTAGGACACTTTCGTCCGCACCTTTTATTCCCGATGAGAAGGACTTCATAATCACAAGATCTCCGTAACACACACTTTCAAAGATATCAAGCAGGAACCGGAATAATCCGTCGGCATCCTTCTTAAGATGCTTGTCTCGCTCTTTCTCTGTTATTCACAATTAATCATACAGTGATAAACCTTGGAGCGAGATTACAGGTATCGCATGCTTGAAGTGACACACACTTGAAAGGCAATAAAAAGTACTTCAAATAGTGAGAGTGCACATATAATTTGGTTTTCCAAGGTTCTGTTACATCTCATCACACTTATACTACTTAACAGTTTTATTAAAGTACTTTAATATGTCGAAACTGTTCTCAGCATCTCAGGTGTTTTTCTGAGGCTCACACTGATGGCAGAGGACCTGATTGAAGACCATTAGAGATGGGAGATTTACTGTATATTTTTGAGAATGAATGATTAACACTTAATTTTAGATTTCATGAAGACTCTGCTATAGACAAGGCAACAGTCCTTCATATTCTGCTCGCTTCAAGGGTCTGTTCGGTTACAACAGTTCATTGTCAAATGGAGGTCTAAATCAATTTGCTGTGGAGGAGAAGGGGCTTTCAGAAACACCTCAAGGTAAACGCCGGATTTTACCTTTATTACCTCGCCACAATGACAATACACAACAACATTCACAAAGACCCGTGCCAACCTTGGTAGGAAAACCATAGAAACGGAGAAGAGGCCGAAGCTTCACAGTCTTTGTAAAGACAGACGTTTGAATAAGTTTTATTCCTCATTGCAAATGAAAAACATGCAGGAATATATTTGGACGACTATTGTGTTATTTTAAAGCGTTCGAGGATCTGGGCACGAGATATTTTTCCAAATGTTCCCAACCCTCACTAAAGATGGGATTCACCTGTAGCGTCCTATTAAACTGGGGAAAGGGTTCAACGGTTGATCCCAGAGCACATGATCGGGGTCATGGCAGAGGTCAGAGGTCAGAGGTCAGCGTCCAGGGACATGAGCTCAATGTTCAGGGCCGACAGACACTCAGTGCTAAGCAGAGATGAATCAATTAAGACACATCAAATCAAGAATTCATGCACTCTGAAGTGACAAATACTGGCCTTTCTCTCTCTCTCTCTCTCTGTCTCTGTCTCTGTCTCTCTCTCTCTCTCTCTGTCTCTGTCTCTGTCTCTGTCTCTCTCTCTCTCTCTGTCTCTATCTCTGTCTCTGTCTCTCTCTCTCTCTCTCTCTCTCTCTCAATTCAATTCAATTCAATTCAATTCTGTCTCTCTCTCTCTCTCTCTCTCTCTCTCTCTCTCTCTCTCTCTCTCTCTCTCTCTCTCTCTCTCTCTCTCTCTCTCTCTCTCTCTCTCTCTCTCTCTCTCTCTCTCTCTCAATTCAATTCAAATGAGCTTTATTGGCATGACTGTGTAAAATAGCACAATATTGCCAAAGCAATAGACATATACAAACATACAACAAACACGCACAGGTAGATAAAAGTAAAAAAAAAAAAAACATTTCCATATTATGCATAAATATATCACAATGAAAAAAAAAAATGAAAAAAGATATATATATGGTAACAAAAATAAGTACAGAGAGCTCTCTCTCTCTCTCTCTCTCTCTCTCTCTCTCTCTCTCTCTCTCTCTCTCTCTCTCTCTCTCTCTTGCTTTGCATGCTGGGGGTTTGGGTTATGGGAGCAATAAACGGGTGAGAAGAGCGACTTGGGTTTTTTTCTTCTATTTTTCTAGCTACTTTATTTATTTTGTTTTTATTTATCTATTTTTCCTTTATGTTTTCTTTTGTTTTGTGTATAATTTGATTTACTTGCATTCGAGTATTATTACGCTTCGGTTTTCGAAAGTTTTTTGACTTCGTGGCGGAGGCCTGAGATGGAGGCTCACCCGAGTGGGGGTGTAGCCTCGGTCTCGCTTCGCCATGGAGTCAGGTGTGTACCCGACGCGGATTCAAATGTAGAAGACGTGCTTGTCGCTGTAGGTGAACAAATTGGATACGGGAATATAATTTCAGCGTCAAGGATGAACAAAGCAGTGGTGATTTTCCTTAAAGATGAAAACTTGGTGAGTAAACTAATTGAATCTGGCGTTTGGGTAAATGGAGCGTTTACTGTTGTGTCACCGCTTGTATCGCAATCTGTTAGAGTTACGATTTCTAATGTGCCCCCCTTTATATTGAATAGTGACATTGAAAAAGAATTGTTGAGGTTTGGAAAAATGGCCAGTGAAGTGAAAATGATTCCGTTGAGGTGTAGGAATGAAGCATTGAAACATGTGCTGTCGTTTCGGCGTCAGGTGTTTATGTTTCTTGATCAACAAACACTTGATATTTCTTTCCGAATCAAACATGAGGGTAAATCGTATATGATTTACGCGAGTACCGGAAATTTGAAATGTTTCGAATGCGGAGACGTTGGACATAAAAAGATTGCTTGTCCACATAACAAAACGCAGCCAGAAAATAATGTAAATGATAATGAAGTCATTTCTAGTGTGCAGATTGGTGAAATGGTAGAGTTCAGTGAAGATCCAAATAAAACAACAGTTGATGGAAAAAATAAAGATGAAAATGCAGGTGAAGGGAGGAGTAATCAAAACAGAAATTCAACTGGTAGTTTGGTTCGTGCTGAAAAGAGAGAAAATCCATGTGTAGATGGTAATGATGGCGATAACGAAGACGAAGAGAGTCTTCGTTCTAAGTTATCAAAGGTTGTCAAAAATGACCCACAAAATACTGGACAGATTTGTTTGTCCCAGTTAACTGATGCAGAGGAGCAAGATGACACGGAAGATGATGATAGGTTTTCAGAGACATCGGAAATTCTTTCTCAAATTAGTGAAGATCAATTGTATACTGTAAATGAGGTTAGTGATTTCCTGGACGCGACTTTTGGCAAAACAATAGAGATAAGTGAATTTTTTCCTGATGCAAAAATTTTTTTGCAATCAGTTTTGAAAATTCAACAGACAGCCACTTATGAGGAATTGAGTAGAAGGAAACGATTTAGATTGAAAAAAATTGTAACTAAATTGAGAAGAAAAATGGCCCTTGAAAAAGGTATAACAACTCCTTAATGATTAAATCACTTGGGGTGTTTTCTCTGTTTTTTTCTTTGCTAACCCTTCTTTTTTTCTTTCTTGATCTTTCTTTTCTTCTGATGGGAAGTATTAAGATAGGAACAATTAATATTAATGGAGGAAGGGATGGTAGAAGAAGAGCAGTGTTGAATGAATATATTGAAAATAAGGATATGGATATAATTTTCTTACAAGAGACACATAGTGACATAGCTAATGAGATAGAATGGAAAAAGTGGTGGGGAGGCCATCTTTTCCTAAGTCATGGCACTAATACGACGGGTGGTGTTGCTATCTTGTTCTCGAAGAGAATTGACGTAATTTTTGAATCAAGTGATGAGATAGAGAAGGGTCGAGTTCTGGCTGTTCATGCTAAGTTGTTGGGATTTTCTTTTGTCTTTGTTAATGTCTATGCACCCAATAATGGTGCAGAAAGGATAAAGGTTTTTAAGAATTGTCAAAGTATAATGGGGAGTTATGATAAAAATGCTTGTCTAGTTTTGGGTGGTGACTGGAATTGTACATCAGATTTTAAATTAGACAGAAATGGAGAAGAACCATGCCCTCTTTCTGCTACGTGTTTAAATAAAATAATAAGCAATTTTGATTTATGTGATGTTTGGAGATTACAGCATCCGGTAGAAAAGCAATATACTTGGTCCAAGTCTTCAAGTGACCACATCAGCTTTGCCAGGTTAGATCGTTTTTATATTAATAAAGACTGGTGTAATAGAATTTTGAAGGCCTGTATTTACCCCAGTGGTTTTTCAGATCATCATTTATGTATGATTGTTTTTAATTTACAAAAGACAAGAGGTCATAGCTATTATTGGCATTTTAATGTAAAATTGTTGCAGGATGCCTTCTTTTGTGAAAAATTTCATTTATTTTGGGCAAAATGGAGAGAGCGAAAGACTGATTTTGATGATGTTGTGCATTGGTGGGATGTGGGAAAAGCGCATATTAGGATTTTTTGTCAAAATTATACAGCTAATGCAAGTCATTGTTTTAAAAAAACTGTTATGGAACTGGAAGATGAAATAAAATTAATTGAAAGAAGTCTAATTAACCAAAATGGTGAAGCAACTGAAAGACT
Organism: Rutilus rutilus; assembly: GCA_021464565.1. Lineage (NCBI taxonomy): Eukaryota > Metazoa > Chordata > Actinopteri > Cypriniformes > Leuciscidae > Rutilus > Rutilus rutilus. The sequence continues at coordinate 620,416 of JAJAQA010000007.1, forward strand.
GAATGAAAAAAAGAAAGCCTTGTCCTCACTTTTTCATGAGCGGGCTAAGGGAGCTTTAATAAGAGCTCGTTTCCTCTCTCTGAGAGAGATGGATGCACCAAGTTCTTTCTTTTTTAGTTTTGAGAAACGGGAAGGAGCGCGGAAGTCAATGCTACATCTAAAGAAATCAGATGGAACTGTGACAACTAATCCTAAAGAAATGAGGACAATGGCTATTGATTTCTATACAGAACTTTTTTCGGATGGTCCATGTGACATTGGCTGTATGGAGGACCTTTTTAAAGATTTACCAAAGTTGACTGATACACAGAGGAATCAACTGGAGGTTGAAATGGACATTGATGAAGTAACAAAGGCTGTTAATCAGCTATCTAATGGACGCGCACCGGGAATTGATGGACTTCCAGCCGAATTTTATAAACAGTTTTGGTACTTATTAAAAGATGATTTGTTTGATGTTTTTAAATCATCTTATAAGAAAAAAGAGTTACCAACAAGCTGTAAAAGAGCCGTTTTGTCTTTGTTACCAAAGAAAGGTGATCTTGGTCTTTTGAAGAACTGGAGACCAGTGGCAATTTTGTGTACTGACTATAAAATCTTAGCGAAATGTCTTTCAAATAGATTGAAATTGTATTTAGAACATATAGTAAATGAGTATCAAAGTTATTGTATTCCTAACAGAACCATAATGGATAACATTTTTCTTGTTCGTGATATCATTGATATTGCAAAAGGGAATGGTGACAATATTGGAATATTTGCAATTGATCAAGAGAAGGCATTTGATCGAGTCAGTCACTTTTATTTGTTTAGTTCCCTTAAAGCGTTTGGTTTTGGTGATCTTTTTATTTCATGGATCAAACTGTTGTATTCTGATGTTTCCACAATGTTGAAGGTAGGAGGAGGGCTAAGTCAACCAGTGTCAGTACGTAGAGGGATTCGACAAGGTTGCCCTTTGTCAGGGATGTTATATTCTTTAGCCATCGAACCTTTGCTTTGTCAATTGGGGATAAATTTAGATGGCCTGCTAATTAAAGAACAAAAAGTTAAACCTAAGTTTTCTGCCTATGCTGATGACGTTACCGTGTTTATCAAAAGTAAAAGAGATGTGTCTGTTTTAGAAGAAGTTTTAAGGAAGTACGAAAATGCCTCATTAGCAAAGGTAAACTGGGAAAAAAGTGAAGGTTTTATTTTAGGGAATTGGTCTGAAGAAGAGCCACCAGTTTTACCAGGAGGTGTGAAATGGGGTAAAGAAGGTTTGAAAATATTGGGTATTTATTTAGGTACTGACAACTATATTCAGAAGAACTGGGAAGGAATGTATGATAAGATGTGTGACCGTTTGTCACGGTGGAAATGGATCCTGCCTCAGTTATCTTTCAGAGGGAGAGTCTTGGTGGCAAATAATTTGGCTGCTTCAGCTCTTTGGCACAAACTAAATGTTTTGAATCCACCTGATGAAGTAGTTCATTTATTGCAAAAGAAAATAAATGATTTCTTTTGGTCCGGTCAGCACTGGGTAAAATCTGCTATTTTATATTTACCAGTCAGTGAAGGTGGACAAGGCCTAATAGATATAAAAAGCAGAATCAAGGCTTTCAGGCTCCAGACTGCACAGAAGTTGCTGTACTCTGAAAAAATCTGTTGGGCTGATACAGCTTGTTCCTTATTACGTGGTATGAATTGGTTTAAATATGATTTTAATTTGTTTTTAATCAGTTTGAAAGATATGGAATGGACTGATTCTTCTCCGTTTTATAAATCAGTTTTGAAAGTGTGGAATTCTGTCTTTCAAGTGAGGAGAGATCCAAACCTTGAAGGTTGGATAAAAAATGAACCACTCTTTAACAATCCCCTAATACAAGCAAATGTGTTGAAAATGAGAAGTTTGCAAACATTAATGGTGAGAGCAGAATGCACATGTTTGTCTGATCTAAAGAATGGAAATGAGTGGAAAAGTCCCCAAGAACTGTGCAGTTTGACGGGCATTAAATCAGTGAGATTTATGGATAAAGTAATGAAGGAAATTCTTTCAGTTCTTCCTTCTATCTACAGACAAAGTATACTAGAAAATCGTGGTGGTGAACTAGAGGATGAAATGAGAGAAAGTTTTCCAAAACTTCAGATCTCAATGATAATAGATGAAAAGCCTGAGAAGGAATCACTTCTTGTTTTCTGTATACCTGAACTAAATTTGTTTGAAGACGTTTCAAAGAAAGCCTTGTATGTTTCATGTGTGAAAGTCTCTCATCAATCTGAGCTGAAGGAATGTAAAGAATCAAAGTGGTTGGAGGTGATTGGCCAGGGCTCTTCTCCTAGGAGATGTTGGAGGTCTTTATATAAATCACCTATAGAAAAACGCACTGCAGACCTTCAGTGGAGGATTGTGCATTCGGCAATTGCAACTAATAGATACTTGACACGTGTTGACCCCAGTGTGGGGAAGGAATGTATCTTTTGTGGTCATGAAGAAACTTTGAAGCATCTATTTTTAGATTGTTCTAGACTAAATGGTTTGTTTCAGATTTTAAAGAGTTGGCTTGGAGCACTTGGGGAAGATATGGATGAAAATATATTTATATTTGGCCCAAAATATGTTGCAACAGATAAAAAAAGAATTTCCTTAATCAATTTTTTAATTGGTGAAACAAAGCTGGCAATATGGATTACAAGGAAAAATAAGCGGAAAGTCAGCGGGACAACTGAACCTGAACTTATTTTAAAGGCTTTTGTATCTGCAAGGATTAAAGCAGAATTTGCTTTTTTTAAATTAACAAAAAATGTGGTTGCTTTCAATGAGTTTTGGGGACAGGCAGGAGTGTTGTGTGTGGTTGACCAAGAGGAAATTTTATTCCTAAATTTGTAATTTTATTTATGTATTTATTTATTGTATTTTTTTTATTTTATCTTATTTTTTGTGAATGTACATGGTTTTTTTTTTTTTTTTTTTTTTTTTTTTTTTTTTTTAGGTTAATGTACATATGTTATATGTGATGAGGCCAAATTGTTGTTTGGCAATATTTAGAAAAAAAGTTTTGTACTAATCTTTAGTGAATAAAGAGTTGTTCAAGTCAAGTCTCTCTTTCTCTCTCTCTCTGTCTCGCGTGTATCTCTCTGTCTCTCGTGAATCTATCTCTCTCTCTCTCCCTCTCTCTGTCTCTGTCTCTCCCTCTCTCTCTCTCTCTCTCTCTCTCTGTCACTCTCATTCAGTTATTAACCACTGAAACTCTGTCTGGGAACAGTGTCAGAATGAGGCCAGGCTGTTTGATTCTGTGGTTTAGTGGTGTAAGTGTTCATCTTTAGTGCTGTTTTCTAAGTCAAGCGCCACTTTTACTTTACTGAACCCCTGAGCTTTATTTTTTCACATTACTTGGCATTGAAACCATGACATTACATAAATGATCTAGCAACAAATATATTCTAACAACGTTTCTTGGTCATATGAACATTCCATTGTATCATTCTTCAAATGTTATGTAATGTTACTTTTGAATGTTCTCTGAACGTCCTGAAACAAGTAACATTTAAAAAATGTTAGACGAACATCCAACTGAAATGTTTCAGAAAATTATTATTTCATTATTAACGACCAGATAACTTTGCACAAACCTGGTACTATAAGAACGTTCCCTTTTAACTGGGATTTTTAGAATTTATAATGTGACTCTGTTTGTCATTAAATGATTAAAGGATTAGTTCACCCCAAAATGAAAATTTCCTAATAATTTACTCACCCCAATGCCATCCAAGATATCCATGTCTTTCTTTCCTCAGTGGGAGAGAAATTATGTTTTTTGAGGAAAACATTTCTGGATTTTTCTTCTAACAATGGACTTCATTGGTTCCCATCGTTTTTAAGTCAGGCTGTACGCGATCACAGCTGAAGAAGAGGTTGTTATCTAGCGAAACGATAGGTCATTTTCAAATTTTTTCTTTAGAATTTATCGATTTTTTTTACCTTCAGTAGTTCGGATTGAGCTGATCAACAAACGGACAGGGAACTATGTCATCACGTTGAAAGGTCACGCCGGCGCCGGCAGAAGTACCGCCCCACTGTTTACAATGCGACCGTACGTAGGAGAATAGTTCAAATAGTATTGTTTGCTATTATATATATAGTAATAGTATTCAGTGAATATGAATATGAATAGTATATTAATAACTTTCTGATGAATATGAATAGTAGTTCAAATAGTATTGCCGGCGCCGGCGTGACCTTTCAACGTGATGATGCAGTTCCCTGTCCGTTTGTTGATCAGCTCAATCCGAACTATTGAAGGTAAAAAGTCTATAAATTATTAAAAAAAAATTAAAATGACCTATCGTTTCGCTAGATAACAACCTCTTCCTCAGCTGTGATCGCGTACAGCCGTTTAAACACGTCAAAGACTTTTGAAACTGCATTGATTTGGACTTAAAAATGATGGGAACCAATGAAGTCCATTGTTAGAAGAAAAATCCAGAAATGTTTTCCTCAAAAAACATAATTTCTCTCCCACTGAGGAAAGAAAGACATGGATATCTTGGATGGCATTGGGGTGAGTAAATTATTGGGAAATTTTTCGTTTTTGGGGTCATTTACATTTACATTTAGTCATTTAGCAGACGCTTTTATCCAAAGCGACTTACAAATTAGGACTAAATAAAGCGAGTCATCATGAAGAGGCAAAAACAACAACAACGCAAGAAGTGCTCAGAATACAAAGTTCAGGCATTATTCAGAGTAGCATAAGCATGATAAGTGATGTTTCAAAGGATTTTTTTTTTTTTTTTTTTTTTTTTATGAGGTTAAGTGCTCACGGAAGAGATGGGTTTTCAGCTGTTTTTTGAATGTTGCCAGTGATTCTGCATTCCGGATGAGGCCGGGGAGAGCGTTCCACCAGCATGGAGCTGTGAATGAGAATGTTCTGGAAAGTGATTTTGTGGCTCTCTGTGATGGAACCACGAGACGTCGCTCGTTGATCGATCGTAGGCGTCTGGTAGGGATGTAGACTCGTAGGAGTGAGTGAAAGTAGGAGGGAGCTGAGCCTGTGATAGATCTGTAAGCAAGCGTCAATGCCTTGAATTTGATGCGAGCAGCGAGAGGTAGCCAGTGCAGAGAGATGAACAGAGGAGTGACGTGGGCCCTCTTGGGCTCGTTGAAGACAAGACGAGCTGCAGCATTTTGGATCATCTGTAGAGGTTTTGTTGCACATGCTGGAAGTCCGGCCAAAAGAGCATTACAGTAGTCAAGCCTAGAAATGACCAGGGCCTGGACCAGAAGTTGTGTTGCATGCTCAGTTAGGAAAGGCCTGATCTTCCTGATGTTGTGCAGTGCAAACCTGCATGATCGAGCTGTCTTTGAAATGTGATCTGTGAAGGTCAGCTGGTCATCAAGCGTTACTCCGAGATTTCTGACCGACCTTGATGGGGTGATTGATGATGACTCTAGCTGGATGGTGAAGTCGTGTTGTATAGACGGGTGAACTAATCCTTTAAATAAAATAAAATAAAATAAAATAAAATAAAATAAAATAAAATAAAATAAAATAAAATAAAATTAAATTAAATTAAAGATTCAATTAATTAAACATAAAAAGTAAATGTAAACAATAATGAGAAAAGAAGAAGAAGAGGAAGATAAAATCATATTTGTGTGCATGATGTGTCTGATGTCCGTCTGGAGCGTCTGAGCGCTGTGTAAAACCCGTTCCCATCGCCGCTCTGTCATTTCACCGAGTCTTGCCACAAACACACAGCAGCCACTTGATATGTTTGCATGGGGATTTAGGGATGAACATTATCGTGTTTTCAGAGCGAACATCTGGTGGGGGTAAAAGGTTACAGTAGAGATCCCAGCCCTTCACTGAATTCCTTCCTTCAGATAAATCACCAACAAGTCACTGTGAACTGGGGGTCGCTGCAGGAACGCTAACTCAATCCCGTCTGAACCCCATTCCTCCTCTTCAAACACGACGGGCCATTAAAGCGAGGCCTGTAACCTCGGCCCGTCCAGAACCCTCAGCAGAAGAGATCCGCTCAACCCTCGCAGGAACGATCCCGAACACTGATGTACATGAACACTTGCCATCAGGACTGAGCGAGACCCGAGAGGAGACATCCGTCACACGAGTGACTCAGACTCACGTCAGGGACTGTCAGCTCTACAACTCTTGTGGACTGTCACCCAATATACTGTCAGACCCGGCTCGTCTGGTGTCCTGTGTGTGTTGTGCTGGAGAACTGCAGTGAGTGTAACAGGAGCAGAACTGTTACGGCAAGGTCAACGTGCCGTTGTTGTGACGTTACGACGATGATAATGATAAAGAGTTCATCTCTAGTGCTGTTTTCTAGTCGAGCATCACTTTTACTCTACCAAAACCCCTGAGCTGATGTAGTGAACTGTGTCACTTTACTTGCATGACATAAATGTGACTCTGGACCACAAAAGCATTCATAAGGGTCTTTATTATTTTTTAATTGAGATTTATATATAAGCTAGAAGTTGAATAAATAAGCTTTCCAGTGATGTGTGGTTTTTTAGGATAGGACAATATTTGTCCGAGATACAACTATTGAACATCTGGAATCTGAGGGAGCAAAAAAATCTAAACATTGAGCAAATCTCCTTTAAAGTTGTTCATTTATGTTGGCGATTGTGCTGCGTTCACTCACAGATTTGTAAAAAATATTTATTTACGGTAAGATATTTACAAAATATCTTCATGGAACATGATCTTTACTCAATATCCTCATGATTTTTGGCATAAAATTATAATTGTGACCCATAAATGTATTGTTGGCTATTGCCACAGATATACGCGTGCGACTCGAGAGGTCCAGGGTCATAAATGATCTAGCAAAAAATATATTCTAACAACGTTTCTTGGTTATATGAATATTCCATTGCATCATTCTTCAAACATTATAGAATGTTACTTTTGAATGTTCTCTGGACGTTCTGAAACAAGTAACATTAAAAAAACTTTAGATGAACGTCAATCTAAAATGTTTCAGAAAACGATACAAATAACGTTTTTGAGAACATTATTAACGACAATGGTCATTATTAATGACTGATATTAACGTGTTTGGTGACAAAGCCAGCAAACACTGTCGTGCGAATGAACGGCCAGAACACATTAAAAGTTTCTGTTTTCTGTGAGAACGGTGTGTGTTAGCGGCCGCTAAGTTAATAACTAATGATCTTTACAACAGAAGTGAATCAATCAAAACTAACTTTATCTGGACAATAACTTTATTCTAGATCTGCTGTAAAGCCTAAACAATCTCTGTTACTGTAATCTCCTGTTATCACTGTAAAGCTGCTGTGAAACATCTATATTGTTAAAGCGCTGTATAAATGAAGGAGACTCGACTTGAAAGGAAGTTTGCCTTCAGTAAACAGGAAGTATTTGACAGCTCCTGCGCTCTGGCTGGTGAGAAGTTCTTCTTCTCTTTCCGTTTTGAATGGGATTTTCATCAATCAGCTCCTTAAAGTACATTTCCCCTAACGCTGATTACAACTGTAAACTTTCCTTCGCTCTGTCTCCAACACATCCTCTCTCTCTCTCTCTCTCTCTGTCTCTGTGTGTCTCTCTCTCTGTCTCTCTCTCTCTCTCTCTCTCTCTCTCTCTCTGTCTCTGTGTGTCTCTCTCTCTCTCTCTCTCTCTCTCTGTCTCTCTCTCTCTCTCTCTTGTTTCATGGGTTCAGATGTTGAACAGTTTCACACCACACTGTTTTCTCAGGGTCTTTTCTGCACAACTTTACCGTATAAAACTCAAGTAAGAGTTCCATATTTAGCAGTGTCTTCTTTCCCTTGAGCTGGTCAAAAAGCTGAATGGCAATAACATATCTCCTGTATGTTGGTGATAGAAGAGACATGACTTACTGCTCTTGGTGACATGTGCCCATTGCAGAAAGGGTTAGTTGTAGAAAGCCAAACAGGTTTGTGTAAAATCTTTATTACAGTGTCAACAACACATTAGAGATGAAATAAAGGAGTAGCTGTCGCCCTATAACCAAAATTGTCCATCGTAATGAGATTGTTTCCTGACTTTCCTTATTTATTTTGACAGTTAAAAATGAAGATTTCCTGATAATTCACTCTCCCCCTCGTCATCCGAGATGTTCGTGTCTTTCTTTCTTCAGTGGAAAAGATATTAAGGATTTTGAGGAAAATATTCCAGGATTTTTCTCCATATAGAGATAGTAAAATAAACATTTATATTCTTTTAAACCACAAAAGTTGGTCTTGCTCTAGCTGTGATGCGACACACATTATGTGATCAGGTTGAAAGGTCAAGCGTGACGTAGGCGTAAGAACAGACCCAGTGTTTATAAAGCGAACGTGCAAAGACTGAGTCTAATGACATTTAAATAAAAAAAATAAAAAAAAGGTTAAACAACGATGTTGGTCGATTTTTTTTGTTGCCCTAGCCTACATTTTTTTATGTAATTAAAAAATTTTGCAATGTTTGTCACATCACAGCTAGTGCAAGACGAGCATTAGTGGTTTAAAAGTATATAAATGTTTATTTGTTATAAAATGTCGGCTGGTTTGTCTAGATAAGACTCTTATTCCTCGGCTGGATCGTGTCGAGACTTTGAAGCTGCACTGAAACTCACATCTGGACCTTCGACCCGTTGGACCCCATTGAAGACACTATATGGAGAAACATCCTGGAATGTTTTCCTCGACTGAAGAAAGAAAGACACGAACATCTTGGATGACGAGTGGGAGAGTAAACTATCAGGAAATTGTAATTCTGAAGTGAACTACTCCTTTAAACTGTTCAGCTCCGGTTCGCTCCTACCTGGACGTTTATATCCTCAAAATAGAAAGTGAAGACCTTGATCGGCTTCTTCAGGCGTGTTTAATAACCCTTGGAAATAAACTCTGCCGTAAGGGAGCAGGATTGAGTCCGGCACATTCTTATACTATAATCACATTCCTTCGTGAGTCACAGTTGTAGGGTCTTTGTTTCCCTGGATCTGTCACATCTGTTGATCTGCTTGGACAGGTCTCACACATGCACTTATGGCTACAACCTTCTTTATTTATTCATGGTTCAAAACTGTGCCGTTCTCCGAAGTATACAGCAGATCAGTAGGTGAGAAGCTCGGATATGTTCTGTGACGTTCGGATGATTGAGGATCTCAAATCCCTTCTGGGAGTTTTCCTTGACCTGCTGTGCGACAACATTCAGAACAAGCCGAACTCTGCAGGACCGATCACTCGATCTCCACAGCGGACAGCGAGTCTTAAGCCAGTCACGCTTCTGGGCCACAATCAATCTTTAAACTGGGACGGTCGGCTCTGCGATTCCTCGGCCTCATGTCGACTGTGCAACATAACTATGCTTGATCAGAACCTTCAGTCCACTTCTGGCTGGCTTAAGGGATAGTTCGCCCAAAAATGAAAATTAGCCCATGATTTACTCGCCCTCAACTCATCCTAGGTGTATATGACACTCTTCTTTCAGACGAACACAATCAGAGTTATATTAAACAATGTCCTGGCTCTTCCAAGCTTTATAATGGCAGTGAATGGCTGTTTCTGATTTGAAGTCCATAAAAGTGCATCTATCCATTATAAAAGTGCATCTGTCCATCATAAAAGTGCATCTATCCATCATAAAGTGCATTTATCCATGATAAAAGTACATCTATCCATGATAAAAGTGCATCTATCATGATAAAAGTGCATCTATCCATTATAAAAGTGCATCTATCCATCATAAAAGTGCATCTATCCATGATAAAAGTGCATCTATCCATGATAAAAGTGCATCTATCCATGATAAAAGTGCATCTATCCATGATAAAAGTGCATCTATCCATTATAAAAGTGCATCTGTCCATCATAAAAGTGCATCTATCCATCATAAAGTGCATTTATCCATGATAAAAGTACATCTATCCATGATAAAAGTGCATCTATCCATGATAAAAGTACATCTATCCATCATAAAAGTGCATCTATCCATGATAAAAGTACATCTATCCATCATAAAAGTGCATCTATCCATGATAAAAGTGCATCTATCCATGATAAAAGTGCATCTGTCCATCATAAAAGTGCATCTATCCATCATAAAGTGCATTTATCCATGATAAAAGTACATCTATCCATGATAAAAGTGCATCTATCCATGATAAAAGTGCATCTATCCATTATAAAAGTGCATCTATCCATCATAAAAGTGCATCTGTCCATGATAAAAGTGCATCTATCCATCATAAAAGTGCATCTATCCATTATAAAAGTGCATCTATCCATCATAAAAGTGCATCTATCCATGATAAAAGTACATCTATCCATCATAAAAGTGCATATATCCATGATAAAAGTGCATCTATCCATTATAAAAGTGCATCTGTCCATCATAAAAGTGCATCTATCCATGATAAAAGTACATCTATCCATCATTAAAGTGCATCTATCCATCATTAAAGTGCATCTATCCATGATAAAAGTGCATCTATCCATTATAAAAGTGCATCTATCCATCATAAAAGTGCATCTATCCATGATAAAAGTGCATCTATCCATGATAAAAGTACATCTATCCATGATAAAAGTGCATCTATCCATCATAAAGTGCATCTGTCCATCATAAAAGTGCATATATCCATCATAAAAGTGCATCTGTCCATAAAAAAGTGCATATATCCATCATAAAAGTGCATATATCCATCATAAAAGTGCATATATCCATGATAAAAGTGCATCCGTCCATCATAAAAATGCATCTGTCCATAAAAAAGTGCATATATCCATCATAAAAGTGCATATATCCATCATAAAAGTGCATATATCCATGATAAAAGTGCATCCGTCCATCATAAAAATGCATCTGTCCATAAAAAAGTGCATATATCCATCATAAAAGTGCATCTATCCATCATAAAAGTGCATATATCCATCATAAAAGTGCATCTATCCATCATAAAAGTGCATCTATCCATGATAAAAGTGCATATATCCATCATAAAAGTGCATCTATCCATCATAAAAGTGCATCTATCCATCATAAAAGTGCATCTATCCATGATAAAAGTGCATATATTCATCATAAAAGTGCATCTATCCATCATAAAAGTGCATATATCCATCATAAAAGTGCATCTATCCATCATAAAAGTGCATCTATCCATCATAAAAGTGCATCTATCCATGATAAAAGTGCATATATTCATCATAAAAGTGCATCTATCCATCATAAAAGTGCATCTATCCATCATAAAAGTGCATCTGTCCATCATAAAAGTGCATCTGTCCATCATAAAGTGCATCTGTCCATCATAAAAAGTGCATCTATCCATCATAAAAGTGCATCTATCCATCATAAAGTGCATCTGTCCATCATAAAAGTGCATCTATCCATCATAAAAGTGCATCTGTCCATCATAAAAGTGCATATATCCATCATAAAAGTGCATCTATCCATATAAAAGTGCATATATCCATCATAAAAGTGCATCTGTCCATATAAAAGTGCATATATCCATCATAAAAGTGCATCTGTCCATCATAAAGTGCATCTGTCCATCATAAAGTGCATCTGTCCATCATAAAAGTGCATATATCCATCATAAAAGTGCATCTATCCATATAAAAGTGCATATATCCATCATAAAAGTGCATCTGTCCATATAAAAGTGCATCTGTCCATGATAAAAGTGCATATATCCATCATAAAAGTGCATCTGTCCATATAAAAGTGCATATATCCATCATAAAAGTGCATCTGTCCATCATAAAGTGCATCTGTCCATCATAAAGTGCATCTGTCCATCATAAAGTGCATCTGTCCATCATAAAAGTGCATATATCCATCATAAAAGTGCATCTGTCCATCATAAAAGTGCATCTATCCATCATAAAAGTGCATCTGTCCATCATAAAAGTGCATCTGTCCATCATAAAAGTGCATCTATCCATCATAAAAGTGCATCTACGGGGGGTTAATAAAGGCCTTCTGAAGCGAAGCAATGCGTTTGTGTAAGAAAAATATTCATATTTAAATGTGCAACACAACTCTGAATGTTTTCGTCTGAAAGAAGAAAGTCATATCTAGGATGAGTTGAGGGCGAGTAAATCATGGGCTAATTCTTATTTTAAAGTGAACTCCTCCTTTAAGTGTGTGGAGTCTGCGAGGAAGGTTTGTAAATGCCGAGCGTGCCGTGTCCTGACGGATGGCGTCTCGTGATCCTCCAGCCGTGTTTGAGATGACTGAGACCAGAAGGGTCACGGAAACGCCCAAACAGATGGAAGTGGTCCGACAAATTACCCCATTCCCCTCTTTCCAGAGGGACCTCGGGACTTAATCCATGGACCTTCTTCGAGCTGGCTCATTTATTTAGGGTGTCACTGACCAATCAATCAGCAGATTTCTGCTTAGGTCTGAACGTTACGGCGAAGGGTGCCAAGTTTCAGATTGTGGAAGGGATTATCAGTCTGGAACCGAAGACACTCGGTGACCCTGACGTGACCTGTTGTAGATGGACTCGGATGTTTGGCATTTCCATTGGCAGGCTCGTGCAACTTCATCTCACAGCTGAGCCGTGCCTTAGTTTGAAGCGGCTTTACCTCTGTGTCGTCTGTCATGCACTGAATATTCACACTGAGTGATTATTCAGTGACACTTGTTGTCATATTGTGAGTGAACGGAGGTTTCCATTTGCAGCTGTGTTGGAGATGTGAGTAAGGAGGCTAATGTGTCATTATGAGCGCTGAATGACAGTCATAAACAGCTGCTTTCTGCAGTGACGGATGCGACACGACGCAACGCTGAAATGTCAACCAGACTATGGCACTGTCAGCCTGAATAAAACATGCATCTGCTCAATAAATTATCTCTGTGTGTCAAACCAAAATCTTTGTCTGAGAATGAGATCCAGAAGTGTGTTTTAGGAATATTTCCAGTCTCGTGCCATGGATTTTTTATGCCTGTCTTTCTTTGTACAATAACTATACAAATAATGAAGATATACTGAGATAAGGATGCTTTGCCTTTTGCCTGTTAACTA
>JAJAQA010000007.1:638429-663429 GCA_021464565.1 Rutilus rutilus
AACGTGCAGGCATATGGAGGCAGCTCAACTATAGTTAGGACCTTGATCAAAAAGGGATTAATTGTCTTCGTTTTGACAACAACATCTTTGTCATCTCTTGTTCATTTCACAAGCTACAGTTCGTTTACATTACCGACAGCCACTTGGAAACTTGGTTTCAGGCACATGTGGCCTCATCAACATTGCACTTAAGTACTGTTTCATCTTGCTCCTACTATTCTTAAGACTGAGTTTGTGTTAGCGAAAGACGCCACTATAAAAGTCTGGACTATTCAATGTTTCCCTTGCAACTGAATGACTATGCACATTGTATGTTTACTGACTGTATGGTGACTTGTGGTGTAATACACAAGGCTCATTGAAAAGTGAAAGTCTCTGGTCCCTTAATTCTATATGTAGCATCACAAGTGTTTTTAAAAGCAGGTGTTACAAGGTCACCAGTGTTCCACGAACCAGACAGACTCCAGACAGTGCCTTTGAATATGCTTTAATCACGGCCAGAGAGGATCTCGTATCGATCACAGAGAATCCACCAGCAAAAACAATAGTTTATATAGGATAGATACAGAGCAGAATAACATGACATGTTACTCATTATCATCACATCATTTTTTCTCAAATATGATTGGTTCTTTTGTGCAAATCTGCATCCACCTCTTCTCTCTGTTACTGGCAAAGCAAATTTAGATATAATGTCTAATGTGATTGTGATTTATTTAATGTGAATGTGATTTATTTAACACTTATAGTGTTCAATAGTGAACATGTTGAAACATTTGAAGGATTTTGGTAGCCAATTTACAACTCTCTTTTCTTTTTGTCACTTTTGATTGTCTTCTACACAACTGCAGGAAAATTAGATTTTTGTACTAGATTTTTTGTACCTAAATAAAACACTGCGTTTGAGCAAAAAAAAAAAAAATTCTGATTCAGATTCTACGTAGACCCATCGACCTTTTATATAACTGAATCAAAAATATTGTGAAGAAGAAAATCAGATGACGAACTTGTCTGAGGAGTTTAGTCTGGAAACCGCAGACGTTCAGACGGTAAACAGAAGGTGTCCGCTGAAGGTGTTCCTCTTCAAGCTATCCGTGTAGATCCGACGCGTCTTTATGAGCTGAAGATATATCCGGTCTCCTCGCTCCAACAGAAGACTGACAGAGTTGATGGTCGTGTCTTCGGTGTCCTGTCCGGGCGGGTTATCTGATGCTGCCACCACAAAATTGTCGTTTTTTAGCAGATTCACACCGGTCGCTTCACTACCAGCATTGAAGACCACAAAGATGAAGAAATAAACTCCTTTTACTGGTGCAGTGAAGATTCCTGTAGACAACCATATAAACCTAGGCTCTTAAAAGTTGACAAATGACCTGACAAAATTGTGTTTAGAATTTGCAAAGTTATGATACCTGTATTGGTGTCATAAGCATTTCCAATGTTAGTAAATGTATTTTTATACACAAGAGTGGAATCTTCATTGAAAGGGCCCGCTGAATCTGGCAGTGAGGCTGAAAAAGCCACTTTCACCCTTTCTGCAAAAAAGAGATGAGAAGAAAATAATAAAGTAAGTGAAAAGAAGAAGAATATTTCTAGTTGGAACTTAAAGTCCCCCTGTGGTGAAAATCCAGTTTTTAATGTAGTTTATGTGTCTATGTGGTGTTTTTAATGTGCTTTAAGACAAAGCATGTGTAAGTTCATAAGTCGACACCATTGCTGAGTATTTCCTCCTTAAAACTGCAGTGAACCAAAGACAGTCTCAAACACACGCTTTGAAATCGCTGGTGTTTCTGACGTCACAAACTACCTTGTAACCAATCAGATCAACGTGTGATCGTCAACCAGTGGATCTCTGAGCTGAGCGAGTGAGTGGAGGCGGGGCTCATTTGCATATTCATAGAACCGCACATTCTAAATATATAGAGTTACATTTAAGATATTTTAAGGCATGACGAAATCTTTTCAAGGACATTTCTTGGTAACACTTTCTTTCGACAGTCCACTATAGACATTCCACTAACTATAAGTAACTTTGCAACTACATGTCAACTAACTGTCAGTAGAGTATTAGTAGACGGTCTGCTTAATATCTGCTAACACTTTATTTTAATATCCCCCAACAGATATTCTACTGACTAAAAGTAATTTGGCAACAACAAGTCAACTTATTCTCCTAACCCGAACCCTAACACCTATAACCTAACCTAACAGTCTACTGATACTCTACTGAGAGTTGACATGCAGTTGAAAAGTTACTTATAGTTAGTAGAAAGTCTAAAGTGGACAATCGAAATAAGGTGTAACCAAATTTTGTTTTTTATCGAATTTTTTTTCATTTTTTTTTTTCAGTGTGATCATTCAGTTTTTTTAAAGAATAATAATAACGTTGTACCTTCATTCTTGCTCTTTAGTTGCCTGACTTCTTTTTGAAGAGCGTTTAACCTTTTCTCCATGGTCTCAATCTTCTTGAATTCACCAACGAGTGCTAATATTGGTGACGTTGGATCCAGTGTCTGTGCGAGTCCAACACACATCAACACAACGATGCTCATCACCAGCTTCATCATTGCTGTTCTGTGAGATTATGAGATCAGAAACACACGGACTTTCATTGAACAGTCTGAACTACAAATATTTAATCTTCACTTTTCGTAAACAGAGTTTTTAGAGTAAAGTGTGCTATTTGTCTGTATCAATCATTTTAAAGAGGTCTGGTGAATTAGTAAATTTGCTAATGTACATACCTTTAAGGAGGATCTCAGACTCACTTCAGAGGGAATACCACCAGCAAAGAAAATACAACAGTATTTATAGAACAGGAGCATGGCAAAGATGGCATGATAATTACATAATTTTTCTCCAATATGATTTGTTCTTCTTCAGTAAACCCTTCTGTTACTAGGTGGACACAAACTCTGATTTCTGGATTTACTTCAATTTGTTCCTCAAAGTAACGAGTTTATACATTTAGATATCTCTCCAGTTTCATTTCCCCTTTTTTTATGTTCGGAGATGATTCAGACTCACTGACTGACTTTGAAAAGGATTGAAAAGCATATGAATTTTATTCCTGCAAGGAAAGTAAATGTTAGTTATGATCAATTAAAAAATCCATCACAAACATTAAGGTGAAACTGTGCTGTGTGGATATACAGTTGCAAGAAAAAGTATGTAAACCCCTTGCAGAATCTGTGAAAACGGGAATAATTTTTGACACGATTTAGTGCTGTCCTGAATAATATATTTTACATAAATGTTTACATATAGTCCACAAGACAAATAAATAGCTGAATTTATTAAATGACAACACTGTAAAAAAATTCTAACCTCCCTAACTCAAAATTTTCTAGTGACTGATAACATCTAAATGTTTCAATTGGCCCAAGTGAAATTCTGTAAATTATACAATTACATTTACAGATTTTCACTTGGGCCAATTGAAATGTACAGATTTTCACTTGGGCCAATTGAAAAATTTAGATGTTATCAGTCACTAGAAAATTTCGAGTTAGGGAGGTTAGAATTTTTTTACAGTGAATGTTCAAAAGTTTATGAACCATTGATTCTTAATATTTTGTATATTTGAACCCTTTCCAGTTGTGACTTTATGATCTTGAGATCCATCTTTTCACACTGAGGACAACTGAGGGACTCCAACACAACAATTAAAAAAAGATTCAAACGTTCACTGATGCTCCAGAAGGAAACACCATGCATTAATAGCCGAGGGGTGAAAACTTTTGAATTTGAAGATCAAGGTAAATTGTACTTAATTTGGAAACATGCAAGTATCTTCTGTTGGTTCCGAAGGGCAGTACTAAATAAAAAATCGAATAATCTTCATCATGTTCAAAAGTTTTCACCCCCCGACTCTTAAGGCATCATGTTTCCTAGTGGAGCATCAGTGAATGTTTGAACCTTTTTTATTAGTTGTGTTTGAGTGACTGTATGATTTTGAGGTCCATCTTTTCATGCTGAGGGTGAAAGGATGGATCTCAAAATCATACAGTCGCTCCTAGAAAGGGTTCAACATATACAAAAGATGCTGGAAAACTGAAGAATTTGCAGGACCCGGAGGATTTTTCTGAAGAATATTGGCCAGTTTAACTGCTCAGGACAAACAAAGGACTCAAGAACAACTTCAGAGGGAATAGCACCAGCAAAAGAATACAACAGTATTTATAGAACATGAGCATGGCAAAGATGGCATGATAATTACATAATTTTTCTCCAATATGATTTGTTCTTCTTCAGCAAACCCTTCTGTTACTAGGTGGACACAAACTCTGATTTCTGGATTTACTTCAATTTGTTCCTCAAAGTAACGAGTTTATACATTTAGATATCTCTCCAGTTTCATTTCCCCTTTTTTTTTATGTTCGGAGATGATTCAGACTCACTGACTGACTTTGAAAAGGATTGAAAAGCATATGAATTTTATTCCTGCAAGGAAAGTAAATGTTAGTTATGATCAATTAAAAAATCCATCACAAACATTTAAGGTGAAACTGTGCTGTGTGGATATACAGTTGCAAGAAAAAGTATGTAAACCCCTTGCAGAATCTGTGAAAACGGGAATAATTTTTGACACGATTTAGTGCTGTCCTGAATAATATATTTTACATAAATGTTTACATATAGTCCACAAGACAAATAAATAGCTGAATTTATTAAATGACAATGTTCAAAAGTTTATGAACCATTGATTCTTAATATTTTGCATATTTGAACCCTTTCCAGTTGTGACTTTATGATCTTGAGATCCATCTTTTTACACTGAGGACAATTGAGGGACTCCAGAAGGAAACACCATGCATTAATAGCCGAGGGGTGAAAACTTTTGAATTTGAAGATCAAGGTAAATTGTACTTAATTTGGAAACATGCAAGTATCTTCTGTTGGTTCCGAAGGGCAGTACTAAATAAAAAATAAAATAATCTTCATCATGTTCAAAAGTTTTCACCCCCCGACTCTTAATGCATCATGTTTCCTAGTGGAGCATCAGTGAATGTTTGAACCTTTTTTATTAGTTGTGTTTGAGTGACTGTATGATTTTGAGGTCCATCTTTTCACACTGAGGGTGAAAGGATGGATCTCAAAATCATACAGTCGCTCCTAGAAAGGGTTCAACATATACAAAAGATGCTGGAAAACTGAAGAATTTGCAGGACCCGGAGGATTTTTCTGAAGAATATTGGCCAGTTTAACTGCTCAGGACAAACAAAGGACTCAAGAACAATGATTGTGGATCATCCAGGTAACAACACAGTATTACGAATCAAGGGTTCATTAACTTTTGAACGGGGTCATTTGAATACATTCAGCTATTTTTTGTCTTGTGGACTATATATAAACCTATTGTGTGTACAATTTCTTAATCAGGACAGCACTAAATAAAAAATAACATACATTTTGTATGATCCCTCTTATTTTGTTAAAATTATTCACATTTCAACAGATTCTGCACGGGGTTCACATACTTTTCCTTGCAACTGTATACATTTATAAATATATTCTGAGAGCGTTCCCTGTTCGCTGGGTTTGCTCTGAATGTCTGTTGTTGTATTATACTATCTCTGCTCTCAAACTTCATGAGTGTTATTAGAGCCGTCTGAAATAAAGATCAGTATTTCAGGGCAACACTGCGGGCACCGGCCTGGACTGTGGAGGAACTCGGACTATATCACATAACTGTGGAAAATGTAAGGAGACACAGAGCGAGTCTGAAGGCCTGCGGGCGCTTCCCCAACCCTGAGCAGATCAGCTTGACTTTATTGCCATTCGGCATATGGTCTCAGACAGACTGTCAGGCGTGTGTGTGTGGCATCGGGCTGATCCGCGGGGAAACACACGGGTCTCGAGGTGCTGCGGGGGACAGAGCGACACACACTGACCCTACGCAGAAAATTGATCAAATTGTAGGATGCAAGACTTCTTGCCAATTATCTGGGTCATGTCAGCGTCTCTCTGGTCCTTCTTGGTCAGCAGTGTGTGTGTGTGTGTGTGTGTGTGTGTGTGTGTGTGTGTGTGTGTGTGTGTGTGTGTGTGTGTGTGTGTGTGTGTGTGTGTGTTTAACGGATTGTATGTCTTGCAAACACAGGAGAAGGAAAACATCCACTGACAGCAAACTGACACTCATGCTGGTGCTGGAAAACATTTACATTCCTTCAGCTAATAGAGAATCAGCTGCTTTCAGGACATCTTTCCCTTCGACTCGAGAGACTCTTGACTCAAAACATCCAGTTTTTTTAAGTTTTTAAAAAAAGTTCTTGGTTATATGAACCATAAAGGAGTAGTTGACTTCAGTATTAAAATGTCCTGATAATTCACTCTCCTCCTCGTCATCCAAGATGTCTTTCTTTCTTCAGTGGAAAAGAAATGAAGGTTTTTGAGGAAAACATTCCAGGATTGTTCTCCATATAGTGTCTTCAATGGGGTCCAACGGGTCGAAGGTCCAGATGTGAGTTTCAGTGCAGCTTCAAAGTCTCGACACGATCCAGCCGAGGAATAAGAGTCTCATCTAGACAAACCAGCGGACATTTTATAACAAATAAACATTTATATACTTTTAAACCACTAATGCTGGTCTTGCACTAGCTGTGATGCGACACACATTATAAAAAATATGAACTCTCTTCATTTACTCATTTACTGTCATTTCAAACTGGTACTACTTTCTTTCTTGTGCAAAAAACAATCGGTTACACTTTATTCCGATAGTCCACTTCAGACATTCTACTAACTATAAGTAACTAGTAGTATTAGTAGAGTGTTAGTAGAGTGTTAGTAGAGTGTTGGTAGAGTGTTGGTAGAGTAGAGTGTTAGTAGAGTGTTAGTAGAGTGTTGGTAGAGTGTTGGTAGAGTGTTGGTAGAGTGTTGGTAGAGTGTTGGTAGAGTAGAGTGTTAGTAGAGTGTTAGTAGAGTGTTAGTAGAGTGTTAGTAGAGTGTTAGTAGAGTGTTAGTAGAGTGTTAGTAGAGTGTTAGTAGAGTAGAGTGTTGGTAGAGTGTTGGTAGAGTGTTTACTATTACAGTTCAACTTTTTGAATTATAAATGCACCGAATCTTTTCCAAATTGTAAAGTTAACTAGACTTTATCATAAAACAATGAGTGTTAGTAGAGTGTTAGTAGAGTGTTAGTAGAGCGTTAGTAGAGTGTTAGTAGAGTGTTAGTAGAGTGTTAGTAGAGTGTTAGTAGAGTGTTAGTAGAGTGTTAGTAGAGTGTTAGTAGAGTGTTAGTAGAGTAGAGTGTTGGTAGAGTGTTGGTAGAGTGTTAGTAGAGTATTAGTAGAATCTTAGTAGAGTGTTGGTAGAGTGTTGGTAGAGTGTTGGTAGAGTGTTGGTAGAGTGTTGGTAGAGTGTTGGTAGAGTGTTGGTAGAGTAGAGTGTTAGTAGAGTGTTAGTAGAGTGTTAGTAGAGTGTTAGTAGAGTGTTAGTAGAGTGTTAGTAGAGTGTTAGTAGAGTGTTAGTAGAGTGTTAGTAGAGTGTTAGTAGAGTAGAGTGTTGGTAGAGTGTTGGTAGAGTGTTTACTATTACAGTTCAACTTTTTGAATTATAAATGCACCGAATCTTTTCCAAATTGTAAAGTTAACTAGACTTTATCATAAAACAATGAGTGTTAGTAGAGTGTTAGTAGAGTGTTAGTAGAGTGTTAGTAGAGTGTTAGTAGAGTGTTAGTAGAGTGTTAGTAGAGTGTTAGTAGAGTGTTAGTAGAGTGTTAGTAGAGTGTTAGTAGAGTGTTAGTAGAGTGTTAGTAGAGTAGAGTGTTGGTAGAGTGTTGGTAGAGTGTTAGTAGAGTATTAGTAGAATCTTAGTAGAGTGTTGGTAGAGTGTTGGTAGAGTGTTGGTAGAGTGTTGGTAGAGTGTTGGTAGAGTGTTGGTAGAGTGTTGGTAGAGTAGAGTGTTAGTAGAGTGTTGGTAGAGTGTTGGTAGAGTGTTGGTAGAGTAGAGTGTTAGTAGAGTGTTGGTAGAGTAGAGTGTTAGTAGAGTGTTGGTAGAGTGTTGGTAGAGTGTTGGTAGAGTAGAGTGTTAGTAGAGTGTTGGTAGAGTGTTGGTAGAGTGTTGGTAGAGTGTTGGTAGAGTGTTGGTAGAGTGTTGGTAGAGTAGAGTGTTGGTAGAGTGTTGGTAGAGTGTTGGTAGAGTGTTGGTAGAGTGTTGGTAGAGTGTTGGTAGAGTGTTGGTAGAGTGTTGGTAGAGTGTTGGTAGAGTGTTGGTAGAGTAGAGTGTTAGTAGAGTGTTGGTAGAGTGTTGGTAGAGTGTTGGTAGAGTAGAGTGTTGGTAGAGTGTTGGTAGAGTGTTGGTAGAGTGTTGGTAGAGTGTTGGTAGAGTGTTGGTAGAGTGTTGGTAGAGTGTTGGTAGAGTGTTGGTAGAGTGTTGGTAGAGTAGAGTGTTAGTAGAGTGTTGGTAGAGTGTTGGTAGAGTGTTGGTAGAGTGTTGGTAGAGTGTTGGTAGAGTGTTGGTAGAGTGTTGGTAGAGTGTTGGTAGAGTAGAGTGTTGGTAGAGTGTTGGTAGAGTGTTGGTAGAGTGTTGGTAGAGTGTTGGTAGAGTGTTGGTAGAGTGTTGGTAGAGTGTTGGTAGAATCTTAGTAGAGTGTTAGTAGAGTGTTAGTAGAGTAGAGTGTTGGTAGAGTGTTAATAGAGTATTAGTAGAATCTTAGTAGAGTGTTAGTAGAGTGTTAGTAGAGTAGAGTGTTAGTAGAGTGTTAGTAGAGTGTTGGTAGAGTGTTGGTAGAGTAGAGTGTTAGTAGAGTGTTGGTAGAGTAGAGTGTTAGTAGAGTGTTAGTAGAGTGTTAGTAGAGTACTAGTAGAGTGTAAGTTGAGTGTAGGTAGAGTGTAGGTAGAGTGTAGGTAGAGTGTTGGTAGAGTGTTGGTAGAGTGTTGGTAGAGTGTTGGTAGAGTGTTGGTAGAGTGTTGGTAGAGTGTTGGTAGAGTGTTGGTAGAGTAGAGTGTTAGTAGAGTGTTAGTAGTTGATGTATCAAAGCTACTTACAATCAGCAGAATTGAGCATCAGAATAAAGTGTTCTCAGATATTAAGCAGACAGTCGACTAATACTCTCATGACTGATAGTTGACATTATAGACAGTAGAATATCTGAAGTGGACCATCTAAATAAAGAGTTAGGACTTAATAAAGGACTTGAAGACTTATTTTATCAAGCTTTTGGCGTTTGATCAAGTTTGGCGTTGTGATTTTCTTGGTGTCATGTTTTGATGTTATTTTATGTTTCTATGTATTTTAGAGTTATTTGCTATTTATGGACAGAACCTTGGTCCATTCTAATGGGTTTGAAAGTGCTTTATAAATACAAGTTGAGTTGAGTGTTACTAAACAATTTTGGAGAGTACCCACGGCTGGAAAGCTTTGTGTAATCTTCATGTTCAGTTCCACAATCTCCAGTTTTATATGTAAAGTTTAAAGATCTTTATTCAGGGCAACACACATGCAGTATAACATGTTTATGCTCAGCTTTGACTCTGTTGAACTGTGTAAAAGTGTGTGTGTGGCCCGTGTCTCGCTCACCGTATGCCAGTGACAGGACACACACACACACACACACACACAGATCAAACGACTGAAGCGGGTCAGGAGAATAAACCTTCACCTCCAGACTGTAGATCACGCTAACAGCGTTCAGGAACACTTCTGTAACTGATCTGAGTTCAGACGAAGCGTGCCGGTGTGTGTCTATCAGTGGATGCTTCAGGAACATCACTGTCTCTGCTCTCAGGAACACTTCTAGAACTGATCTGAGTTCAGACGAAGTGTGTGTCCATCAGTGTAATGTGATTCTGAGCACTGCATTAGCATGGATCTGTTGTGTCGTCTCACTCCAGCACTGATTTAATAAAGCTTCAGAAAATGAATTACATTCCTCAGACTTCAGAGTGTATGAGACCTGAATATGGAGCATGTACATAAAAACTGCATTTTTACAAATAATCACCAGAATAAATCATCTAAAACACGGGATTACACGTCTCTAGGCAATTTCCAGTACAAACAGGGAACATTCTTCCAGTATAGCGTTAAAGTTATCTGGTCTTTAATAATGTTCTCAAAAACATTAGAACAAAAACATTATTTATACATCGTTCATATTATGTATTTTTGCACTTGTTTTTAAATGTTACTTGTTTCAGAACGTTCAGAGAACATTCAAAAGTAACATTCCATAATGTTTGAAGAATGATACAATGGAAAGTTCCCTTAACGTGAAACATTTCAGTTTTGAGTGTTCACTCTTAATGGGAACGTTAGCGAAACGTTTTTACAACATGTCTTTGTTCGCCCTACATAATCGATAGAACTACACAAATGACAGCAGAACGCATTGAGCTCTGGCTCAGAGAGTGTTGTGTCTCATCTTTGGCTCTCGTATTCTCATGTTCTCATGTTCTTCGGACCTCCCGGCGTGTGGATCTGCTCTTGTGTGGTCAGACTGTGTTCTGGGGTTACGATCTGTGCTTTACCTGCTCCAACACCTCGTCAACTTCCAGATCTACGTCTGGAGACCAGCGCGTCTGGATAAAGCAAACTCGCGGCCTCGACCTGACAGCCATGAAAAG
This sequence comes from Rutilus rutilus, assembly GCA_021464565.1. Lineage (NCBI taxonomy): Eukaryota > Metazoa > Chordata > Actinopteri > Cypriniformes > Leuciscidae > Rutilus > Rutilus rutilus. Next base: position 648,992 of record JAJAQA010000007.1, read on the forward strand.
CTTTCTGATTTAGTTCCCCGCAGAGCCTGAAAGAACCCGAGCAAACACCTCAACCTGAGACGAATCTGCAAAAACCGTGCCTTTAATGGATGAAAACTACCAGTACAGCAGTGGTTCTCCACCTCAAGATGACTGAGAGGATTTACACAAATACAAGACAAAACAAGCATTAAAAAACAACCATAAATCAAGATATTTCTTATTTTAACGCTCTCGTGTTGCTTTCAAAAATGACAACAAAAAAGATGAATTATTACTTCAATGCAATGATTTTTACGGTGATTTTGCAGTGATTGTGTGTGTGTGTGTGTGTTGAAGTGCCAAAACCTTTACCAAGTTACGTCCCATTACAATGGGTAAAGTAAACAATTGAAATTAACTATTATCTAACAGTGACGGAAGAGCAACACAGGGTTTTAATACATCGAAATAAAATAGAAAAACATGGACAGAAATATATTTTATAAAATAAAGATAAATATCTTTCTTCTTAATCATCAAGTAAATCATGAACTACTGGAAAAGGTCATGGGGCTTTTAAATATATGTGGAAACTGCAGGGCCTTGGAGTCAACAAGGTGCCTTAAAGGAACATCTCTGTCCCTCATAGACCCGAACAGATTCATAGCGGTTTTCACTAATGTCTTCCTTATTTAACACACTTGATTCAAATCATCAACTCGTCAGGAACGAGCTTCATGAACGGCATTAAATGTGTCAGAGACATACAAAGTCGTCCCTTTAACAGTGACAAACTGTGTAGGATTTCTGCAGTCTGTCTAGTGCTCGTCCCAGCCAAAGTTTAGAATAAATCAAAATGAAGTGATTTGTTGCTTAAAAAAAGCAACATTATCTGCCATCAATTCAAACAGAAACAAGATTATTTTTCTAACCCCTTTGGCAGATCATTTTGCTCATTTAGATTTATTTCCCCAGAAAACAAGACTACTTTTGTAAATGCATCTTCATTTAAGAATTTTTGGGATATTCGGACTGGAAACAAGACAAAAATACATTTTGCAGCGTATGCCTTTTTAAGCTGCAAAGTCTTCCCTTTAACAGTGACAAACTTGAGCTCTTAAATGTAGGATTTCTGCGCGACTCAACACCGTTCCCTCCTGACCACCCCACAGCTCTCGCTCTCAAGCGCTTTAAAAGCTCAGGCTGCGCAATTATCTTTTATGATCTGCCGAGGAACTGTGAGATCGCCTCTTCTTAAATGACCAGGGCTTTGGGAAATCGCAGTTCTCAGCTCTTTTACAATGCTTCTTTCAGCCACATTCGCCTTCACATAAAGCACGTGGTTTCGGAAGGCCGATCGCTTCTGGAAGAGTTGTAGCTCGGTTTCATTGCTTGTGGGAGGTCTCGTCTTTAGCTTTGATTGGAGGGGTGGAGAGAATCTTAAGAGTAAATCAGCAGCGTCAATATAATGGACAAATCTCTTCTAACGGTTATGTCAGGGCAGGAACGGGAGGGTCCGATCAATGCATCAGGACTCATCCCATTAGAACAGAAGAGCAAAGCAAAGCCGAGAGCCATCAGGAAGATTGGACACAACATTGCTATGACTTCTAACCAGAGATCCTGTGATCTCAGGGTAAATTACTGCCTGACGCCACACTTTAATGCACGTTTCCACATGTGTATTTCCTAAAAACATTGCTCAGACTAACAGTAAGTCTCAGGCCACTCGAAACCAACTTGCTCCACCATAAAAGTTCAGTTGTGCTTCAGCTTTCTATCTCAGCCAGCCTCCTAAACAATCTCTCGGTTTCTCCTATACTTTCCTGAGATATGTTTAAAGTCCCCCTGTAGTCAATCATTTTATTCCTTAAAACTCATCTTTGATCACCAAAATTACATGAATTACAACAAAAAAAATGTATGCCTTAAAATATCTTGAATGTAACTCGACACCCTTGCCTCATTTAGTATGCGCGGTTCTATGAATATGCAAATGAGCCCCGCCTCCACTCACTCACTCAGCTCAGAGATCCACTGGTTGACGATCACACGTTGATCTGATTGGTTACAAGGTAGTTTGTGACGTCAGAAACACCAGCGATTTCAAAGCGTGTTTTTGAGACTGTCTTTGGTTCACTGCAGTTTTAAGGAGGAAATACTCAGCAATGGTGTCGACTTATGACAAAGAGCAACACTTGATGATGTATGACGTAGGAGTAGCGTAAGCTTTGACGCCTCTCGTGATTTAAACAAACAGGGCTGGTCAATCGCCTTCGTCATTACGTTGTGCATCAAGTTCAAATGTTTCTCTCGTGGCGTGAGTCGATGCATTCGGCCGTCTGCTAGTTATTTTAGTCGATAAAGTTTTAAATATGGATATTTTTCGAACACGAACACATCGCTTCACTTCAGAAGGCCTTTATTAACCCCTGGAGAACCGTTTTGAGCACTTGTATCACGGATGGATAGGCTCTGATGGACTTCCAAAAAAATATACCCATTTACTCCCATTAAAAAAGCTTAGACGAGCCAGGACATTGTTTAATATAACTCTGATTGTGTTCGTCTGAAAGAAGAGTGTCATACACACCTAGGATGAGTTCAGGGAGAGTAAATCATGGGCTAAATTTCATTTTTGGGTGAACTATCCCTTTAAGCAAAAACTCGCTTAATTTGAAATGCTTCTTGATTTAAGAATGTTTAGATATTTGGACTGGAAACAAGACTAAAATACTAAGTAGAAAAGCACTGTTTGCCGTGTTGGCTGGCGAAACTGAAACAGTGATGTTCACAGCATCAGATGCTGTTTGTGTATCTGATTTCAGTGTCTCTGACAGGGTTAGCGGAGACCGGTTTGGTGTGTTTCTCAGAGGCCGGTCCGTCAGCCTGTAGAAACCGGTTCCTTCAGCCTGTGGCTCTCCGCTTTCATCCACCAAGAAAGCCCAAACAAGCTTTGAGTACAAGAATATGGAAACTGACAGAAATAAATGTGGGCTTGGGGAAATAGCAGCACAAATCGGCCTGAGAGTGAAGAGATGGGTCTGGCATGGTGGCCCGAAGCCGTGGGCTGGAGATCTGGAGCTCCACACGCTGGTGCCGGCGCTGAACGCCTGTGACACACCGACAGTGGGCGGCCGGGCCGTGTGTGTTCACGTGCCACAAACACTCACGTCCAACAGAGAGCGAGCGCGCCATTGGATGGGAGCTGCTGTCAATCATCAGGCCAGATGAGCATCTCCAGTGGGCAATAGAAGTCTGGTAGGGTCAGTTATTGAGCGTCTATAGTAGAAATCATTTCATATTGCAATTTATAGTTATTCATTTTATAGTCTATAATTACACTGTTGACATTGCACTCTAAAAATTGCAGGGTTGTTTTAACCCAAATTTGGGTCAAATATGGACAAATCCAACTGTTGGGTTTATTTATTTAACTCATTTAATTTAACCCAACGACTGGGTTTGTCCATATTTGACTAACCCATTTATTAACCCATCCTTAAACCAACCCATCCCACCAAACCCGTCCCTATCTTCAACCGTATCCCACTTCTGTAGCAGCAAACAATTCATTTGTTTTCTGCGAGTACATTGTAGTTTAAAGGGTCCTATTATGCTTTTTTTTTTCGGGACATTTCCCGAACATGTGCTAAGAGGTGTCAATCAAAGCACAATGGGCCAATCACAGCACACTGGGCCAGCTAACCAATCACAGCACATTTTGAGTTTCGGAAGGAGGGGCTTCATGGAAACGGTGCGTTCGCCCAGACTGGGGAGAGAGGAGCTGGAATAATGTAAAAATACGGGAAAAATAATGTGTTTTTTGAACAATCAAATTCGAGAACACACCAAAAACAAAATCAAGACTTCGTAAAAGGGCATAACAGGAGCCCTTTAAGACACATAATATACAGTAGGACTGAAAAATGTAGAATAAATAGGCATAATTAGCCACAAAAGATAATGTAAAAGACTGGAGTTGCTGTGATGGATAAGTCACCCTCATATATAACGGCCAGTTTGATTCAAATTCACACTCGTCCAACCCTGTTCCACATTCACAACTATGCTGAGCGTTACGATATCTTCTCGCACAGAACTCACTGCATCATCACTTAGGACATGGCTTGGACTGTGAATAAATTCTTGCAAGAAAAATGCTGTAAATTGGCTTTTAAAGCCCTCAAGAGCAGAATACATTAGTTGTCAGAGAGAATCACACAGCGCAAAGAGCTTCTTTTGTTCTGTAATGCGCATGGCCTTCACTCGCTCTTCACTCCCGTCTGCCTCGTCTCTTCAGCGACCTTTAAAGATAACTCTCATCTGCGCACAGGAGAGGAGTGATATAAGAGAGTGTCGAGAGGATGGGATTTAGGCTTTTAATGCGTTCTTCCCATTCACGCCTTCCTGAGACACAAGAGGGGCACTAAAACACGGAGCGCCGGGATGGAGAAGCCGCCTCTGATTTGTGCCCAAAGCCATCAGTGTCACTGGACTCAGCTTGTCAGTCTGAGAGAGCATCAAAGCCTGCGCTCGGGAAGGCCTGTCACAAACAGTAATGGATATCATTTCAAATATGTAGGGCCTCCGCTGTCTTGGAGCCGGTGTACGCTGACCCCTGAACCCTGCCCAGAGAGGTGGAATGGGCTCAACTGTGGGGTTAACTTCTCTAATCAAGTTTTCCTATGAATCGTTTGCTACACCGTGCATGATTTGATGCTGGTAAATATCTCCTGCCATGCTGAAAATTATGCATGTCTGTCAAAGTAAATGAAGTCAGAAAAAGCTTTGACTTCACTCTAAAATATCTTGGGTTATTTTTTCTAACCAAATCCTGGGTTGAATCTTTTGGGTCAGTTTTTGGATTATTTTTTCAGTGTTTGTGTAGTTTTTGTGTAACCCAGATCCTGATTCATGCGTAACAACCCAGTGTTTGTGTAGTTTTTGTGTTACCAAGATCCTGGGTCAGATGTAACAACCCAGTGTTTGTGCAGTTTTTGTGTTACCCAGATCCTGGGTCAGATGTAACAACCCAGTGTTTGTGTAGTTTTTGTGTAACCCAGATCCTGGGTCAGACGTAACAACCCAGTGTTTGTGTAGTTTTTGTGTTACCCAGATCCTGGGTCAGACGTAACAACCCAGTGTTTGTGTAGTTTTTGTGTTACCCAGATCCTGGGTCAGACGTAACAACCCAGTGTTTGTGTAGTTTTTGTGTAACCCAGATCCTGGGTCAGACGTAACAACCCAGTGTTTGTGTAGTTTTTGTGTTACCCAGATCCTGGGTCAGACGTAACAACCCAGTGTTTGTGTAGTTTTTGTGTTACCCAGATCCTGGGTCAGACGTAACAACCCAGTGTTTGTGTAGTTTTTGTGTTACCCAGATCCTGATTCATGCGTAACAACCCAGTGTTTGTGTAGTTTTTGTGTAACCCAGATCCTGATTCATGCGTAACAGCCCAGTGTTTGTGTAGTTTTTCTGTTACCCAGACCCTGGGTCAGACGTAACAACCCAGTGTTTGTGTAGTTTTTCTGTTACCCAGATCCTGGGTCAGACGTAACAACCCAGTGTTTGTGTAGTTTCTGTGTCACCCAGATCCTGATTCATATGTAACAACCCAGTGTTTGTGTAGTTTTTGTGTTACCGAGATCCTGGGTCAGACGTAACAATCCAGTGTTTGTGTAGTTTTTGTGTTACCCAGATCCTGGGTCAGACGTAACAACCCAGTGTTTGTGTAGTTTTTCTGTTACTCAGATCCTGGGTCAGGCGTAACAACCCAGTGTTTGTGTAGTTTTTGTGTTACCCAGATCCTGGGTCAGACGTAACAACCCAGTGTTTGTGTAGTTTTTGTGTTACCCAGATCCTGGGTCAGGAGTAACAACCCAGTGTTTGTGTAGTTTTTGTGTTACCCAGATCCTGGGTCAGACGTAACAACCCAGTGTTTGTGTAGTTTTTGTGTTACCCAGATCCTGATTCATGCGTAACAACCCAGTGTTTGTGTAGTTTTTGTGTAACCCAGATCCTGATTCATGCGTAACAACCCAGTGTTTGTGTAGTTTTTGTGTTACCAAGATCCTGGGTCAGACGTAACAACCCAGTGTTTGTGTGGTTTTTGTGTTACCCAGATCCTGGGTCAGACGTAACAACCCAGTGTTTGTGTGGTTTTTGTGTAACCCAGATCCTGGGTCAAACGTAACAACCCAGTGTTTGTGTAGTTTTTGTGTTACCCAGATCCTGGGTCAGACGTAACAACCCAGTGTTTGTGTGGTTTTTGTGTTACCCAGATCCTGGGTCAGACGTAACAACCCAGTGTTTGTGTGGTTTTTGTGTAACCCAGATCCTGGGTCAGACGTAACAACCCAGTGTTTGTGTAGTTTTTGTGTTACCCAGATCCTGGGTCAGACGTAACAACCCAGTGTTTGTGTAGTTTTTGTGTTACCCAGATCCTGGGTCAGACGTAACAACCCAGTGTTTGTGTAGTTTTTGTGTTACCCAGATCCTGATTCATGCGTAACAACCCAGTGTTTGTGTAGTTTTTGTGTAACCCAGATCCTGATTCATGCGTAACAGCCCAGTGTTTGTGTAGTTTTTCTGTTACCCAGACCCTGGGTCAGACGTAACAACCCAGTGTTTGTGTAGTTTTTCTGTTACCCAGATCCTGGGTCAGACGTAACAACCCAGTGTTTGTGTAGTTTCTGTGTCACCCAGATCCTGATTCATATGTAACAACCCAGTGTTTGTGTAGTTTTTGTGTTACCGAGATCCTGGGTCAGACGTAACAATCCAGTGTTTGTGTAGTTTTTGTGTTACCCAGATCCTGGGTCAGACGTAACAACCCAGTGTTTGTGTAGTTTTTCTGTTACTCAGATCCTGGGTCAGGCGTAACAACCCAGTGTTTGTGTAGTTTTTGTGTTACCCAGATCCTGGGTCAGACGTAACAACCCAGTGTTTGTGTAGTTTTTGTGTTACCCAGATCCTGGGTCAGGAGTAACAACCCAGTGTTTGTGTAGTTTTTGTGTTACCCAGATCCTGGGTCAGACGTAACAACCCAGTGTTTGTGTAGTTTTTGTGTTACCCAGATCCTGGGTCAGACGTAACAACCCAGTGTTTGTGTAGTTTTTGTGTTACTCAGATCCTGGGTCAGGCGTAACAACCCAGTGTTTGTGTAGTTTTTGTGTTACCGAGATCCTGGGTCAGACATAACAATCCAGTGTTTGTGTAGTTTTTGTGTTACCCAGATCCTGGGTCAGACGTAACAACCCAGTGTTTGTGTAGTTTTTCTGTTACTCAGATCCTGGGTCAGACGTAACAACCCAGTGTTTGTGTAGTTTTTGTGTTACCCAGATCCTGGGTCAGACGTAACAACCCAGTGTTTGTGTAGTTTTTGTGTTACCCAGATCCTGGGTCAGGAGTAACAACCCAGTGTTTGTGTAGTTTTTGTGTTACCCAGATCCTGGGTCAGACGTAACAACCCAGTGTTTGTGTAGTTTTTGTGTCACCCAGATCCTGGGTCAGACGTAACAACCCAGTGTTTGTGTAGTTTTTGTGTTACTCAGATCCTGGGTCAGACGTAACAACCCAGTGTTTGTGTAGTTTTTGTGTTACCCAGATCCTGGGTCAGACGTAACAACCCAGTGTTTGTGTAGTTTTTCTGTTACTCAGATCCTGGATCAGACGTAACAACCCAGTGTTTGTGTAGTTTTTGTGTTACCCAGATCCTGGGTCAGACGTAACAACCCAGTGTTTGTGTAGTTTTTGTGTTACCCAGATCCTGGGTCAGACGTAACAACCCAGTGTTTGTGTAGTTTTTCTGTTACTCAGATCCTGGGTCAGACGTAACAACCCAGTGTTTGTGTAGTTTTTGTGTTACCCAGATCCTGGGTCAGACGTAACAAACCAGTGTTTGTGTAGTTTTTCTGTTACTCAGATCCTGGGTCAGGCGTAACAACCCAGTGTTTGTGTAGTTTTTGTGTTACCCAGATCCTGGGTCAGACGTAACAACCCAGTGTTTGTGTAGTTTTTGTGTTACCCAGATCCTGGGTCAGGAGTAACAACCCAGTGTTTGTGTAGTTTTTGTGTTACCCAGATCCTGGGTCAGACGTAACAACCCAGTGTTTGTGTAGTTTTTGTGTTACCCAGATCCTGGGTCAGGAGTAACAACCCAGTGTTTGTGTAGTTTTTGTGTTACCCAGATCCTGGGTCAGACGTAACAACCCAGTGTTTGTGTAGTTTTTGTGTTACCCAGATCCTGGGTCAGACGTAACAACCCAGTGTTTGTGTAGTTTTTGTGTTACCCAGATCCTGGGTCAGACGTAACAACCCAGTGTTTGTGTAGTTTTTGTGTTACCCAGATCCTGGGTCAGACGTAACAACCCAGTGTTTGTGTAGTTTTTGTGTTACCCAGATCCTGGGTCAGACGTAACAACCCAGTGTTTGTGTAGTTTTTGTGTTACCCAGATCCTGGGTCAGACGTAACAACCCAGTGTTTGTGTAATTTTTGCGTTACCCAGATCCTGGGTCAGACATAACAACACAGTGTTTGTGTAGTTTTTGTGTTACCCAGATCCTGGGTCAGGAGTAACAACCCAGTGTTTGTGTAGTTTTTGTGTTACCCAGATCCTGGGTCAGACGTAACAACCCAGTGTTTGTGTAGTTTTTGTGTTACCCAGATCCTGGGTCAGACGTAACAACCCAGTGTTTTTAGAGTGTTCCTAAAGGATTTAAATAAATGCATAAGTGTTAAAAAAACAATAAATGATGAGGTGTAACTTCAGCGGTCGTCGATTTTTTTTTAATGGACACCAAAAACCCACAGGCTGATGTGATAATTCTGACATCCGAAATGTCACTTCGGATTAGTCACGGAACGTTTCTTTCCCCCTTCAAGTGTGTTTTCATGTCAGCGTGCTTTAAACAAAGCCTGAGCTTCCTCGTGCCCACTGGCTTTTTGGCTTCAAGTGTAATTCTGGGCAAGAATCAAAGCTTATAACCTCTGACTAATTATAGTGTCAGTGTCACAGTCTTCCTGTGACTGTCGCACAAACACTCATGCTTGTTTGTTTTATATGTTTTGTCTGCAACTACACTGTTGGGTGTGTACTTCAAAGGTGACCTTGCAGTGACCCTGCCCTGGGTCTTGCTTTGAACTATTGTGCTGATTTTGTGTATGTAACTATACAATAATAACAATAATTCATTCTTGCCATTAATAGCGCTGCAGATCGCAGAAGTTACACCTCTTTTCCAGGTGTGTTGCGAACACGTACTCGTCGGGCTCTCGGATGTTCCTCTTAGTTGGGGACACTTAATATTCAACAATATTATTGATCTCCTGCACTGACACCATTATATGAGCTGGATGATGACATCACGGTTTTCTCCAGAGTGGCTATATACATAAATTAACTAAATTCATAATTTTTTTCAAAAAAAATGACCCATCACTGAACTCACTTCAGCTGGACTGTGACGCTATTGTCTTCTGGAAACAAACTTTGTTGCTTTATTCTCCTGTTATCTCTGTAAAGCTGCTTTGAAACACTCTGTGTTGTAAAAAGCGCTGTATAAATAAAGGTGACTTGACTTGTTCCTGTGTTTCGCTGCAGAGAATGTCGTCTAATCTTCTCCTGATGAAGCAGACATGGTGATAATGACCTGCTATATGCCCCAAACTCTGTGATTTACACCCGTCATGTTACGCCAGCACAACCCTGTAGAAACACCGCTGGTCACCGAACGCGTCAGAGATCCTGGCGACGATGGGAATTACATTTACATCAGTGAGATTTTACAGCTGTGTCGTAGACAACAGTCTCAGATATGGGCTGTATTAAAGGATCAGTTCACTTCAGAATTAAAATTTCCTGATAATGCACTCTCCTCCACGTCATCCAAGATGTTTGTGTCTTTCTTTCTTCAGTCGAAAAGAAATTAAGATTTGAGGAAAACATTCCAGGATTGTTCTCCATATAGTGTCTTCAATGGGGTCCAACGGGTCGAAGGTCCAGATGTGAGTTTCAGTGCAGCTTCAAAGTCTCGACACGATCCAGTCGAGGAATAAGAGTCTTATCTAGACAAACCAGCGGACATTTTATAACAAAATAAACATTTATACACTTTTAAACCACAGATGCTGGTCTTGCACGTCCACGACTTCACGCATTACGTAATCACGTTGAAAGGTCACGCGTGTTCCGGTTCAAAAAGCTCATTTTCTCCTCCAACTTCAAAATCGTCCGACATCGTTGGTTTACCTTTCTTTATTTTAATTTTTTTGTAAATGTCGTTTGACTCAGTCTTTGCACGTCCACTTTATAAACCCAAGTTCTGTTCTTTCGCCTACATCACGCTTGACCTTTCAACCTGATCACGTAATGTGTGTCGCATCACAGCTAGAGCAAGACCAGCATTAGTGGTTAGGGTTAGGATTACACTGAAACTGACATTTGGACCTTCAACCCGTTGGACCCCAATGAAGTCCACTATAAATGATCAGGAAATTTTAATTCTGAAGTGAACTAATCCTTTAATCCACACACCACTCATGACAATCAAGTAGAAGTTCTCATCTGAGAGATGACCATCCCACCAATACAGATGATGCTCGAAATATATAAAGGCCGCATTAGGGAAATGTGGAAAGAAAGATGTCACTAATTGCTGTGTACATACTGGCCACTTGGATCATGTTACTCTGAGTGGAACGTTTCTCTGACTGCTGAGAATAGAAGCAACTGCATTCAAATGGAAATTGAGTTTTTCGGTGAATGCTCCATCCATTCCCTCAAGGACTGTGCAGACAGAAAGCTGTTTTGCTGTTTTTTCATCATCAATATTAATGGATTTATGTTGACATGCATTGTTGGGATCTCATGGTTTTGACGCATATGCATTTCAGTCCTATAAAAATGTTGAGTTTCTCTAAAAAGCCATTAGCACGAAAGCCTTGCTTTTTAAGGACACGCTGGAATACGGCATCCTCTGCTTTGGTAACAAGAGATTTGTCTAAAAATATGGTTGTCATCTATTACCGCTACTCTAATAATGCGCCTGCGTGTAAATGAGACATTTCTGCAGATATTTTCATCTATATTCGTCATTCAGAAAGAGAAACCGACGCTGCAGAAACACACCATAACCAAAGCAGTGCTTACCATTTTGAATATCAATCCTGCTAAACACTTTCTTTATTCCACTCCGCTCATGCTAATATTGAAATATTCGCTGAGGAACACTCGTGTAAGATGACGTAACATTAGATTAGCTTCTATCTGAACCGTTTTGACTTCTTTGCTCACTGTTTTGCTATTATTCTCGTGTACTGACTCGTTCACTGAACTGAACAGCCAATCAGAGTTCCCTCTCTCACCGACGGCCCGACGGCGATTCAACAAAAGCCGAAACAAAGCCGACGAGGACCAACTTCAGCTGACGGTGCGGAACCGTGTGGAACACACCGAGAAAACTGAGTCGGCTAACCGTCGGCTTGGTGTGTCCCGGGCTCTAAGGACACCCTGGAATACGGCATCTTCTGCTTTGGTAACAAGAGATTGGTCTAAAAATAATGTTGTTATCTATTATCGCTACTCTAATAAAGGCAGAATTATGACCTCAGGCTTCGTCTGAGCTTGATAAAGCTGTGCTACTGTGAAAGATTTGATCCTAGGACAAAGAAGACTGGAAAGAGGTCAGAGGGACAGAGAGAGAGAGAGAGAGAGAGAGAGAGAGAGAGAGACAGAGACAGAGAGAGATAGAGAGAGAGACAGAGACAGAGAGAGATAGAGAGAGAGAGAGAGAGATCAACGGGTGACAGAAACGCTTACGACGCACTGCCACTTCTCTCTCCTCCCTTCTTCCTCGCCTCCATCCTTTCTCTCTCATGCTCTTGTCAGCTAATTATCCAGAATTAGTATCTTCCTTCACACCAGTGGTGTCATTCTGCCTTAGCCTGATTTGTTCGCTCGTGTGACTGGGTGCTAAACTTGTGACAACTGATGAGCTTGAAGCAGGCAGATATTAATTGCAAGTGAAAAGCTGACAGGTCTGACATCGCAAAAAACAGCCCTGGTACTGTAGACGCCAGCGTCACAGGCTTCAGATGAGTGTGTGTGTGGCTCCAGGGATCCGGGGTTCGGAGCGGACCTTCGCAGACACTCACACAGATCCTGGAGGAACAACATTGGTTGTCATCAAGCCGAGGAGTGTCCTGATTCTGGTCTCTTACTGCACACACAGGTTAATTGTTTACTTGTCAGTGGAAATTACGGGATATATAATGAACCGGCTGCGTGTGTGAATGGAAGGTCACGTTTGCTCTCAGGAGGGGCATTCTGGTCCATTAATCACTGTAACATAAAGATGCCAGCAAATAAAAACAGCAGGTGGAGTGAGCCGGGGTCGTCGCCGCCACACCAGTTCAAACGCACTTAATTGGTAAAGGATATGTGCATTTTTGCTTTAAGCATGTCCATGTGAAGCTAGAAGCCCACGTGTACACTCTAAAACATCTGGGTTATTTTTTCTACCCAAATCCTGGGTTGAGGCTTTTGGGCAGTTTCTGTGTTACCCAGATCCTGGGTCAGACGTAACAACCCAGTGTTTGGGCAGTTTTTGTGTTACCCAGATCCTGGGTCAGACGTAACAACCCAGTGTTTGGGCAGTTTTTGTGTTACCCAGATCCTGGGTCAGACGTAACAACCCAGTGTTTGTGTGGTTTTTGTGTTACCCAGATCCTGGGTCAGACGTAACAACCCAGTGTTTGTGTAGTTTTTGTGTCACCCAGATCATGGGTCAGACGTAACAACCCAGTGTTTGTGTAGTTTTTGTGTTACCCAGATCCTGGGTCAGACGTAACAACCCAGTGTTTGTGTGGTTTTTGTGTTACCCAGATCCTGGGTCAGACGTAACAACCCAGTGTTTGTGTAGTTTTTGTGTCACCCAGATCATGGGTCAGACGTAACAACCCAGTGTTTGTGTAGTTTTTGTGTTACCCAGATCCTGGGTCAGACGTAACAACCCAGTGTTTGTGTAGTTTTTGTGTTACCCAGATCATGGGTCAGACGTAACAACCCAGTGTTTGTGTAGTTTTTGTGTTACCCAGATCATGGGTCAGACGTAACAACCCAGTGTTTGTGTGGTTTTTGTGTTACCCAGATCCTGGGTCAGACGTAACAACCCAGTGTTTGTGTAGTTTTTGTGTAACCCAGATCCTGGGTCAGACGTAACAACCCAGTGTTTGTGTAGTTTTTGTGTTACCCAGATCCTGGGTCAGACGTAACAACCCAGTGTTTGTGTAGTTTTTGTGTTACCCAGATCCTGGGTCAGACGTAACAACCCAGTGTTTGTGTGGTTTTTGTGTCACCCAGATCCTGGGTCAGACGTAACAACCCAGTGTTTGTGTAGTTTTTGTGTTACCCAGATCCTGGGTCAGACGTAACAACCCAGTGTTTGTGTAGTTTTTGTGTCACCCAGATCATGGGTCAGACGTAACAACCCAGTGTTTGTGTAGTTTTTGTGTTACCCAGATCCTGGGTCAGACGTAACAACCCAGTGTTTGTGTAGTTTTTGTGTTACCCAGATCATGGGTCAGGAGTAACAACCCAGTGTTTGTGTAGTTTTTGTGTTACCCAGATCATGGGTCAGGAGTAACAACCCAGTGTTTGTGTAGTTTCTGTGTAACCCAGATCCTGGGTCAGACGTAACAACCCAGTGTTTGTGTAGTTTTTGTGTAACCCAGATTAGTGCATGTCTTCGGTAAAATACAGTTTTGTGTACATTTTTTGTATCTATAAATTTGTTTTTGTTCTGTATATCGTTTAATTTTTGGCAAAGCAACATACAGGGGTCATACATGTGAGTCTCCTAGACAAGTGTGGCGTCAGTCTTTTCGCATGATGCAAATGCCTGATGCTTTGCATACAATTTTATGATTTATTTTAAAAAAAAGATAGAATTTAAATGCTTAGAAAGTTGAAATATGTTGTCAGAACTGTACACTGATCGTTTATGGACAGGTTATGGAGTCACGCATATTTCGGCAACGAGTGAAACGCATAAGATCCTCCGCTGAACACGACACAAGCTCTCGAGATCCAGAGACGTTACAGTGAAAACAAGACAACAGAGACTGGGCCATTACACTCGAATTACTTCTAAATGTTTCAATTTTTACATCAAATATTTGTTAAACAAGCTTAAATGTATGCAATATGTATTCAAAACTATACATTTATGCATCTGGCAGACGCTTTTATCCGAAGCGACTTATATTGCATTTCAAGGTGCACATTTACATTCTTATCAGTTCTTGCTTTCCCTGGGAATCGAACCCATGACCTCGGCGTTGCAAGCGTTAACGCTCTACTGGTTAAACCACAGGAAAGTAGCTCAACCAGTATATACTGTAAAATATGATCAAAAATAAATGACTTATCATGCAAACTAAAGTTTTGAGTATTTAAATTAATCCGTAAACATC
>JAJAQA010000007.1:668429-675929 GCA_021464565.1 Rutilus rutilus
TTTAGGAACTTTTAAAACGGGGTTTAACAGTGTCTTTTAGTGGCACTAAACTTCCGACCCATAGCTCTCGCATTCCTCAAAGATTCCCTTCTTCCATGAGCTTCCAGAACCCGTCTGTCAGAACTGGACACATCAGGGCTCTCATTTATAAAAACTGATCCTTACTAAAAGTGTTTGTGCACCGAAAGCCACCAAATATTCAGAGTTATGAGCGCGTGCGAACGCCAGACCCTGCGCAAGATTCCCTTTATCATCCCAGTCAGAGGAAGATTGTGTTCCACCCTGAAATAACCATATATGAGCTTACAACGCCTCCTTTTACTATGCATATCCTCATCTGCATATCATTTGCATATTCATGTATGAGATTCCATGTTTAACGGTGCGAGACATCAGGAGAATATGAGATACAGATGTGCGTCACGTTACATTGATAACAATCATTTAGTAGCCGATCCTCGCCTTGCTTTTGAAGAAATAAATCAAAATAGAAGTTTTTCTCAATATTTTCCACTGGCCAAATAGTATTTTTAAATGCTTTATATTTTTAATGGAAACAGACAGGCCTTACTGTGCATTATTGATCATAATTTGCGTGTAAATATTTTCTCAGACCGTGAGTTCTGCTGTTATCATGTGTCTAAAGATAGGCCTTATTGTGCATTATTGATATTTTTGTGCTATTATTATGCGCTAAGCAAACATTAACACACACACGCCTCAGGAAAAGTGTTCAACAGCAGCGCATACACTACTAATATTTCTGTTTATTAGAATATAAAAAATGTTGTAACTTCTCGGTAATGATTTCATGTAATTTAAGTGCTTAACTCCATTAATGAGAATGGCATATTTAATCTAAATGTGTATATCAGATGTAAAACATATAGTTTAAATGATTATTTTATGTATTTAAACTGTTATTGTGAACATCACTGTATTTATGATTAGGACTCATAATGAATGTTAAAGTGGATTTGACCCCTGAGGTTTTCGATTTGCATTTTGAACTTTGGCTGTTTTAATTGAACATTTTGGATTGCATCTCGGCTTAATATGAAAAGAGCAACACAAGTCTGTTCAACAATCAGACACACTCATAAAGGCCGCAGAACGTGATATTAATCTTCTGGTGAATAAGAGCGTGATGTTCTGGCTGTGACCTCTGACCCCTTCACTCGTCTGCTTGTTAAAACACTACAGGGGCTCGACAAGTGAAGAAATGCAAGCCATGTGACACAAGACAGCGCTATAAATATGCAGAAGATCACAGGGCCGATTAATGTCGGAGAGCGCCGGCTTCTCTTTTACCATCGCCACTACAACATCTTAAAGAGGGCCGTCGTGTCACGCGAGACCAATAAAACACACACACACACACACACACACCGCCTCGCTCTGAAACAAGAGGCCCAGCTCAGCTTCTCTTCACGAGAACGAGGACATGGAGGCTTCTCTGAGCTCGGATCTGGGAATCAGCGGGGAATCATGATTTATCTGAACTGAGGAGGTTTCGGGAAGAAGGTCAAACTCACAAACAACAGCAACAGAGAAAGTAAAGTAAAATGAGGTTTGTCCTGTCATGAGTAAAATGATGCACAGCTTCTTTCAACACTAACATTGTCCAAAGAAAATATTCACGACAATTTTGAACATTTCTTTGAAGGAATATTTCCATCATCTTCTCTCCCTTATGTCACAGCAAAAGAAGTCAATGGAGAACTGTAAAGAAACTTGATTTGTGTGTCGACCCTGACACTAAATACTGTAATGATACACTTTCATTGTATAAAACCCCCTGTGTGTGTGTGTGTGTGTGTGTGTGTGTGTGTGTGTGTGTGTGTGTGTGTGTGTGTGTGTGTGTGTGTGTGTGTGTGTGTGTTTTTATTTCTGAAACATTGTTGGACGTTCATCATTTTTTAAATGTTAAACTTGTTTCAGGACGTTCAGAGAACATTCAGAAATAACGTTTCCGTAGCTTAATGATCATATCTGTGTCCGCTGGGAAACTGCTTTACAGCTGAAGTGCTGAGTTCTGCAACATTAACGCTAATATCTTCTAGTTTATCACTGTAAAGCTGCTTGGAAACCATCAGTATTGTATGAAGTGCTGTAGAAATGAACATGACTTGAGTCAGTGTGAAGCGTACGCTGGATCCGAGGTCGACCCACAGGACGTCTGGCCTCCACCAGCATGATGTAACGGTGACATCGACTCCTCTGCGATCGGCTCTCGTAACTCAGGAATGAAATGTGTGGCCCTGCAGAATTAAAATGGCCGAGACGTCTCGTGTTTCCAGCAGCTCGACTCTTTGAATCAATTTCTTCTCGGCTATCAATCCATAACCGGACTGCTGGCGTACTCCAGTAAATAATCTCAGCGCTGAACTGAGCCTCACATCTCTCTCACACTGAGCTCGTTCTCTG
The DNA here is from genome assembly GCA_021464565.1 of Rutilus rutilus. Lineage (NCBI taxonomy): Eukaryota > Metazoa > Chordata > Actinopteri > Cypriniformes > Leuciscidae > Rutilus > Rutilus rutilus. The sequence goes on from JAJAQA010000007.1 coordinate 670,857, forward strand.
GGTTATCCCAGTGATTACTGTGAGTCTTTATATCATCGACCTGTTGATGGAAGAACCACTTTCTGCTGCCTCCTTCTTCACTCTAAAAGCACTGGGTTGTTACGTCTGACCCAGGATCTGGGTAACACAAAAACTACACAAACACTGGGTTGTTACGTCTGACCCAGGATCTGGGTAACACAAAAACTACACAAACACTGGGTTGTTACGTCTGACCCAGGATCTGGGTAACACAAAAACTACACAAACACTGGGTTGTTACGTCTGACCCAGGATCTGGGTAACACAAAAACTACACAAACACTGGGTTGTTACGTCTGACCCAAGATCTGGGTAACACAAAAACTACACAAACACTGGGTTGTTACGTCTGACCCAGGATCTGGGTAACACAAAAACTACACAAACACTGGGTTGTTACGTCTGACCCAGGATCTGGGTAACACAAAAACTACACAAACACTGGGTTGTTACGTCTGACCCAAGATCTGGGTAACACAAAAACTACACAAACACTGGGTTGTTACGTCTGACCCAGGATCTGGGTAACACAAAAACTACACAAACACTGGGTTGTTACGTCTGACCCAAGATCTGGGTAACACAAAAACTACACAAACACTGGGTTGTTACGTCTGACCCAGGATCTGGGTAACACAAAAACTGCCCAAACACTGGATTGTTACGCCTGACCCAAGATCTGGGTAACACAAAAACTACACAAACACTGGGTTGTTACGTCTGACCCAGGATCTGGGTAACACAAAAACTGCCCAAACACTGGATTGTTACGCCTGACCCAAGATCTGGGTAACACAAAAACTACACAAACACTGGGTTGTTACGTCTGACCCAGGATCTGGGTAACACAAAAACTGCCCAAACACTGGATTGTTACGCCTGACCCAGGATCTGGGTAACACAAAAACTACACAAACACTGGGTTGTTACGTCTGACCCAGGATCTGGGTAACACAAAAACTGCCCAAACACTGGGTTGTTACGTCTGACCCAAGATCTGGGTAACACAAAAACTACACAAACACTGGGTTGTTACGTCTGACCCAGGATCTGGGTAACACAAAAACTGCCCAAACACTGGATTGTTACGCCTGACCCAGGATCTGGGTAACACAACAACTACACAAACACTGGATTGTTACGCCTGACCCAAGATCTGGGTAACACAAAAACTACACAAACACTGGGTTGTTACGTCTGACCCAGGATCTGGGTAACACAAAAACTGCCCAAACACTGGGTTGTTACGTCTGACCCAAGATCTGGGTAACACAAAAACTACACAAACACTGGATTGTTACGCCTGACCCAAGATCTGGGTGACACAAAAACTACACAAACAATGAAAAAAATAGACCCAAAAGGGTCAACCCAGGACTTGGGTAGAAAGAATAACCCATGATTTTTTAGAGTGTTGTTTCTTCTGTTCGCTGAGATCATGTGGCTCATCTGCAAAACTAACAGCAGTTTTCACTGACAGGAGAGCGAATCGCATGTGTATTTACGATCGCACCTCCGAGCGAATCTTCCGAGGACTTTCACTCGGCACAAGCGCCAGAGAGGGTCAGTGTTTAATAATGAACAGGTCGAGCCCTGCTGTAACGGATACATGCACCTGCTTTGTGCATCAGTCAATTACCTAATTACAACTCTCCCTCAGGGGAAAGATAATCCCGGCTGGGCTCCTCTCCATGTGCACGGATCAAACCTCCACGGATAAACGGATACCTGTGTCCCCAACACTGAGATCAGGAGCCGGAAGCTCATGGGAAGGGTTACGACCAGGGTCTGAAATTAACTTTTTTACTCACCGGCCAATTTGGCTACTAAATTTTTAAGTTACCCGCCATTCAAATTTATATTAGCCAAAAATGGGTGAAAAAAAAGACATAAACCAGATTAACTACATCACAATTTATGAGGTAAGAAATATAATCTCGTTTCTGTTTGAATTAAGATTATTTTTCTTTCCCCATTGGCAGATAATTTAGCTTTTTTTTAAAGCAACAAATCACTTCATTTTGGTTTATATCCCCAGAAAACAAGACATGATAATATCGTATGGCATTTTACTCATCTAGTAAATGCATCTTGATTCAAGAATATTTCGATATTTGGACTGGGAACAAGACAAAAATACTAATTAAGAAAAAGCATTTTTTGCAGTGCATGTTCGGGGTCAGTTGAAGTTGTCCACACAAAGGTGCGTCTCGAGTTTCCTAGCAGGTCTCGGGTCAGATTTTCCTCACAGAACACACCTGGGATCGGATATCCTCGGATCCGCTCGGAGGTTCCCAGGCAAGGACACTTAAAGCAATCATAGAGAGCTCAGCTGTGATTAAACCACTCACTTTTCCTCTCTCGGGACGGGAGAAGGATGGGATGATCTCTCCCTGAAAGTCTTCATCTCAATCCCACACGCCTCCGAAACCCTCGTTCAGCGTCACTGAAAAATCAATCGCAGCTTATCGATAACGACCTGCCGTAAATCACAGGCAAAGCTAGATGAAAAATACAAAGTGAACAAGAAATTGAATAGCAGGTCAAGGTTTGCATGTTCCTAAAAATCAATTTTCACACATTAGAGCTATTAGGTTATTGAGATTTAGATGAGAAATCACCAGGAGAAGGCTTACGAGAAACGAAAAATCGAGGAGGAGTGCATTTCCCAAAAGCATCGTTAGCCAACTATGGTCTCAAGTTGTGTCGTTATCAGCAGTTCAACGAGTCTGTGTTTCCCGAAACTATAGTTCTAATGAACATTCGCAAACAGCATCGCAGAGTTGTGTGTTTGGAGCGACAGATCTCGAGCTGTGGTTAGAAGCAGAGTTTCTTGTTTGCATGACATGTGGACTCAATAAATCCTGATCTTGAGCAAAATAAGCAAGCTGACATTCAGTGCAACCTATATCTTTTATTTAGAATACATACAAATGTAATTTACGTCTTTTAGTTTGTCAAGAGATTTAAAGCGTAGTTTCTGAAGAGTGCGCATGTGTGAATGAGCTCTAGTGCGTAAGAACGAGACTAAGGCCGTGTGTCCACCAAAGCGTTTGTTCACGCGGCTGGCGTGTTTTTTCAATTGTTTTCAATGGGAGCGCCGCGTTTTTATAACGCCATGAGCGTAACGAGGTGCTGAGCGTCTTTTTCACGCTGAAGCGCTGAGCGTTGTGCGTTTTTTACAGGTCGCCGAGAGTTGAAGAATGTTCAGCTTTGGGTAAAATCAATCATCGCTCATCATTGTCACTTTTTACCCAACCGTCCAATCACAGTGGAGGAGGGGCGGGACTAATACCACACCGACCAACCGCCACATTCTGCTTGTACAACATCAACAGACGACGACAACAAGCATAATAACGGAACAAAATCATTTAAAACAAGAGCCAGAGAAAATACATTACATTGTATCGACATTTTATTATAGAATCAACACAGAAACAAAATATGTGTGAAATGAGATACTAGTAACACTTTCGCGGATATTCTGTATCATAACAAGAAAAGCGTCTCAACTGAAAAAAATGCTGCGCTGCCAAAACGCTCTCAAGTGCCCACAGCTAAGCGTTTAGCAGAGCGCCCACAGCAGCAGAGCGCCCACAGCTAAGCGTTTTCAGCAGAGCGCCCATAGCTAGGCGTTTAGCAGAGCGCCCACAGCTAAGCGTTTTCAGCAGAGCGCCCACAGCTAGGCGTTTTCAGCAGAGCGCCCACAGCTAGGCGTTTTCAGCAGAGCGCCCACAGCTAGGCGTTTTCAGCAGAGCGCCCACAGCTAGGCGTTTTCAGCAGAGCGCCCACAGCTAGGCGTTTTCAGCAGAGCGCCCACAGCTAGGCGTTTTCAGCAGAGCGCCCACAGCTAGGCGTTTTCGAGCGCCCACAGCTAAGCGTTTTCAGCAGAGCGCCCACAGCTAGGCGTTTTCAGCAGAGCGCCCACAGCTAGGCGTTTTCAGCAGAGCGCCCACAGCTAGGCGTTTTCGAGCGCCCACAGCTAGCCGTTTTCAGCAGAGCGCCCACAGCTAAGCGTTTTCAGCAGAGCGCCCACAGCTAGGCGTTTTCAGCAGAGCGCCCACAGCTAAGCGTTTTCAGCAGAGCGCCCACAGCTAAGCGTTTTCAGCAGAGCGCCCACAGCTAGGCGTTTTCAGCAGAGCGCCCACAGCTAAGCGTTTTCAGCAGAGCGCCCACAGCTAAGCGTTTTCAGCAGAGCGCCTAGCGTTTTCAGCAGAGCGCCCACAGCTAAGCGTTTTCAGCAGAGCGCCCACAGCTAAGCGTTTTCAGCAGAGCGCCTAAGCGTTTTCAGCAGAGCGCCTAAGCGTTTTCAGCAGAGCGCCTAGCGTTTTCAGCAGAGCGCCTAGCGTTTTCAGCAGAGCGCCTAAGCGTTTTCAGCAGAGCGCCTAAGCGTTTTCAGCAGAGCGCCTAAGCGTTTTCAGCAGAGCGCCTAAGCGTTTTCAGCAGAGCGCCTAGCGTTTTCAGCAGAGCGCCTAAGCGTTTTCAGCAGAGCGCCTAAGCGTTTTCAGCAGAGCGCCTAAGCGTTTTCAGCAGAGCGCCTAAGCGTTTTCAGCAGAGCGCCTAAGCGTTTTCAGCAGAGCGCCTAAGCGTTTTCAGCAGAGCGCCTAAGCGTTTTCAGCAGAGCGCCTAGCGTTTTCAGCAGAGCGCCTAAGCGTTTTCAGCAGAGCGCCTAGCGTTTTTAGCAGAGCGCCTAGCGTTTTCAGCAGAGCGCCTAGCGTTTTTAGCAGAGCGCCTAGCGTTTTCAGCAGAGCGCCTAAGCGTTTTCAGCAGAGCGCCTAGCGTTTTCAGCAGAGCGCCTAAGCGTTTTCAGCAGAGCGCCTAGCGTTTTCAGCAGAGCGCCTAAGCGTTTTCAGCAGAGCGCCTAGCGTTTTCAGCAGAGCGCCTAGCGTTTTCAGCAGAGCGCCTAAGCGTTTTCAGCAGAGCGCCTAGCGTTTTCAGCAGAGCGCCTAAGCGTTTTCAGCAGAGCGCCTAGCGTTTTCAGCAGAGCGCCCACAGCTAAGCGTTTTCAGCAGAGCGCCCACAGCTAAGCGTTTTCAGCAGAGCGCCTAG
>JAJAQA010000007.1:680929-718429 GCA_021464565.1 Rutilus rutilus
AACTCGTGCCGATGCGCTCCGGCCGCTGAAGAGTATTGACTGTGATATTGGCAAAGCAATAGTATTAAAATACAGCCAGAAGTGCAGCAGCGCTGACCGCTACAACAGCACACAATATTTATGTGCAGCTCTACAGCTCAACTCTCGTTCTAATCCCGTTTCTGCTGTTGCTCTGAACATCTAACAGATGAAACAGAGAACCGGCCTTTTCTCCCGCGGTGCCTCAAACACCATATGAGTATGAAAACTTAAACACTACACTCTATATGAGTATGACAACTTAAACACTCTATATGAATATGAAAACTTAAACACTCTGTATGAATATGAAAACTTAAACACTCTATGAATATGAAAACACATGATCATGAGCAACAGAGCAGATGATGATGGCTTTATTACTGCAGTTTAGTAAATGGGTAAAATAAGAAATTTTTTCATAGGTTTACTAAATTTGAAAGCTTTCATATTTCAATATTTCTGAAGAAGTTGATGTTTAAAGATGTTTAGAATGACATCTTAAGACCTTCTCATGTCATGATGACCTTCTCTCTCTTTCTTCTGTTTGTGTGATTAAATACTTTTGCATCTCGCGACAGTTTTTGAGGAAAATGTTCGTGATTATGGAAAGTGAGCAGCCAGAATTACAAGATACTAACAGGCTGATCATCAGGACTGAAGAACATTTGTACATGATCTCATTTATTCAACAGATACCTGATCAAATAAACAACATTAGCACATAAACATTATTTATACATCATTCATGGAGTGTTTTTTCTTAATGGTTTCAGTTGGACGTTCATCTAACGTTTTTTTAAATTCACTAATACTTTCAATTAATACTTTTGAACATTCAAAAGTAACGTTCCATAATGTTTGAAGAATGATACAATGTAATGTTTCCTCATAAACTAATGGACGTTTTGGACGTTCAGAAACAATGTTTTCATAACATAATGGGAACGATAGTGAAATGTCCTTAGAGTATATTTATGTCAGCTGGGATATTGTATCTTATTGCTGATTTAACCAACTTGTGTAATACATTTAAATTAATTTTAGTGCTGGGCAACGATTAATCGCATCTAAAATAAAAGTTTGTGTTTACATAATATGTGTGTGTGTGTTGTGTACAATGTTTGTATATATAAATACACACATTTGCATGTATGATATAATATAAAATATGGATAAACATATATACAGTATATACATATTTCTTAAATATATACTGTACATGCATGTGTGTGTATTTATATATGCAAAAATAATTATACACAGCACACACACATATATTATCTAAACACAAACTTTTATTTTTGGTGTGATTAATCGTTGCCCAGCACTAATATATATGAACTAAAAATTGGTTTTAGTACATGCATTTTTTTAACACTATAAGTGGACCAAATCGAAAAAATAAAAAAATAAAAATATTGTAAGAGTTTTCCTGAGTCTTTCCGCAGCTTCAGTCCAGATGCACTGATGCCTTTAAACACTGAACTCGGCTTAATTTCTGTTTCCCTCATTGAATATTGAAGACGTGATGTTCGAGAGGAGTGCAGCGAGCGAGACCTTCGCTCTCCAGAGACGCTGTTGGCCAGGGAATGTTCTGGAGAAAGCAGGAATAACTGGGATGGCCTGTGGAACATAATGGAAGGCAAATAAACATCAGGCTTTAATGCCGATGTAGTTCCTACACTACACTTACTTGAAGACGAAGATATGATCACGCAACTGATCAAAAGATACTTTTTCTTGCTCAAAGGAGCAGATCTCAAAGGGTTCAGTCTGAGTAAAACCACAGAGATCACGACACATAATCCACTCACAGCAGAACATGATGTTAGAGTCTCCAGATGAGGCCATGAGTGAACGGTGACAGCACAGGTGAAGGACAGCATCTCTCACCGCGATCATCAGGAACACACAACGTGACTTTACTGAATAATTCAGGCAAGGTCTTTAACAAGCTTCACATTTCTGACTTTTGAGGTCAACATGAAACTGCATTTTGCATTTCTGACTGAAACAGTAAAAACAAATAGTAGGACTTGATGTTCTGGATGTTGAAAAGTGTCTTCATCTGGCAGGAGAGTGAGGACAAGAAGGTCATTTTAGAGGAGCAGCCACTCTTCTCATTCACATTTACAAGATTATTAACACAATAGTGATGTGCACCCATACATCATTAAAATATCAATAACAAAAAAAGTAGAATCGTCCGTTTTGATTTCGTGGTGACTTTAATACCAGCAACGCACTTTAAATGTGACATATTAACCCCCTCAAGATGTGATATAAACCTATAGTGTCTCCAGAATGTGTCTGTGAAATTTCAGCTCAAAATACCAGATCATTTATTATAGATTGTCAAATTTGCCCCTTTTTGTGTGTGAGCAAAAACGCGATCCTTTACACGAGCTTCAGAAACTCCGGCAATAACAGAACAGGCCAATCTCACTCATCCAGAATCCCAGAATAACCAGTAGCGAGTGCAGCCTTACGGAGAGACTCAGGAAGAGCTTCTGAATGTTAGTGGAGACATTTCTGTAGTTGTTGTGGAGTTACATTGATCATCTCATCATCATGTTTAACTTCTCCACAAGTGTCCACAGTTTCACTTTTCACGTTTTCTGTGTTAATAGAAACACCGGATACCCGATTATAGCACTTACACACGGGAAAAGTCAGATTTTTATGATTTTCCCCTTTAAGCGACTCAATACAGTCCGTTTTGAATTTCTATTTTTATACATTTTTCAGTTATTATGGAAGCTTATGTGTAGCAATATTCAATTTGAAATGTAATATGCAAAATGACAATGCAATATGTAAAATGGCAATGCATTTCTGATTTTAAATTTAAATTTCCCCATACATTTGTGCAACGTTTGGTGCAAAATGAAAATGAAAATTCAATTATATAATTTACATTTGCCATTTCATACACTAGTATTAAAATATGTAAATTGAATACATTTTAACGCTTTATAAGTTGCAAAATTAAAATTAAAATGTATTACAGAAATGATTAGATATGTTTAACATGTTCAAGCAAAAACTGTGGCAAAATTGTAATTTAAATGTATTTTTTTCTTAATTGCATTTACACTCACAGTTAAGACACTTGCGATTGCATTTCCATTAAGTGTCACGCAATGAATGTAGCAAAATTCAATGTGCAATTTGAAAATGCATTCTGAGCCGATCACGTGCCCGCCCCGCCCTGTCAATCACTGCGTGAGGCGACAAGGCGTGGCTCGGCAACAGGTAAACATAGGCTATGGTGCGTATTTTGAGGTGTTGGAAGGAAACAGGGCGGCGGCAGAGCTGATACGAGCGTTAAATTCACTAGTAGATGAAGTGGAGCATGGACAGAGAATGGTAGTGTTTCCGAAGATTATTACGCGTCTGCAGGTGATAGAACCAGTACGATGTTGGACCGTCTGGGTCTGAGAGAGTGTTCTGCCTATCAAGCGTCGTCGACACCCATGTCAACATTCTGCTGCGCTGCTGTTGTCTGATGCTGGACTGTGTTGATGGTTTCGTTTTGTATAAAAATATTGTCATTGTCTGATACATGCTTATCTTTATTCTTATTAGCCTACTATTAACTGTAATACCCAATAATGTTGGAGATCCTATAGTTTTTCCATACAAATGCATAGGCCTATTACCCTGTGATCACATAATATGACAAAGCTCCATTGGTATTCGGTATTAATAGCTACCGAAAAATAAATGTGACCGCTCTTTATTTATTTATAACTGACTGTAATGTTCAATAAAGTGGCGAATGTGATGTGTGACTGACCATCTCTGTTTATTCAGCTGTATAATCATAAAATATGAGGCAGACATATGCGAGTCCCTTTCCATTTTATAAAGCATATTTATAAGGTATTAATACATATGTACATGGTCACGGAATCTGACGGGTCAAATTCATCGACCTAGACTTTTTTGGTTGAATGTTGAGCAGGTTAAACAACGAAGCAGCACACAAAACTTTAACCGGCACAAACAAGACTATTTTGGGTCAATGTGGAGCAGGTAGGGGGGCTGAGTGACCTCAGAATGACCAATAAATAATATTTTAATATTTAAGAAACCGAAGCAGCACAAAATAAACGTTTATCGGCGCAAATTAGAACAAACATGAGTCTATTTTGGGTGAATGTGGCCTATTTTGCCGACGTTTTGTATTGGATTGGGGGCGGAGCCAACTTCACGCAGTGATTGACAGGGCGGGGCGGGCACGTGATCGGCTCAGAATGCATTTTCAAATTGCACATTGAATTTTGCTACATTCATTGCGTGACACTTAATGGAAATGCAATGGCAAGTGTCTTAACTGTGAGTGTAAATGCAATTAAGAAAAAATAACATTTAAATTACAATTTTGCCACAGTTTTTGCTTGAACATGTTAAACATATCTAATCATTTCTGTAATACATTTTAATTTTAATTTTGCAACTTATAAAGCGTTAAAATGTATTCAATTTACATATTTTAATACTAGTGTATGAAATGGCAAATGTAAATTATATAATTGAATTTTCATTTTCATTTTGCACCAAACGTTGCACAAATGTATGGGGAAATTTAAATTTAAAATCAGAAATGCATTGCCATTTTACATATTGCATTGTCATTTTGCATATTACATTTCAAATTGAATATTGCTACACATAAGCTTCCATAAGTTTTAAGCTTGCCTCGTAACGCTCTGTCTGCATGGCCACAGGTGTGTGAATATGCACAGAAAACCTCAGCTCCAGCTTGTATGAAAAGCTTGTTTTATTCCAGTACTCAGCACTTCAGACGTCAAAGCTGTGGGTCTGGGATCCGGAGCGACACACATCTGGCAGCTCCATGTGCTAAAAGACTCGGGCATCGGCCTGTCAATGACCCACCAGCAGCTCGCATGTCTTCTGTCAATCTCCCTCGACGTGTGTTAGTCTCAGTGTCCACAGAGGGATGAGGGATGAGGACGAGACAGAAGCGTGGCTGTCACATCACCTCACACACACACACACACACACACACACGCCTGTAATTAAACAGCGTTCAGAAAGTTTAACACAAGCCAGCATGTGTGAAACGCTCCATCCTGACGCCCTCTCGCCCGCTGATCACCGGATCACTGTATCACCTGATCACCTGATCACCAGATTGTTAGTAGAGTATTAGTAGAGTGTTAGTAGAGTATTAGTAGAGTATTAGTAGAGTGTTAGTAGACTGTTAGTAGAGTATTAGTAGAGTGTTAGTAGAGTAAAGTAGCATATTAGTAGAGTGTTAGTAGACTATTAGTAGAGTATTAGTAGAGTATTAGTAGAGTGTTAGTAGAGTGTTAGTAGAGTAAAGTAGAGTATTAGTAGAGTGTTAGTAGACTGTTAGTAGAGTATTAGCAGAATGATAGTAGAGTGTTAGTAGAGTAAAGTAGAGTATTAGTAGAGTATTAGTAGAGTATTAGTAGACTGTTAGTAGAATATTAGCAGAGTGTTAGTAGAGTGTTAGTAGAGTAAAGTAGAGTATTAGTAGAGTATTAGTAGAGTGTTAGTAGAGTATTAGTAGAGTGTTAGTAGAGTATTAGTAGAGTATTAGTAGAGTGTTAGTAGACTGTTAGTAGAGTATTAGTAGAGTGTTAGTAGAGTAAAGTAGCATATTAGTAGAGTGTTAGTAGACTGTTAGTAGAGTATTAGTAGAGTATAAGTAGAGTGTTAGTAGAGTGTTAGTAGAGTAAAGTAGCATATTAGTAGAGTATTAGTAGAGTATTAGTAGACTGTTAGTAGAGTATTAGTAGAGTGATAGTAGAGTGTTAGTAGAGTAAAGTAGAGTATTAGTAGAGTGTTAGTAGAGTATTAGTAGAGTGTTAGGGTTCAGGTTAGTAGTTGCGTTAGTAGTCAGAAGCGTGGCTGTCACATCACCTCAGACACACACACACACACACACACGCCTGTAATTAAACAGCATTCAGAAAGTTTAACACAAGCCAGCACGTGTGAAACGCTCCATCCTGACGCCCTCTCGCCCGCTGATCACCGGATCACCAGATTATTAGTAGAGTGTTAGAGTATTAGTAGAGTGTTAGTAGAGTATTAGTAGTAGAGTATTAGTAGAGTGTTAGTAGAGTATTAGTAGAGTGTTAGTAGAGTATTAGTAGTAGAGTATTAGTAGAGTGTTAGTAGAGTATTAGTAGTAGAGTATTAGTAGAGTGTTAGCAGAGTATTAGTAGAGTACCAGTAGACTGTTAGTAGAGTATTAGTAGAGTATTAGTAGACTGTTAGTAGCAGAGTATTAGTAGATTGTTAGTAGTAGAGTATTAGTAGTAGAGTATTAGTACAGTATTAGTAGACTGTTAGTAGAGTACCAGTAGACTGTTAGTAGTAGAGTATTAGTAGAGTATTAGTAGTAGAGTATTAGTTCAGTATTAGTAGACTGTTAGTAGAGTGTTAGTAGAGTATTAGTAGAGTGTTAGTAGAGTAGAGTATTAGTAGAGTGTTAGTAGAGTATTAGTAGAGTATTAGTAGAGTGATAGTAGAGTGTTAGTAGAGTAAAGTAGAGTATTAGTAGAGTGTTAGTAGAGTGTTAGTAGAGTGTTAGGGTTCAGGTTAGTAGTTGATGTATCAAAGCTACTTATAATCAGCAGAATTGAGCATCAGAATAAAGTGTTCTCAGATATTAAGCAGACAGTCGACTAATACTCTCATGACTGATAGAAGAATGCCTTAAGTGGACCATTGAAATAAAGTGTAACCCATATATGTGTTAGCTGGGATACAGTCATGCAGTTCAGTTCTACAAACTCAAACACTGCCTCCATTTCAAGCACTCAGGGCTCTTGTGAGTGTGTTCTCCTGCAGTCTCTGAGTCTCAGTGGATTCGCTCTGATGGATGTCGTGTCTGTCGGGATCCGCTCGTACATCTTCTCCTCTGAGACACACTTTACCACGACTCCATCGGCTAATCGCTGTTCCTCCTTCTCACTCGCCATCTTTTATTCATCGCCAGCACTGCTGCACTCTCGTTTACCTCACGTGTGGAAAAATTCAAGGGCTGAAACCAAAGAAACTGAATTAAGAAAAACAATCATGAACAATTTCACACAGTTTCCCAGCCAACAGAAATATGCCCTGAGAATGTTTCGAAAGTTATGAAACCATTACGTTCAAAACATCCAGTTATTTTAAAACCCCGCTGGTGAAAATCCAGCTTTTAATGTAGTTTATGTGTCTATGTGGTGTTTTTAATGTGCTTTAAGACAAAGCATGTGTAAGTTCATAAGTCGACACCATTGCTGAGTATTTCCTCCTTAAAACTGCAGTGAACCAAAGACAGTCTCAAACACACGCTTTGAAATCGCTGGTGTTTCTGACGTCACAAACTACCTTGTAACCAATCAGATCAACGTGTGATCGTCAACCAGTGGATCTCTGAGCTGAGTGAGTGAGTGGAGGCGGGGCTCATTTGCATATTCATAGAGCCGCGCATACTAAATGAGGCAAGGGTGTCGAGTTACATTCAAGATATTTTAAGGCATGAAGACATTATTTTTCAAGGAAAAACGTTTAAATATGTCATTTTGGTGATCAGAGAAGAGTTTTAAGGGATAAAATGATCAACTACAGGGGGACTTTAAGGGAACATTCCACCGTATCATTCTTCTCTGAACGTTCTGAAACAAGTAACATTTAAAAAATATTAGGCGAAGAAGAACTAAAGCGTTTCAGAAATAAACCGTTCCATGAATGATGTATAAATAATGTTTTTGTGCTAATGTTTTAAGAACATTATCAAAGACCAGATATCTTTGAACGGACGTTCTATTAACGCTATACTGGAAGAAGGTTTGTTCATAACTTTGAGAGAACTGTTTGCTGGTCACTGCATTATTTACTCGCCATTCAAAGTTGTATTCTGTTATTTGTTCCCATGGAGAATAAACAGAGGAATTTAAAACCAACATTTGGAGAATGTGATTCAAGAGCTAAATCTCTGTTGCGATGCTTTTGTCATTTCTGAGACAGCTAGCATTATCGCTACTCATGTAATGTGCCGAACACACAGTGGGTGACGTCCATCTTTAACCTGCGCATGCAGATGTAGGTCAGGCTGATGTCAGAGTGTGTGTGTGTGTGTGTGTGTGTGTGTGTGTGTGTGGGTCAGGCCGCTGCAGGCTGACAGCTCGTCAGTGAGCACTAATGAGGGTCCGTCACACTCCCTACGAGCTCTTCAGAAAGACGACAGCTCTCACAACAGCTCAGACCACAAGCCTGATGCTAACGTACCAGCAAAACACATTAGCGCTCTGAAGACGGGAGATCTGCTTAAACTATCAACGCTATCATTTCTTGCTGGGTTCAACCTCATGAGGGTTTTTACTCAGTGATTTCCAAAAACTGTTTGGGACTAGAGCTAGTTTGAGTCCTAAGCTCGCATTATTATCTGACTGTGGTTCAGACGCGTGTTTTTGACCCTTGAATCGAATGGAAAGTGAAAGAGTCTCATCAGCAGATCTCGAACGAGAGAGAGTTCGTCCTCAGCACTTTCTCTCGGTCAGTCCGCATCATCCTCACGCTCGCGTCTGATTGGCTGATGGCCTGAAGGAGACGGTCGCTGGTCAAGACGCCTGCACTCCAAAAATATTTTTGTCTTGTTTCCAAATTCTTAAATCAAGATGCATGTACGAAAAATAATCTTAATTCAAACAGAAACAAGATTATTTTTCTTACCCCATTGGCAGATAATTTTGCTTGTTTTAAGCAAAAACTCACTTAATTTTGATTTATTTCCCCAGAAAAAAAAGACATAATATTGTATGGTATTTTACTACTTTAGTAAATGACTCTTGATTTAAGAATTTTTGCATATTTGGACTGGAAACAAGACAAAACTAGTAAGTAAGAAAAGCATTTTGTAGTGTGAAGTGTTTTGCCTCGACTAGAAAAGCCACTTTCTCACAGATATGTGGAGAGTTCGAGTACAAACATCTCAATGATACTAAAATATTGAATTAATCAATGTATTCTTGACCAGTTTTGCCTTCTAGCAAATGAGTTTTATACATTAATGGAAACACTTTACAATAAGGTTCATTAGTTAACATTAGTGAACTACCTTAACATGAGAATGAACAATACTTCTACAGCATTTATTCATCTTAGTTAATATTAATTTCAACATTTACTAATACGTTTTTAAAATCAAAGGTTGTATTTGTTAACATTAGTTAATGCACTGTGAACTAACATGAACAACTCATGTTTTTAACAACATTAACTAATGTTAACTAATGAACCTTAATGTAAAGTGTTGCCACATGAATTAATTAATTATCACATTAATCATCCGATGGACTGTTGAATGATCTTGTTGATGTAAGGATGTGTGTATCTTCATCTTGTTCATCGGTTGTTCTGAAAGGTAAGATGAGTTGAGTTTATTTGACATAAAAAGTAATAACGTAGCAAAACTTCTTTGTCAAGGATAACACAATAAAGTTGCATTAACGTATTTCCATTGTGGTCCTTGGTTTCTTTTAACTAGACATTTTCATGACAGACGTGTAAAAAATACACATATATCCATATCTATTAAAGGATTAGTTCACCCCAAAATGAAAATTTCCTAATAATTTACTCACCCCAATGCCATCCAAGATATCCATGTCTTTCTTTCCTCAGTGGGAGAGAAATTATGTTTTTTGAGGAAAACATTTCTGGATTTTTCTTCTAACAATGGACTTCATTGGTTCCCATCATTTTTAAGTCCAAATCAATGCAGTTTCAAAACTCTTTGACGTGTTTAAACGGCTGTACGCGATCACAGCTGAGGAAGAGGTTGTTATCTAGCGAAACAATAGGTCATTTAAAAAAAAAATATATAATTTAGAGACTTTTTACCTTCAATAGTTCGGATTGAGCTGATTAACAAACGGACAGGGAACTGCGTCATCACGTTGAAAGGTCACGCCGGCGACATGTAACCAATGAAGTCCAGTGTTAGAAGAAAAATCCAGAAATGTTTTCCTCAAAAAACATAATTTCTCTCCCACTGAGGAAAGAAAGACATGGATATCTTGGATGGCATTGGGGTGAGTAAATTATTAGGAAATTTTCATTTTGGGGTGAACTAATCCTTTAAGGCATCCTATCTAAAACCAATCTCTTCACTCTTATACTAAAACCAACATTATCCGTTAAAACGTTAATGTCCAATGGGATCTTATTCCACTCCTGCGCACCTGTATAACGTCCTGTTACCATACAAAGGCTGACACTTATTGTGTTAACTTAACATTACTTGTTAATTTTAAGTCAAATTATTTCAAGTTGTGTTTACTTAAAAAGTGTGATGCAAAAATAATGCATATATATTTTAAGTAAATGTCTTGTTTCCAGTCCAAATATCTAAACATTCGTTTACTAGATGAGTAAAATGAAATAAAACATTATGTCTTGTTTTCCGGGGGAAATAATCAAAATTGATGAGTTGATGATTTAAAAAAGCAACATTATCTGGTGGGTCAGAAAAATCATCTTAATTCAAATAGAAACAAAACATTTTTTTTTTTACCCCATTGGCAGATAATGTTGCTTATTTTAAGCAAAAACTCACTTAATTTTTATTAATTTCCTCAGAAAACAAGACAAAACATCTTATGTCATTTTACTACTTTAGTAAATAAATCTTGATTTAAGAAATGTTTGATATTTTGACTGGAAACAAGACAAAAATACTGTAAGTAAGAAAAGCATTTTTACCAGTGTGAGCATCTGTGTATTCGAACGTCGTATTACCACACAAAGTCTTACACACTTACACAGATTCAGATCCACAATAGTGTGTGTAGTTTATGACGCAACAGCGCTGCTGTCAAAAGTTGTATTTGCGCTGGTTTAGATTTCAGCCAGATCTGGTTAGAGATGTAGATCGGCCAAACATATGTTCAGGAGAACGGGAACAAAAGCAAAGACACGTTAGCCTTTTCCCAGAGATGACCTTTGTGAGCTGATGTGCTTTTACACACACACACACACACACACACACACACACACACACACACACACACACACACACACACGCACGCCTCGGGCTCGACTCGACTCTGGCCAGTGCTGCAATCTCCTCGTCTGAATCTCCCCTGAATAAATGTCAGGATTACACATTTCTGCACTCACACTGAAGACTTTAATTAGCATTAGTGTGTGTGTGTGTGTGTGTGTGTGTGTGTGTGTGTGTGTGTGTGTACTGTGTGTGTACTGTGTATAAATATTTTGTATATATAAATACACACACATGCATGCATATATTTAAGAAATATTTGCGTATATACCGTATATAATTATACATCATTTATATTGTATATAAATATCAATATTTTATATATAAATAACACATTTTCTTGAATATATACATGCATTTGTGTGTGTATTTATATATACAAAATATTTATACACAGTACACACACATATTATGTGAACACAAACTTTTATTTTGGATGCGATTAATCGCGATTTTAAGGTTATTGCACAATATGCATATATATTCATATATTTAAGTATTTTCAGAATGTAGGAAGATTGACTCCATTACACCACTGGTGGTGCTTGCAGTGGGCGGAGTTAAAGAGACCCTATGGCGCTCTCTGATTGGTGGAATTTTCTGTACAGCATCATGGGTAATGTAGTTTTTCATCAGGAATTCTGCTGTTAAACAATTATTTTAAATTAAGATGTGGGCTGACGGCTTCAACAGAAGCAAATACTATCGATTAACAACCTCGTCTCTCACAGTAGAGCTGACTTTAAAGGTTAATAAGCTATTATTAAAAATCTATTTCCCTATGGAGATTAAGGGCTCTATCACACACTCGGCGCAATGCAGCGCCAGGCGCGACGCAAGTGTGTTTTGCTAGTTTCAGCCCGACGCAGTTTTCATTTTCACGTCCTGATCCACGTTGTTTAAAAAGTGAATGCTGCTGATCTGAGAACGAGTGTGTGTTCAGGAGCTTTGATGGAGCGTTGAGTTTGGAGGAACTGAAATAGACTGAGCCGTTGACCAACTGAGATCTGCTCTAAAGCTTAGATCCTTAAATAGGGCCCAATGAGTGGAGTTTTACTTCCTGTTGTTGCTCACTATCACAAACCACAACCATCCGATCAATTCAATCAAATATACGTCACAACAGGGAAGGAAAATGAGAGCGTATCACAACGATACCCGTGAACCGTGGTAAAATCACTGTAACACACACCCTCAGGATAATTAGTTTTAAAATGAGCTGCACTGTCAAAGGTCCCACGTCACACACAGATCCAGCAGCAACGAAGTGTGGGATCACACACATACACACACACACACACGTGTCGTCTGGATCTGGCAGTCGCTGGTTCTTCGCTGGTCTCCTCACTCCAGGCCAGCCTCTAATCCGCTCTAATTAAAGCGAGCGTCGGCACAGGCATAACGAGCTGATGAATAATTACAATCTGAGGAAAATTGTGCAGCCGGGGTGGCAAATCTGGAGGGACAAGTGCTGAAAACAAGCGAGCAGCATTAAGACCACAGTCAGTCAAATCTGTGAACGGGCCCGCGGGCCTTAACACTCGGCCTGTGTGAAAAGAAAAAACCCAGTACTGGTGGCGAGAGCGAGACCTCGAGGATCCTGAGGGAAAACACTGCAGAAATACATCGTGACGCCAGCGTAATCTCGCCAGTTTCACAGACAAAAGGAAGGTCGTCTGCCGATGGGCATCAAGTGCGACGGGACTTTAAAAAGCAGATGAAGAGGATCGATCGAGAACACTTTGGATAGGGGTGTAGCACAATATATCGCAGTACTGAACTGCAACAGTATCGTGGATAGTTCACCCAAAAAATTCACGATTTCAGAGTTTATAATGTTGAATATAATGTATATTAATGCAATGTGGGAAGATTTGTGTAAAAAGTGGCCTACATTATTTTATGTAGCAGAGATCAAACATATTCGTCTAAAATAATTCAGAATCATGAATATTGTTATTCTGGTGAGTCCTAGTCTATTCATTTACACACACAATGTAAAACCAAATTTAGCATTTTAATCAACTGTACATTTTTTGTTCACCGTTTATCATATGTCTTGGAGTATCGCAATAATATGGTATCGTGAGTTCAGTATCGAGATATGTATCGAATCGTGAGAGTATCGTCACATATATAATCCTAATATTGTAATCGCTGCCAAACACGTTCATCATGTTCTGCTCGAGTGAATAGGCCACTCATTAACAAACACATAATGTGTGCGATATTAAATCTGGCTGATACTGTAACACATGTATGCAATATGAATGTGACTTGAATTGCATTACTACTGGTTGCAGTGACATTTCACCGAACTAGAAGTCATTATTAAAGTCTGAAATATGCTGTTGATGGATAATAATCCTGGTGTGCAGTGTGTAAGAGAAGCGTTGACTCAAACAGGAGCACGAAGAGACCAGAGGCGAATGAATCCGTGGAGTTTAATTAGTGCCGGCCTTCCCAAGCCAACAAGGTTGTTCAGGGTTTTTCCTGGGTCAAAATTGGTCTTCGGTGGTGGCTGACCGACATGGTCATCCACACACAGCAAAGAGTACCCTAGTACCCACATGATCCGCAAGCCCAATATTGACAATAAATGTTAAATTTAAAATAAATACAAAGAAACAGTTTGTGATTTTTTTAGGTAATTTACTACACATTGTCATAGGCCTATACATACTGTGGAATATTAAGGCTAAATTTTACTAAACACTCTTGCTAAATTAGGTAAGCACACTTACTTTCTCATTTCAGATTAGGGGTGGGAATCTCTAGGCACCTCACGATTCGATTCGATTACGACTCAGAGGGTAACGATTATCGAGTATAAACGTTTTTTTTGTTGTTTTTTTACTTGGTACTTTTAAAGCAAAGTATTTATGATGACCCATAACAAACTTACTTCCATCTTCCTATATTAATTTTATTAATAAAACAAATGGAAGTGATTTGAACATTGCAAAGAACCAACATAAATGTGTGCCTGTACTAGCAGCGTACTTGTAGTAAATTAATACAAACTTCAGCATATTCTGAATCTCTAGCATTTAATAATAGACTTCTAACCAACATCCTCTGGTTATTTCCAATGAGCAATATAATCCTTCAGACAAAAAAACATTTTGCTGTAGCAAAATCACAAACAGTTTTCGTTCAAAAATATAGAATGATGTACCAGCAGCTCTCATATAATGCTTGTGGACTTATGCATATTCTGAATAATTAGTAACATACAAAGCCTCTCTTATTCACAACTAAATAATAAAGAGGTATGACTTGAAATGTTTTCTGTATACCACAATTAAAAACAGCTTATACAAAAAAAGTGAATGAACATCTGTAGAGAGCACAGTCAAAATGTAACTTTTTGTGACTGGCATTGCACATATTGCAGGGCTGCAGTGCAACGTAAGTATAACAGATCGGTTTACAGTATATTGATGTGAAAACTAAATAGGCTACTGAAAGCAGCTTTCATACAAAAAATACTAAATAGGTAACAATGAAATTGCCAATTTTCCATACGCTAGCTTTTAACGAAGAGGGTGCCGTTCGAATTTGGCGCTCAGGCATCATGCGTCTGTTATGTGCGCGAGTCTGTTATGTGCACGCCACAGACTGCACGCGCACTGCACGTCCGCTAGAGTTGAGTTCCGCTTTTTGCGTTCCGTCAATATTATGTTTTTTTAGAGATTTGATTTTTTTGACATTTGTGAATCGATTCAGAATCGTCCACGTCCGCATCGCGATGCATATAAGAATCCGCGCGGTGCTGTGATCGTTCTCTCCGTCACTCCGTCAGTAGCCTGCTTCACTCACAAAACCCAATTACAGATCAAATAAGGCTTTGGCGGGACAAAAAATCGTTTTGGCGGCCGCCAAAAAAATTTCAATGTAGGAAAAACCCTGTTGTTCACTTCCTAGGGTGATTTAACACACTGCGAGTTTGCTCTTTTCTCTGCCAGATGAGGCACGTTGTCAGAGCGAGTGACAAAACACGATCTCGCATCAGTCGCTCGTCTAATCGCGTCTTTAAAACACGATGCGCGATGATGAAACGTCACTGGATTTTGATGCAAACATTTGTCTTTGTTTGGTTTGGCCGTCTCCATTATGTTGCCATTAAACTTTGCAACTAAAAAATAATAGGCAATCTTTGTGCAACGTGGAGCAGAAAACACGAGCGGACAACGCTCTTCTAAACGTGCATCGCAAACATACTCTCGGTTTGCTCGTTAAATCACCTATTAGAAGATGAGGAGATCTTAATAAAGATGTGCTTCTGTAGGTCTGTGTCGTTCCTCTCGTCCTCTCTCACGCTTCATGTGTTGTTCATGAAGATGCTTGGCTTTGCTCGTGGTCGAAGGGTAAAAGCGAAGCCCTGGGCCATCGCCTGGCATTTATGTTGATGAGTCCTGATCACAGACTCTACTCATTAAACTAATAAGACTGTATTCAAATTAGCCGGGGCCGAAACACTGAAACACATGGCCGCATTTGTGAGTCAGAAATCTTTTGCTTTATTCCGTTAACAACAGAACTAATTAGACGAGGCGCTCCTTTCTAATGAATAATTATTTATCCTCTATCAAGCGGAAAGATCTGCCTTTTTCCCCCGATAACCTTTTTGCTCAAATTGCTGTTTTGTATGTATCTTAAGGACAGTTTAATATGGATTTCACTTGGTGGACGGTGGAAATACAGATGAAATCTGGCCGTACGTTTGCATGAGGTGATTGTTACTTCAATTTTAATTATGTTTTTAATGCGTTTCATTGCATCCTTTTTTGTTTGCATCCTATTTATTCTGTGCACAGCAACTGTTCATTATTATTCCTGTAAATACACATTAATGGGCCTTAAAAGACACATAACATTCAGTAATATTATCGATTTGATTGCACTGACGCTATCAAAACTTGAACTAAATAATGGCTTTATAGCTGAAATTGAAGTTGTTTCATAATTGGTGAATTTCAATTCAATTCCCATTTATTTGTACAGCGCTTTTCACATTACACGTCGTCTCAAAGCAGCTTTACAGTAAATGCATGAGTCCGCATTACAGTTTACAGTTATGTATTTCAGATATATACATATACAAAATCACAGTTAGCTAAAAACATATTAATTTAAACAATGTAATAATTTAAGGCAGAAACAATGAGCTCATTAAAGTAATGAATACTTGTTTCACATTTTGGTAACACTTTATTTTACAGTGTCCTTGTTACATATGTTACATGTACTTACCATATTAACAGTAAATTATGCATAATTGCATGCAACTAACCCTCAACCAAACCCTAATCCTACCCTAACCCTATAGTAAGTACATGTAGTTAATTATTATTACACAGTACTATATATAATTATACTGTAACAATGATAATAAAGGGTTACACTTTATTTTAAGGTGTCATTACACTGTAATTATATATTTAAGCACTGAGTAATAGTAATTAACTACATGTACTACAGGGTAGGATTAAGGTTTTGGTTGAGGGTTAGTTGCATGTAATTATGCATAATTTACTGTTAATACTATGGTAAGCATGGAACATGTAAGGTATGTGCAAAACATGATGCGTATAAAATGAATCTGATGCGTCTAGTGATTAGGTTGATGTTATATTTGTAAAATGCATGAAGGAAAGTAAAAGGCAACAGAAACCAGTTCATCCTCAGTGTGTGTGTGTGTAGAGTGTGTGTGTAGAGTGTGTTTCAGCTCATCCTCAGTGTGTGTGTGTGTAGAGTGTGTTTCAGCTCATCCTCAGTGTGTGTGTGTGTAGAGTGTGTTTCAGCTCATCCTCAGTGTGTGTGTGTGTGTAGAGTGTGTTTCAGCTCATCCTCAGTGTGTGTGTGTGTAGAGTGTGTTTCAGCTCATCCTCAGTGTGTGTGTGTGTAGAGTGTGTTTCAGCTCATCCTCAGTGTGTGTAGAGTGTGTTTCAGCTCATCCTCAGAGTGTGTAGAGTGTGTTTCAGCTCATCCTCAGTGTGTGTGTGTGTAGAGTGTGTTTCAGCTCATCCTCAGTGTGTGTAGAGTGTGTGTGTAGAGTGTGTTTCAGCTCATCCTCAGAGCAGGGCTGGACTGGGACAAAAAATCGGCCCGGGCATTTTGGCCCAGACCGGCCCACTATGATCATAAACACCACCCATCTTTGCACGCCCTTAATGCATACCAACTCCTATTCATTAAAACCACTAATGCCATGTAATGAGTGAGTATAGGAACGAGTGAGAGTTTACAGATGAAATAAGTACAAATTTGACATTTATTAATACAGTCGAACTATACTCCACAGTGGTGAATCCTAAAACAAGCTATAAGCGGCTCTGGCATAGCAATACAAGTGTTTCTTACAGGATTTTTTGTTAAAACTGTGGTGGGTGGACCTTGGTTCTTCTAGGGGGGTTCGGGGGCATGCCCCCCCGTGAGAAAATTTTGTGCATTTTAATGTTAAATTCATCAATCTGGTGCACTTTGAGAGTTCAAAATTAAAAGCTCCAACCCATATTCAGTGTCCAAATTAAACAAAGAAAAATTCAAACCTCTTTTAGTTACAGTGTCTATTTACATTACACCTACTATATAATAGTTATAATATTAATCCAATGACAGTAATAGCCATATTTTGTAAAACAAATGCACTAAAAAATAAAGGACACTTTCATAATTAGTTTTGTAACAATTTCTATACTTGAAAGAGATAAGCACATGATCTTTTATTTTGACGCAAACTGCATCAAGCTTTTATTTTGGCGGAAAACATGGTTTACAAAAGCCTGTCATTACATTTCTAGTGAATTGCGGTAATCGTCAACTATGCAGATGTGGAAATAATCTGTAACTGGGTTATGGGTTCCTACACTCCATCATGACATAGCCTAAGTGTTTTGAAAGTAGTTCTGCTTACCGCAGGCTCTACACTCTCTCATCTCTCTCCTGATCCTCCGTCCTCACTATCATCATCTGCCACAGGAGCTGACGAAGGTCAGAAAACATATATTTTGACACATAAAGCGTCTGCTTTAAGGGCCTGGTTCTATTTTTTCACGCTATTTATCTGCACATTCCTTGCGTTTCTTCTCCATCTCGCAGACTATTCTGGCAGATATTACACACTGACACTGCTGCACGCTCGCTCACTCGTTTAAAGTTGTGATTGGGCCAGCCCAGTGTCAATCAAGGAAAGAACCAATGGGCCGCTGATCTACGTGTTTCATGGGCTGGTCTGTCAGAAAAAAAACTAACACTGACTTTTTTTGACCAATGCATTACACCGGCACAAACCCAAAACGCAAGCAAAACAAAACAAAACGAATGGCCCGCCGATGTACACATTTTATGGGCCGTTAAAAAAAAAAAAATTATGAGATGTATCGGCCCAAAAAGCACGTCGGCCCACCGGGCATTTGCCCGGTATGCCCAATGGCCAGTCCAGCCGTGCCTCAGAGTGTGTAGAGTGTGTTTCGGCTCATCCTCAGAGTGTGTAGAGTGTGTTTCAGCTCCTCAGAGTGTGTAGAGTGTGTGTGTGTAGAGTGTGTTTCGGCTCATCCTCAGAGTGTGTAGAGTGTGTTTCAGCTCCTCAGAGTGTGTTTCAGCTCATCCTCAGAGTGTGTAGAGTGTGTGTGTGTAGAGTGTGTTTCAGCTCATCCTCAGAGTGTGTAGAGTGTGTGTGTGTAGAGTGTGTTTCAGCTCATCCTCAGTGTGTGTAGAGTGTGTGTGTGTAGAGTGTGTTTCAGCTCATCCTCAGAGTGTGTAGAGTGTGTTTCAGCTCCTCAGAGTGTGTAGAGTGTGTTTCAGCTCCTCAGAGTGTGTAGAGTGTGTTTCAGCTCCTCAGAGTGTGTAGAGTGTGTTTCAGCTCCTCAGAGTGTGTAGAGTGTGTGTGTGTAGAGTGTGTTTCAGCTCATCCTCAGAGTGTGTAGAGTGTGTGTGTGTAGAGTGTGTTTCAGCTCATCCTCAGTGTGTGTAGAGTGTGTGTGTGTAGAGTGTGTTTCAGCTCATCCTCAGAGTGTGTAGAGTGTGTTTCAGCTCATCCTCAGAGTGTGTAGAGTGTGTTTCAGCTCCTCAGAGTGTGTAGAGTGTGTTTCAGCTCCTCAGAGTGTGTAGAGTGTGTGTGTGTAGAGTGTGTTTCAGCTCATCCTCAGAGTGTGTAGAGTGTGTTTCAGCTCCTCAGAGTGTGTAGAGTGTGTGTGTGTGTAGAGTGTGTTTCAGCTCATCCTCAGTGTGTGTAGAGTGTGTTTCAGCTCATCCTCAGAGTGTGTAGAGTGTGTGTGTGTAGAGTGTGTTTCAGCTCATCCTCAAAGTGTGTAGAGTGTGTTTCAGCTCCTCAGAGTGTGTAGAGTGTGTGTGTGTAGAGTGTGTTTCAGCTCATCCTCAGAGTGTGTAGAGTGTGTTTCAGCTCATCCTCAGAGTGTGTAGAGTGTGTGTGTGTAGAGTGTGTTTCAGCTCATCCTCAGAGTGTGTAGAGTGTGTTTCAGCTCCTCAGAGTGTGTAGAGTGTGTGTGTGTAGAGTGTGTTTCAGCTCATCCTCAGTGTGTGTAGAGTGTGTTTCAGCTCATCCTCAGAGTGTGTAGAGTGTGTGTGTGTAGAGTGTGTTTCAGCTCATCCTCAAAGTGTGTAGAGTGTGTTTCAGCTCCTCAGAGTGTGTAGAGTGTGTGTGTGTAGAGTGTGTTTCAGCTCATCCTCAGTGTGTGTAGAGTGTGTGTGTGTAGAGTGTGTTTCAGCTCATCCTCAGTGTGTGTAGAGTGTGTTTCAGCTCATCCTCAGAGTGTGTAGAGTGTGTTTCAGCTCCTCAGAGTGTGTAGAGTGTGTGTGTGTAGAGTGTGTTTGAGCTCATCCTCAGAGTGTGTAGAGTGTGTTTCGGCTCATCCTCAGAGTGTGTAGAGTGTGTTTCAGCTCCTCAGAGTGTGTTTCAGCTCATCCTCAGAGTGTGTAGAGTGTGTGTGTGTAGAGTGTGTTTCAGCTCATCCTCAGAGTGTGTAGAGTGTGTGTGTGTAGAGTGTGTTTCAGCTCATCCTCAGTGTGTGTAGAGTGTGTGTGTGTAGAGTGTGTTTCAGCTCATCCTCAGAGTGTGTAGAGTGTGTTTCAGCTCCTCAGAGTGTGTTTCAGCTCCTCAGAGTGTGTAGAGTGTGTTTCAGCTCCTCAGAGTGTGTAGAGTGTGTGTGTGTAGAGTGTGTTTCAGCTCATCCTCAGAGTGTGTAGAGTGTGTGTGTGTAGAGTGTGTTTCGGCTCATCCTCAGAGTGTGTAGAGTGTGTTTCAGCTCCTCAGAGTGTGTAGAGTGTGTTTCAGCTCATCCTCAGTGTGTGTAGAGTGTGTGTGTGTGTAGAGTGTGTTTCAGCTCATCCTCAGTGTGTGTAGAGAGTGTGTGTGTAGAGTGTGTTTCAGCTCATCCTCAGAGTGTGTAGAGTGTGTGTGTGTAGAGTGTGTTTCAGCTCATCCTCAGAGTGTGTAGAGTGTGTGTGTGTAGAGTGTGTTTCAGCTCATCCTCAGAGTGTGTAGAGTGTGTTTCAGCTCATCCTCAGAGTGTGTAGAGTGTGTGTGTGTAGAGTGTGTTTCAGCTCATCCTCAGAGTGTGGTAGAGTGTGTGTGTGTTAGAGTGTGTTTCAGGCTCATCCTCAGAGTGTGTAGAGTGTGTTTCAGCTCATCCTCAGAGTGTGTAGAGTGTGTTTCAGCTCATCCTCAGGGTGTGTAGAGTGTGTGTGTGTAGAGTGTGTTCAGCACCTCACCTCAGAGTGTGTAGAGTGTGTTTTCAGCTCATCCTCAGAGTATGTAGAGTGTGTGTGTGTGTTGAGAGTGTGTTTCAGCTCATCCTCAGAGTGTGTAGAGTGTGTTTCAGCTCATCCTCAGAGTGTGGAAGAGTGTGTGTGGTGTAGAGTGTGTTTCAGCTCATCCTCAGAGTGTGTAGAGTGTGTGTGTGTAGAGTTGTGTTTTCAGCTCATCCTCAGTGTGTGTAGAGTGTGTGGTGAGTGTAGTGTGTGTTTCAGCTCATCCTCAGTGTGGTAGAGTGTGTTTTCAGCTCATCCTCAGAGTGTGTAGTGTGTGTTTCAGCTCCTCAGAGTGTGTAGAGTGTGTTTCAGCTCCTCAGAGTGTGTAGAGTGTGTGTGTGTAGAGTGTGTTTGAGCTCATCCTCAGAGTGTGTAGAGTGTGTTTCGGCTCATCCTCAGAGTGTGTAGAGTGTGTTTCAGCTCCTCAGAGTGTGTAGAGTGTGTGTGTGTAGAGTGTGTTTCAGCTCATCCTCAGAGTGTGTAGAGTGTGTGTGTGTAGAGTGGTGTTTCAGCTCATCCTCAGAGTGTGTAGAGTGTGTGTGTGTAGATGTGTGTTTCAGCTCATCCTCAGTGTGTGTGTGTAGTGTGTTTCAGCTCATCCTCAGAGTGTGTAGAGTGTGTTTCAGCTCATCCTCAGTGTGTGTAGAGTGTGTAGAGTGTGTTTCAGCTCATCCTCAGAGTGTGTAGAGTGTGTAGAGTGTGTTTCAGCTCATCCTCAGAGTGTGTAGAGTGTGTAGAGTGTGTTTCAGCTCATCCTCAGAGTGTGTAGAGTGTGTTTCAGCTCATCCTCAGAGTGTGTAGAGTGTGTTTCAGCTCACCCTCAGAGTGTGTAGAGTGTGTTTCAGCTCATCCTCAGTGTGTGTAGAGTGTGTTTCAGCTCATCCTCAGTGTGTGTAGAGTGTGTTTCAGCTCATCCTCAGTGTGTGTAGAGTGTGTAGAGTGTGTTTCAGCTCATCCTCAGAGTGTGTAGAGTGTGTAGAGTGTGTTTCAGCTCATCCTCAGAGTGTGTAGAGTGTGTTTCAGCTCATCCTCAGAGTGTGTAGAGTGTGTTTCAGCTCACCCTCAGAGTGTGTAGAGTGTGTTTCAGCTCATCCTCAGAGTGTGGTCGTAGAAGTGTGTAGAGTTGTGTTCAGCTCATCCTCAGTGTGTGTAGAGAGTGTGTGTGTAGAGTGTGTTTCAGCTCATCCTCAGAGTGTGTAGAGTGTGTGTGTGTAGAGTGTGTTTCAGCTCATCCTCAGTGTGTGTAGAGTGTGTGTGTGTAGAGTGTGTTTCAGCTCATCCTCAGAGTGTGTAGAGTGTGTTTCAGCTCATCCTCAGAGTGTGTAGAGTGTGTGTGTGTAGAGTGTGTTTCAGCTCATCCTCAGAGTGTGTAGAGTGTGTGTGTGTAGAGTGTGTTTCAGCTCATCCTCAGAGTGTGTAGAGTGTGTTTCAGCTCATCCTCAGAGTGTGTAGAGTGTGTTTCAGCTCATCCTCAGGGTGTGTAGAGTGTGTGTGTGTAGAGTGTGTTTCAGCTCATCCTCAGAGTGTGTAGAGTGTGTTTCAGCTCATCCTCAGAGTATGTAGAGTGTGTGTGTGTGTGTAGAGTGTGTTTCAGCTCATCCTCAGAGTGTGTAGAGTGTGTTTCAGCTCATCCTCAGAGTGTGTAGAGTGTGTTTCAGCTCATCCTCAGAGTGTGTAGAGTGTGTGTGTGTGTAGAGTGTGTTTCAGCTCATCCTCAGAGTGTGTAGAGTGTGTGTGTGTGTAGAGTGTGTT
This sequence comes from Rutilus rutilus, assembly GCA_021464565.1. NCBI lineage: Eukaryota > Metazoa > Chordata > Actinopteri > Cypriniformes > Leuciscidae > Rutilus > Rutilus rutilus. Next base: position 703,530 of record JAJAQA010000007.1, read on the forward strand.
TCAGCTCATCCTCAGAGTGTGTAGAGTGTGTTTCAGCTCATCCTCAGAGTGTGTGTGTGTAGAGTGTGTTTCAGCTCATCCTCAGAGTGTGTAGAGTGTGTTTCAGCTCATCCTCAGAGTGTGTAGAGTGTGTGTGTGTAGAGTGTGTTTCAGCTCATCCTCAGAGTGTGTAGAGTGTGTTTCAGCTCATCCTCAGTGTGTGTAGAGTGTGTTTCAGCTCATCCGCAGTGTGTGTAGTGTGTGTTTCAGCTCATCCTCAGTGTGTGTAGAGAGTGTGTGTGTAGAGTGTGTTTCAGCTCATCCTCAGAGTGTGTAGAGTGTGTTTCAGCTCATCCTCAGTGTGTGTAGAGTGTGTGTGTGTAGAGTGTGTTTCAGCTCATCCTCAGAGTGTGTAGAGTGTGTTTCAGCTCATCCTCAGTGTGTGTAGAGTGTGTAGAGTGTGTTTCAGCTCATCCTCAGAGTGTGTAGAGTGTGTAGAGTGTGTTTCAGCTCATCCTCAGAGTGTGTAGAGTGTGTAGAGTGTGTTTCAGCTCATCCTCAGAGTGTGTAGAGTGTGTTTCAGCTCATCCTCAGAGTGTGTAGAGTGTGTTTCAGCTCACCCTCAGAGTGTGTAGAGTGTGTTTCAGCTCATCCTCAGTGTGTGTAGAGTGTGTTTCAGCTCATCCTCAGTGTGTGTAGAGTGTGTTTCAGCTCATCCTCAGTGTGTGTAGAGTGTGTAGAGTGTGTTTCAGCTCATCCTCAGAGTGTGTAGAGTGTGTAGAGTGTGTTTCAGCTCATCCTCAGAGTGTGTAGAGTGTGTTTCAGCTCATCCTCAGAGTGTGTAGAGTGTGTTTCAGCTCACCCTCAGAGTGTGTAGAGTGTGTTTCAGCTCATCCTCAGAGTGTGTAGAGTGTGTAGAGTGTGTTTCAGCTCATCCTCAGAGTGTGTAGAGTGTGTAGAGTGTGTTTCAGCTCATCCTCAGAGTGTGTAGAGTGTGTTTCAGCTCACCCTCAGAGTGTGTAGAGTGTGTTTCCGCTCATCCTCAGTGTGTGTAGAGTGTGTTTCAGCTCATCCTCAGTGTGTGTAGAGTGTGTTTCAGCTCATCCTCAGTGTGTGTAGAGTGTGTAGAGTGTGTTTCAGCTCATCCTCAGAGTGTGTAGAGTGTGTAGAGTGTGTTTCAGCTCATCCTCAGAGTGTGTAGAGTGTGTTTCAGCTCATCCTCAGAGTGTGTAGAGTGTGTTTCAGCTCATCCTCAGAGTGTGTAGAGTGTGTTTCAGCTCATCCTCAGAGTGTGTAGAGTGTGTTTCAGCTCATCCTCAGTGTGTGTAGAGTGTGTTTCAGCTCATCCTCAGTGTGTGTAGAGTGTGTTTCAGCTCATCCTCAGTGTGTCGAGTGTGTAGAGTGTGTTTCAGCTCATCCTCAGAGTGTGTAGAGTGTGTTTCAGCTCATCCTCAGAGTGTGTAGAGTGTGTTTCAGCTCATCCTCAGAGTGTGTAGAGTGTGTTTCAGCTCATCCTCAGAGTGTGTAGAGTGTGTAGAGTGTGTTTCAGCTCATCCTCAGAGTGTGTAGAGTGTGTAGAGTGTGTTTCAGCTCATCCTCAGAGTGTGTAGAGTGTGTAGAGTGTGTTTCAGCTCATCCTCAGAGTGTGTAGAGTGTGTTTCAGCTCACCCTCAGGGTGTGTAGAGTGTGTGTGTGTAGAGTGTGTTTCAGCTCATCCTCAGAGTGTGTAGAGTGTGTTTCAGCTCACCCTCAGGGTGTGTAGAGTGTGTGTGTGTAGAGTGTGTTTCAGCTCACCCTCAGGGTGTGTAGAGTGTGTGTGTGTGTAGAGTGTGTGTGTGTAGAGTGTGTGTGTGTAGAGTGTGTTTCAGCTCACCCTCAGGGTGTGTAGAGTGTGTGTGTGTAGAGTGTGTTTCAGCTCACCCTCAGGGTGTGTAGAGTGTGTTTCAGCTCACCCTCAGGGTGTGTAGAGTGTGTTTCAGTTCACCCTCAGTGTGTGTAGAGTGTGTTTCAGCTCACCCTCAGTGTGTGTAGAGTGTGTTTCAGCTCACCCTCAGTGTGTGTAGAGTGTGTTTCAGCTCACCCTCAGGGTGTGTAGAGTGTGTGTGTGTGTAGAGTGTGTTTCAGCTCACCCTCAGGGTGTGTAGAGTGTGTGTGTGTAGAGTGTGTGTGTGTAGAGTGTGTGTGTGTAGAGTGTGTTTCAGCTCACCCTCAGGGTGTGTAGAGTGTGTGTGTGTAGAGTGTGTTTCAGCTCACCCTCAGGGTGTGTAGAGTGTGTGTGTGTAGAGTGTGTTTCAGCTCACCCTCAGGGTGTGTAGAGTGTGTTTCAGCTCACCCTCAGTGTGTGTAGAGTGTGTTTCAGCTCACCCTCAGTGTGTGTAGAGTGTGTTTCAGCTCATCCTCAGAGTGTGTAGAGTGTGTTTCAGCTCACCCTCAGGGTGTGTAGAGTGTGTGTGTGTAGAGTGTGTTTCAGCTCACCCTCAGGGTGTGTAGAGTGTGTGTGTGTAGAGTGTGTGTGTGTAGAGTGTGTGTGTGTAGAGTGTGTTTCAGCTCACCCTCAGGGTGTGTAGAGTGTGTGTGTGTAGAGTGTGTTTCAGCTCACCCTCAGGGTGTGTAGAGTGTGTGTGTGTAGAGTGTGTTTCAGCTCACCCTCAGGGTGTGTAGAGTGTGTTTCAGCTCACCCTCAGGGTGTGTAGAGTGTGTTTCAGCTCACCCTCAGTGTGTGTAGAGTGTGTTTCAGCTCACCCTCAGTGTGTGTAGAGTGTGTTTCAGCTCACCCTCAGGGTGTGTAGAGTGTGTTTCAGCTCACCCTCAGGGTGTGTAGAGTGTGTTTCAGCTCACCCTCAGTGTGTGTAGAGTGTGTTTCAGCTCACCCTCAGTGTGTGTAGAGTGTGTTTCAGCTCATCCTCAGAGTGTGTAGAGTGTGTTTCAGCTCACCCTCAGGGTGTGTAGAGTGTGTGTGTGTGTAGAGTGTGTTTCAGCTCATCCTCAGAGTGTGTAGAGTGTGTTTCAGCTCATCCTCAGAGTGTGTAGAGTGTGTTTCAGCTCATCCTCAGGGTGTGTAGAGTGTGTTTCAGCTCATCCTCAGAGTGTGTAGAGTGTGTTTCAGCTCACCCTCAGGGTGTGTAGAGTGTGTGTGTGTAGAGTGTGTTTCAGCTCACCCTCAGGGTGTGTAGTGTGTGTGTGTGTGTGTGTGTAGAGTGTGTTTCAGCTCACCCTCAGAGTGTGTAGAGTGTGTTTCAGCTCACCCTCAGAGTGTGTGTGTGTAGAGTGTGTTTCAACTCACCCTCAGAGTGTGTAGAGTGTGTTTCAGCTCACCCTCAGAGTGTGTAGAGTGTGTTTCAGCTCACCCTCAGAGTGTGTGTGTGTAGAGTGTGTTTCAGCTCACCCTCAGAGTGTGTGTGTGTAGAGTGTTTCAACTCACCCTCAGAGTGTGTAGAGTGTGTTTCAGCTCATCCTCAGAGTGTGTAGAGTGTGTGTGTGTAGAGTGTGTTTCAGCTCCTCAGAGTGTGTAGAGTGTGTTTCAGCTCATCCTCAGTGTGTGTTTCAGCTCATCCTCAGAGTGTGTGTAGAGTGTGTTTCAGCTCCTCAGAGTGTGTGTAGAGTGTTTCAGCTCATCCTCAGAGTGTGTAGAGTGTGTTTCAGCTCATCCTCAGAGTGTGTAGAGTGTGTGTGTGTAGAGTGTGTTTCAGCTCCTCAGAGTGTGTAGAGTGTGTGTGTGTAGAGTGTGTTTCAGCTCATCCTCAGAGTGTGTAGAGTGTGTGTGTGTAGAGTGTGTTTCAGCTCATCCTCAGAGTGTGTAGAGTGTGTGTGTGTAGAGTGTGTTTCAGCTCCTCAGAGTGTGTAGAGTGTGTGTGTGTAGAGTGTGTTTCAGCTCATCCTCAGAGTGTGTAGAGTGTGTTTCAGCTCATCCTCAGAGTGTGTAGAGTGTGTGTGTGTAGAGTGTGTTTCAGCTCCTCAGAGTGTGTGTAGAGTGTGTTTCAGCTCCTCAGAGTGTGTGTAGAGTGTGTTTCAGCACTGGTTTGTCTGTAGGTGCGCGAGAGGAAAGGTCCCTGTGGTCGTTCTCTGTAAACAGTGATTATGGCAGACGTGACCTCGAGCGCAGGCGGATCATGTAAATGGCAGAGTCTCGTAGCTTTAGCGTGGAGTTGATCCAGTAAACAGTGTGTCGTGGCTCGCGGACAGACGCGGATCCTCAGGCTAGGATGTGATTTTGTGGTTTGACATTAAACCTGGCGGCCTGAATCCGGGCCACTCGAGCCCTGTGACCTCTGACCCCTCCTGCCCACTGGGGGCTCGTGGAAGAGGTCGCGACCCCTGCGGAGAGCGCCGGCGCGGGATGCTAACGTATCCTGACGAGAGGTTATTAGAAACATATTCTTGAGGCCTTTGCCATTTACTGCCTCCGTGGGGTGAGATCTTCTCTGTCCTTCATCTTCTCTGTCCTGAGGAACGCTTGAGGAACGAGAGACGCTGATACACACACCTGCGCTCACACACATACGCTAATATTACGCTTTTTTCCCTCTTTATTTAGTGTTGAGCATGAAAAAGCTCCAGTTGTTCTCTATATCAGTGTCAGTGTTTCTGAACTCCTGAAACGCCTCCATTGTAGTCTTGAGTTTCTTCCAGGAACGAACACATCACAATATTCCTCATTTAAATAATTCATACGCAGAATAAAGGGGCGGGGCCTGGTTGAGTTAGTAGTGTGTTGAAACCAAGCGGCAACCTTCCTCTCTCTCTCTCGAAACCAACACTGAAGAGACTTAACCTGCAGTTCATCCACTGGCCACTAGAGGCCGGCTGCAGAAGAGACTCAATCCCATAAACCCTCATGTTAAAATGCCCAACTTTACAGCAGAAAAACACATGTTTACAGTCTGGTGCAAAAAGTGCTTTTGGTCTATAAAGCTAATGTTGTCCTTCATGACGACTGTGAGGGGGTGAATATTTTTATAACTCATCCGTTTAAATTATATTAAGCCTTAAAGTTCTGCATAATTAAGGGCGTGGCCACTTGAGAGCGTCACGTCACCTCAGCTAATAGTGACGCGCGGCCAAGATGGCGACGGCCGGCTCCGCCCACTTTGAGCTTCAGAAACACTCTTCAGAAACACAACGGGTGACGTCACATACACTACGAACATATTTATACACAGTCTATGGTTAAAACTGACGGTAATGGTAATGGGCGGGACATTTCCCAAACACGCTCTAATCGCTCGACCAATCGCAACACACTGCTCCAGCCGACCAATCAGAGCACAGTGTGCTTTTCAGGAGGAGGGGCTTCATAGAGACAGGAATAAACAGAGCGTTACTGACAGACTGGGAAGAGAGGAGCCGCAACAATGGAGAATATGAGGAGAATAATCAACATTCAAGCAGGAAAACCTGTTCTAGTAGAGCCTGAAACAACATCAAGACTTCGAGGGCGTTATATGTCCTGTTTAACATCTGTAATGATATGGGACGTCACCGGAAGCCCTCGTCAGAGTTTGTCTCCAGTGTGTGTCGCAGCTGGATTTAATAAATCAAAACAGTGAGCGGGAAATTTACTGTCCCTCAGCTTGAGTTTCTGAATATTTTTATGAGGGTCACTGTAAGAGTGTCCCGGGATTTGCAAACATAATCTTTAAGATACTTACATTTCTTTATGTTTAATGACTCTCAGATGCACTTTAATATGAATTTACACGCTTAGGAAAAAAAGTTTCAGTGAGTTTCTGTACAGAAATCTGGGGTTCTTTAGCCTTTATGCAAAAAAAAGAGGAACGTCTTAATGACTGTGTAATACTTTCATATTTAATAGGTTATTTAAATGTTTTTCTACCGATAAATAATGTTTATGAACTGCTTAATTCATACATGTTTTATTAATATGATAAATGAATTAAACTAAACTGACTTAACTAACCAAATGCATAAAATGATCCCATGATGGACACAGGTTCTACATATGAAGCCTGACGGAACCTTTAAAGTTCCACGTAGAACCGTTTCTTCTAAGAGTGAACGATTTGTCTAAATTGCTGTTCATCTCTGGTGCTCTTCGCGTGTCGAACAAAAATTACATTTACAATTAAAAGATTTTTTTTTGTCAATGAAATAAATGTACTATATTTTAGATTGATAATGTTTTTTTATGTAATATTTTGACTTTTTAGGGGATTTAATACTAAATTATATTTACGCTGTATTTATAATCCATTTATTCACTTTTTGAGCATAGACCTGAAAATGTAATTATAGCGACAGACTGAAGTTTGATCTCTTTTCAAAGACGAAACGTGGCAGATTATTGCTGAAGTAAAAAAAAAGTTTAAAAAAGTGAACATATATTTTATATGAAATAATATTATTATGAAAAATACTATTTAAATGTTTTTATATGAAATATATATTTTCAAAATCACGTTTTACTCTAAAAATGCAAGAAAATCAAAGCCATAAATCTAAAGAAGTTGTGTTCAAAAGTTGAGGTCGTTCAGTGAGATGTTGTTCGTCTGCAGTACCAAACGCTTCCACTAGAGGAAACTCGTCTCATTTCTGACCGCGAGGAGCACAAGTGGGACTATTGTTTTCAGGACCATTAAACCTTTTTTTTTTTTTTTTTTTTTACACAGTAAGTGCCAAAACCTTTACCAAGTTTTGTAACATTCCGATGAAGTAAAAAATTCTAACAAAACAAAACGTAACAAGTTTTTCTGTCAAAAACGACCGAAGAGCACCAGAAGGTTAAACTGGAGAGGTGACATTGAATCTGTAATCTGTGTCTTCTGTAATCACACTGAATGCTGAGGACCGGCTCATAACCTGAGATTCAGAAACTCAGTTTCATTCATTTGATGCCTGAAGTTCAAGCGTTCGGTCAAACACGACTTCCTCCAAACATTCGCTTCTGTCTCGGTGAGTTCACGTTCTCCTGAATGGACTCGATCGGGCAGGTTAACGTGTGCTTGACGTGTTCAACTGCTTACAGATGTGTGTTTCACTGGCAAACATCAGACACACACTGCTTCTGATGAAGTGCTCAGTTTCAATCTGCGTCTCAGTGAACACACTGATTCTCTCCAGTTATGAGTGAGAAAAGACAGAAAGTGTTGTTTTCAGTCCTCACGTCTGTGGAACATAGAACGAGACGTTTTCAAGAATATCTTCTCCACACATCATGATAACTTACCCGTTCTTATGTATCACAAGCAATCGTGATATGACACAACTGATGTAATTCACTGCGGTCTCCAGATATATCCACATTAGAGGCTGTAAAACACCAAGAGCTTTTCCATTTCAAACTAACAGTGGCAGTTTATTCTGTTATAACCTGAAATGACAAGATTGCTTCAGAAAATAAGTTTTTATCCCACATTTAAGGTTTAGTGTAGGTGATATGTGGTGATATTTCATTTCCGAACTGCCATGACTTGTACAATAACCACAGATATAAAACATTGCCAGATTCATGCTCATGTGTTTTTCAGCACAGCTTACCCACTGCAAAAAAAATGTTTTTCTATGTTCATCAAACGTGTTTCCAGTCCAAATATCTAAAAATTCTTAAATCAAGAAGCGTTTACTAGAGAAGTAAAATGACATAAGAAATTCTATTTTGTTTTAAGATAAAAAGAAAGTAATTTAAGTAATTTGCTTAAAAAAGCAAAATGATCTGCAAGAATCGGTAAGAATTCGGTAAGAAAAAAAATCTTGATTTCCATTTGAATTAAGATTTTTTTTCTTGTTTCCATTCGAATTAAGATTTTTTTCTTACCCCATTGGCAGATCATTTTGCTTTTTTAAGCAAATTACTTAAATTACTTTCTTTTTATCTTAAAACAAAATAGAATTTCTTTCTACGAACACCTCCACCTTCATCATCACCTCCACCTTCATCATCTCCTCAGACACACGTGTGTTCCTCCACGAACACCTCCACCTTCATCATCACCTCCACCTTCATCATCTCCTCAGACACACGTGTGTTCCTCCACGAACACCTCCACCTTCATCATCACCTCCACCTTCATCATCTCCTCAGACACATGTGTGTTCCTCCACGAACACCTCCACCTTCATCATCACCTCCACCTTCATCATCTCCTCAGACACACGTGTGTTTCTCCACGAACACCTCCACCTTCATCATCACCTCCACCTTCATCATCACCTCAGACACACGTGTGTTTCTCCACGAACACCTCCACCTTCATCATCACCTCCACCTTCATCATCACCTCAGACACACGTGTGTTTCTCCACGAACACCTTCACCTTCATCATCACCTCCACCTTCATCATCTCCTCAGACACACGTGTGTTTCTCCACGAACACCTCCACCTTCATCATCACCTCCACCTTCATCATCACCTCAGACACACGTGTGTTTCTCCACGAACACCTCCACCTTCATCATCACCTCCACCTTCATCATCACCTCAGACACACGTGTGTTTCTCCACGAACACCTTCACCTTCATCATCACCTCCACCTTCATCATCACCTCAGACACACGTGTGTTTCTCCACGAACACCTCCACCTTCATCATCACCTCCACCTTCATCATCTCCTCAGACACACGTGTGTTTCTCCACGAACACCTCCACCTTCATCATCACCTCCACCTTCATCATCACCTCAGACACACGTGTGTTTCTCCACGAACACCTCCACCTTCATCATCACCTCCACCTTCATCATCACCTCAGACACACGTGTGTTTCTCCATGAACACCTTCACCTTCATCATCACCTCCACCTTCATCATCACCTCAGACACACGTGTGTTTCTCCACGAACACCTCCACCTTCATCATCACCTCCACCTTCATCATCACCTCAGACACACGTGTGTTTCTCCACGAACACCTTCGTGACCTTCGCACACTTGTAGAGATCATCTCCCTCTCGCTCTTCTGTTCTCGTGTGTTGTGTGTGTTTGTGTGTTTGTGTGCACCTATTGATTGACAGCTGGCTCCAGAGCCACTCAGACCTCTTAACATTCCAGCGCTGAGCTTCAGGTTTCCCGTCGGCCCCGGGCCGCTGTCGTGTGTGTGAGCTCCTCCTTCACACACAGGTCGTTGAGCTTCGGGTCTGACGGCACGTCACGATCTGATCTGAGGAAATCTGCCTCGCATCACGTCTGGTGTGTGATGTCTCTGGTGTCTCTTAAAGAAACACACACTGATGATCAGAGTCATGCGTCACCAAGTCCAGCTCACTTACTTCTATCAGCTTTAAAGAATATGTTTTTACAAATCTGAAACATTTATTTTTAGTTAACTTACAACATTAAAATGTTTATTTTTAAGTGATCTGAAAACAATGCATTGGGAATGTTATGATGCAGCATTTCAAAATCTAAATCTTTGATGCATGTTGATTGTTATGATGATAATATTGAACTTGGAGAACTGTGTTCAACATAGAGAATTAACAGACATCATTCAAATAAACGACTTAATGTTTTTATTAAATTTTTTGAAAGAGTTTCTTCTGCTCGCCGATGCTGCGTTTATTTGATCACAAATACAGAAATATTTTTATTTATTCCTCAAAGCTGAATGTTCAGCATCATTACTCCAGTCTTCTGTGTCACATGATCCTTCAGAAATCACTCTAATATGATGATTTGATGCTCAAGAAACATTTATGATTATTATAATCAGGTCATATTTTTGTAAAAACTGGGGACGTCACAATTCTTTGATGAAAGGAAAGTTTACACAGCATTTATTTGAAATAGAATCTTTTGTAACATTATAAATGTCTTTACTGTCACTTTTAGATCAACTTAATGCGGCATTCATTGATGAATAAAATTATTATTATTATATATTTTTTTTAAAGCTTGTTAAATCGTAGTGTGCGTTCAAGCCAAGCGTGTTGCGTTTGTTCACGTGTGTTCTGTTGCGTTTGTTCAGACTCATCTACAGAAAGCCAGTAATGAAATTTAGCTCAGTCCCAGGCATCAGACCCGGGGGTTAGAGGTCAGCCTGAGCGCGGGGTCAGTCGTGTAACCCGCCCCGTTCAGAATTAAAAGGGAAAGCCCACTTTTGTCAGGAGGTCAAGGGGGTCAGGGGTCAGTGTCGCTGGGACGGCCCGGATCACTCAGAGCTATAAATTATGTACCAAATCAGAGCCAGAGGAAAATTAGCGTCTCTTCCTGACGGGGGTTCGCAGGAGACGTTATTCCACGACCTTAATCGAGAGTAAAGGAAGCGCTCGGTCACAGACACACACCTCTGGGGTCAAAGGGACACAATACACACCTGTGAGTGTGTGTCAGAGTGTGTGTGGCTTGGACGACCATGAGGAGATCTGACCGATAGAAGAGGTCATGTGTGTAATGCAAATGCTTTGTGTCTCGGGCGACGAACAGAGACGACTCCACACCGAAGACCGGCAGACTGTGTAACATAATACACAAACATATAGAAGAGATTCTTTGTTTGCACTGAAAGTTGTGAATATAGTACAGTATGTGCTCTCTAAACACACAACACAACACTCTAATTTTATTTTTATTCATATTTTGAATTGGCTTTTACTGAATGAGGCAAGGGTGTCAATATATTTTAAGGCATTTTGGTGATCAAAGATGAGTTTTAAGGGATTAAATGATTGACTACAGGGGGATTTTAAGGGAACATTTCATTGTATCATTCTTCACACATTATGGAATGTTACTTTTAAATGTTCTCTGAATGTTCTGAAACAAGTAACATTTAAAAGCTGATGAACGTCCAACTGAAACGCTTCAGGAAAAAACGCTCCATGAACGATGTAAAAAATAATGTTTTTGTGCTATCGTTTTGAGAACATTATTAAGGATCAGATAACATTGAACAAACGTTCTAATGATGTTACTGGAAGATCGTTGTTCATAACTTTGAGAGAACCTGAACGTTCCCTGTTATTTGGCAAGGACAGATTTTCAAAGATTTATATTGTTTTTGTACTTCACTCGTTTTCATGAGTTCTCTTTATCATATAATCAGATTTGGTTTTTAAACAGATTTGGTTTGCTGTCCATAACATGAGAGATCGAGCTCGTAGATTCGGCTTTACTGCTCATATTCCCTAGAAACGTCATTAGATGAAGAAGCTCATCCTGAACTTCCGTCATGAACGTCATAAACAGAAGCTCTGCAGTGAACAGCTGGAACAGCTGGACGGAGTTCAGATTCCCTGATTACACTAGAAGTCTTATAATTACACTCGAGCTAGTAAAATATAATTTTAAGTTACTGATTATTCAAGTATGCAAACAAGTCAAATATAACAGCCTTCACCATAGTAACTAAAACAAAGTGGCCAAAAATAGTATAAAAATGCAATGGACCGACGTCACAATTGTCAACATGCGTTAATGTTTTAGGAGAAACTCTATGCAAACATAGATTTAGTTCACAAATGACTGACAGTCAAGACCTAAATATGATTTTCATTTACTATAATAGTTCATGTTCATTTACAATAATACTTAAATTTGGCATTAGTAGCTTTATTATGCCATCAGTCGAGCTTACTTTCAAACTCTGCCTTTTTTTGACCGATTCACTGAATCAGTGAGTCATTGACTCAAGAACAGCTGCGGTCGAATAGATTCGCTTATGAATCATTCTGGGGTGATTCCCGTACAACTCACTGCTTCACTATCATAGTTAGTCACGACTGTTTCCCGAAACCTCAGCGTCACAAATTGGTCATTCAACCATGTTGGTTAATGATGTCACGTCTGTTTGAGATCTAATTAATGCTTGATGTTTTGCTATAAATTACGGACATGCATCTGAGGACTATTTCTCATTTTTCTCAGTTGTTTTGCTTTATTTCCAGATTCAATAATAGTCTCATTCTTACACACTAGAGCTCGTTCACACATGCGCACTCTTCAGAAACTACGCTTTAAATCTCTTGACAAACTAAAAGACGTAAATTACATTTGTATGTATTCTAAATAAATGATATAGATTGCACTGAATGTCAGCTTGCTTATTTTGCTCAAGATCAGGATTTATTGAGTCCACATGTCATGCAAACAAGAAACTCTTCTTCTAACCACAGGTCGAGATCTGTCGCTCCAAACACACAACTCTGCGATGCTGTTTGCGAATGTTCAGGAAACACAGACTCGTTGAACTGCTGATAACGACATAACCACAGCGCATGATGTATTCAGCCGGATCCGGGCCGTATCCAGATCAGATGGAGGACCTGCGCCTAGACACGACCACAACACATGATGTAGTCAGCCGGATCCGGGCCGTATCCAGATCAGAAGGAGGACCTGCACCTAGACACGACCACAACACATGATGTATTCAGCCGGATCCGGGCCGTATCCAGATCAGATGGAGGACCTGCGCCTAGACACGACCACAACACATGATGTAGTCAGCCGGATCCGGGCCGTATCCAGATCAGATGGAGGACCTGCGCCTAGACACGACCACAGCGCATGATGTATTCAGCCGGATCCGGGCCATATCCAGATCAGATGGTGGACCTGCACCTAGACACGACCACAACGCATGATGTAGTCAGCCGGATCCGGGCCGTATCCAGATCAGATGGAGGACCTGCGCCTAGACACGACCACAACACATGATGTAGTCAGCCGGATCCGGGCCATATCCAGATCAGATGGTGGACCTGCGCCTAGACACAACCACAACACATGATGTAGTCAGCCGGATCCGGGCCATATCCAGATCAGATGGTGGACCTGCGCCTAGACACGACCACAACGCATGATGTAGTCAGCCGGATCCGGGCCATATCCAGATCAGATGGTGGACCTGCGCCTAGACACGACCACAACGCATGATGTAGTCAGCCGGATCCGGGCCATATCCAGATCAGATGGTGGACCTGCGCCTAGACACGACCACAACGCATGATGTATTCAGCCGGATCCGGGCCATATCCAGATCAGATGGTGGACCTGCACCTAGACACGACCACAACGCATGATGTAGTCAGCCGGATCCGGGCCGTATCCAGATCAGATGGAGGACCTGCGCCTAGACACGACCACAACACATGATGTAGTCAGCCGGATCCGGGCCATATCCAGATCAGATGGTGGACCTGCGCCTAGACACGACCACAACACATGATGTAGTCAGCCGGATCCGGGCCATATCCAGATCAGATGGTGGACCTGCACCTAGACACGACCACAACGCATGATGTAGTCAGCCGGATCCGGGCCGTATCCAGATCAGATGGAGGACCTGCGCCTAGACACGACCACAACACATGATGTAGTCAGCCGGATCCGGGCCATATCCAGATCAGATGGTGGACCTGCGCCTAGACACGACCACAACACATGATGTAGTCAGCCGGATCCGGGCCATATCCAGATCAGATGGTGGACCTGCACCTAGACACGACCACAACACATGATGTAGTCAGCCGGATCCGGGCCATATCCAGATCAGATGGTGGACCTGCGCCTAGACACGACCACAACGCATGATGTAGTCAGCCGGATCCGGGCCGTATCCAGATCAGATGGAGGACCTGCGCCTAGACACGACCACAGCGCATGATGTAGTCAGCCGGATCCGGGCCATATCCAGATCAGATGGTGGACCTGCGCCTAGACACGACCACAACGCATGATGTAGTCAGCCGGATCCGGGCCGTATCCAGATCAGATGGAGGACCTGCGCCTAGACACGACCACAACGCATGATGTAGTCAGCCGGATCCGGGCCGTATCCAGATCAGATGGTGGACCTGCGCCTAGACACGACCACAACGCATGATGTAGTCAGCCGGATCCGGGCCGTATCCAGATCAGATGGTGGACCAGCACCTAGACACGACCACAACGCATGATGTAGTCAGCCGGATCCGGGCCGTATCCAGATCAGATGGAGGACCTGCGCCTAGACACGACCACAACGCATGATGTATTCAGCCGGATCCGGGCCGTATCCAGATCAGATGGAGGACCTGCGCCTAGACACGACCACACCGCATGATGTATTCAGCCGGATCCGGGCCGGATCCAGATCAGATGGTGGACCTGCTCCTAGACACGACCACAACGCATGATGTAGTCAGCCGGATCCGGGCCGTATCCAGATCAGATGGTGGACCTGTGCCTAGACACGACCACAACGCATGATGTAGTCAGCCGGATCCGGGCCGTATCCAGATCAGATGGAGGACCTGCGCCTAGACACGACCACAACGCATGATGTAGTCAGCCGGATCCGGGCCGTATCCAGATCAGATGGAGGACCTGCGCCTAGACACGACCACAATGCGTGGTGTGGTTGGGGACATTTCATTTAATATTCAACAATATTATTGATCTCCTGCATTGACACCATTATATGAGAACTGAACCAAGCTGGATGATGACATCGCAGTTTTCTCTAGCGGCTATATATATATAAAATGAACTAAATTAATAACTTTTTTACAACAAAAATGAAACATCACTGAACTTACTTAAGCTGGACTGTGATGCTATTTTCTTCAAGAAACAAACTTTGTTGGATTATTTTCCTATTATCACAGTAAAGCTGCTGTGAAACAATCAGTATTGTAAAAAGTGCTATATAAATAAAGGTGACTTTTGTGTGTGTGTGTGTGTGTGTGTGTGTGTGTGTGTGTGTGTGTGTGTGTGATGTTTGCTCCCTCTAACTCGCGTCTCGTTGCACAGGTGCTGCTGAATCAGTGCATGATCTGAGATCATCTGAACACTGTCTCTGCACAAGCAGAGTTTAATGACGGCCATAAACGCTTTATGGTTGGACCCGTCCCTTCAGCTGATGCCTATCACTGTCTTTATCAGCCGAACGTCTCTGACTCGTGAGTCTGGCCTGAAGACGCATCTACTCCTGCTGTAATGAGCGGCTCATCTTTGAGATTGAAAAACACAGCATTGTGGGAAT
>JAJAQA010000007.1:720929-733429 GCA_021464565.1 Rutilus rutilus
GTGAGGAGAGAGTGAGAGACTGAGATGGACATGAACGAGTGAGGAGAGACTGAGAGACGGAGATGGACATGAACGAGTGAGGAGAGACTGAGAGACGGAGATGGACATGAACGAGTGAGGAGAGACTGAGAGACGGAGATGGACATGAATGAGTGAGGAGAGAGTGAGAGACTGAGATGGACATGAACGAGTGAGGAGAGACTGAGAGACGGAGATGGACATGAACGAGTGAGAAGAGACTGAGAGACGGAGATGGACATGAATGAGTGAGGAGAGAGTGAGAGACTGAGATGGACATGAACGAGTGAGGAGAGACTGAGAGACTGAGATGGACATGAACGAGTGAGGAGAGACTGAGAGACGGAGATGGACATGAACGAGTGAGGAAAGACTGAGAGACTGAGAGACGGAGATGGACATGAACGAGTGAGGAGAGACTGAGAGACGGAGATGGACATGAACGAGTGAGGAGAGAGTGAGAGACGGAGATGGACATGAACGAGTGAGGAGAGACTGAGAGACTGAGAGACGGAGATGGACATGAACGAGTGAGGAGAGACTGAGAGACGGAGATGGACATGAACGAGTGAGGAGAGACTGAGAGACTGAGATGGACATGAACGAGTGAGGAGAGACTGAGAGACGGAGATGGACATGAACGAGTGAGGAAAGACTGAGAGACGGAGATGGACATGAACGAGTGAGGAGAGACTGAGATGGACATGAACGAGTGAGGAGAGACTGAGAGACGGAGATGGACATGAACGAGTGAGGAGAGACTGAGATGGACATGAACGAGTGAGGAGAGACTGAGAGACGGAGATGGACATGAACGAGTGAGGAGAGACTGAGAGACGGAGATGGACAATGAACGAGTGAGGAGAGACTGAGAGACTGAGATGGACATGAACGAGTGAGGAGAGACTGAGAGACGGAGATGACATGAACGAGTGAGGAAGAGACTGAGAGACGGAGATGGACATGAACGAGTGAGGTGAGGAGAGACTGAGAGACGGAGATGGACATGAACGAGTGAGGAGAGACTGAGATGGACATGAACGAGTGAGGAGAGACTGAGAGACGGAGATGGACATGAACGAGTGAGGAGAGACTGAGAGACGGAGATGGACATGAACGAGTGAGGAGAGAAGACGGAGATGGACATGAACGAGTGAGGAGAGACTGAGAGACGGAGATGGACATGAACGAGTGAGGAGAGACGGAGAGACGGAGATGGACATGAACGAGTGAGGAGAGACTGAGAGATGGAGATGGACATGAACGAGTGAGGAGAGACTGAGAGACGGAGATGGACATGAACGAGTGAGGAGAGACTGAGAGACGGAGATGGACATGAACGAGTGAGGAGAGAGTGAGAGACAGAGATGGACATGAACGAGTGAGGAGAGAGTGAGAGACGGAGATGGACATGAACGAGTGAGGAGAGACTGAGAGACGGAGATGGACATGAACGAGTGAGGAGAGACTGAGAGACAGAGATGGACATGAACGAGTGAGGAGAGACTGAGAGACGGAGATGGACATGAACGAGTGAGGAGAGACTGAGAGACGGAGATGGACATGAACGAGTGAGGAGAGAGTGAGAGACGGAGATGGACATGAACGAGTGACGGAGATGGACATGAACGAGTGAGGAGAGACTGAGAGACGGAGATGGACATGAACGAGTGAGGAGAGAGTGAGAGACGGAGATGGACATGAACGAGTGAGGAGAGAGTGAGAGACGGAGATGGACATGAACGAGTGAGGAGAGACTGAGAGACGGAGATGGACATGAACGAGTGAGGAGAGACTGAGAGACTGAGAGACGGAGATGGACATGAACGAGTGAGGAGAGACTGAGAGACTGAGAGACTGAGATGGACATGAACGAGTGAGGAGAGACTGAGAAACAGAGATGGACATGAACGAGTGAGGAGAGAGTGAGAGACGGAGATGGACATGAACGAGTGAGGAGAGACTGAGAGACTGAGATGGACATGAACGAGTGAGGAGAGACTGAGAGACGGAGATGGACATGAACGAGTGAGGAGAGACTGAGAGACGGAGATGGACATGAACGAGTGAGAAGAGACTGAGAGACGGAGATGGACATGAATGAGTGAGGAGAGAGTGAGAGACTGAGATGACATGAACGAGTGAGGAGAGAACTGAGAGACAGAGATGGACAGAACGAGTGAGGTGAGGAGAGACTGAGAGACGGAGTTGGACATGAACGAGTGAGGAGAGACTGAGATGGACATGAACGAGTGAGGAGAGACTGAGAGACGAGATGGACATGAACGAGTGAGGGAGAGACTGAGAGACGGAGATGGACATGAACGAGTGAGGAAGACTGAGAAGAGCCGGAGATGACATGAACGAGTGAGGAGAGACTGAGAGACGGAGATGGCATGAACGAGTGAGGAGAGACTGAGAGACGGAGATGGACATGAACGAGTGAGGAGAGACTGAGAGACTGAGAGACGGAGATGGACATGAACGAGTGAGGAGAGACTGGAGAGACGGAGATGGACATGAACGAGTGAGGAGAGACTGAGAGACTGAGATGGACATGAACGAGTGAGGAGAGACTGAGCAGAGACGGAGATGGACATGAACGAGTGAGGAGAGACTGAGAGACTGGAGATGGACATGAACGAGTGAGGAGAGACTGAGAGACAGAGATGGACATGAACGAGTGAGGAGAGACTGAGAGACTGAAGCGGAGATGGACATGAACGAGTGAGGAGAGACTGAGAGACGGAGATGGACATGAACGAGTGAGGAGAGACGGAGAGAGACGGAGATGGACATGAACGAGTGAGGAGAGACTGAGAGACGGAGAATGGACATGAACTGAGTGAGGAGAGACTGAGAGACGAAGATGGACATGAACGAGTGAGGAGAGACTGAGAGACGGAGATGGACATGAACGAGTGAGGAGAGACTGAGAGACGGAGATGGACATGAACGGGTGAGGAGAGACTGAGAGACAGAGATGGACATGAACGGGTGAGGAGAGAGTGAGAGACGGAGATGGACATGAACGAGTGAGGAGAGAGTGAGAGACGGAGATGGACATGAACGAGTGAGGAGAGACTGAGAGACGGAGATGGACATGAACGAGTGAGGAGAGACTGAGAGACGGAGATGGACATGAACGAGTGAGGAGAGACTGAGAGACGGAGATGGACATGAACGAGTGAGGAGAGACTGACAGACGGAGATGGACATGAACGAGTGAGGAGAGACTGAGAGACGGAGATGGACATGAACGAGTGAGGAAAGACTGAGAGAACGAGTGAGGAGAGACTGAGAGACGGAGATGGACATGAACGAGTGAGGAGAGACTGAGAGAACGAGTGAGGAGAGACTGAGAGACGGAGATGGACATGAACGAGTGAGGAGAGACTGAGAGACGGAGATGGACATGAACGAGTGAGGAGAGACTGAGAGACGGAGATGGACATGAACGAGTGAGGAGAGACTGAGAGACTGAGAGACGGAGATGGACATGAACGAGTGAGGAGAGACTGAGAGACGGAGATGGACATGAACGAGTGAGGAGAGACTGAGAGACAGAGATGGACATGAACGAGTGAGGAGAGACTGAGACTGAGAGACGGAGATGGACATGAACGAGTGAGGAGAGACTGAGAGACGGAGATGGACATGAACGAGTGAGGAGAGACTGAGAGACGGAGATGGACATGAACGAGTGAGGAGAGACTGAGAGACTGAAAGACGGAGATGGACATGAACGAGTGAGGAGAGACTGAGAGACGGAGATGGACATGAACGAGTGAGGAGAGACTGAGAGACGGAGATGGACATGAACGAGTGAGGAGAGACTGAGAGACGGAGATGGACATGAATGAGTGAGGAGAGACTGAGAGACGAAGATGGACATGAACGAGTGAGGAGAGACTGAGAGACGAGAGATGGACATGAACGAGTGAGGAGAGACTGAGAGACGGAGATGGACATGAACGAGTGAGGAGAGAGAGACTGAGAGACGGAGATGGACATGAACGAGTGAGGAGAGACTGAGAGACGGAGATGGACATGAACGAGTGAGGAGAGACTGAGAGACGGAGATGGACATGAACGAGTGAGGAGAGACTGAGAGACGGAGATGGACATGAACGAGTGAGGAGAGACTGAGGACGGAGATGGACATGAAACGATGTGAGGAGAGACTGAGAGACGGAGATGGACATGAAACGAGTGAGGAGAGACTGAGAGACGGAGATGGACATGAACGAGTGAGGAGAGACTGAGAGACGGAGATGGACATGAACGAGTGAGGAAGACTGAGAGAACGATAGAGGAGAGACTGAGAGACGGAGATGGACATGAACGAGTGAGGAGAGACTGAGCGAACGAGTGAGGAGAGACTGAGAGACGGAGATGGACATGAACGAGTGAGGAGAGACTAGAGACGGAGTGGATCATGAACGAGTGAGGAAAGACTGAGCGACGGAGATGACCTGAGCCGATGTGCGGATGAGGCCTGAGAGCCTGAGGACGAGCTGGACCTGCATAACGAGTGCGAGAGACTGAGATCCGGCGATGGACATGAACTGCGAGATAACGCCGAGCGCGAATGAGAGACGAGATGGACATGAACGCGTGAGGAGAGACTGGCTGAGCAGAGCCGGGAGATGTACATGAACGAGTGAGGAGAGACTGACGAGACTGAGAGATGGAGATGACATGAGTAGGCAGAGACTGAGAGACGAGCAAGTGACATGAACGACCGTGAGGAGAGACTGAGAAGACGGAGATAGAGATGACAAGAACGCGTGCGGAGCGAGACCTGAAGCGACGGAGATGGACATGCACGAACGTGACGGAGAGACTGAGACTGAGAGACGGAGAGAAGGACCATGAACGATGTGAGGAGAGAACTGAGAGACGGAGATGGACTATGAACGAGTGAGGACGAGACTGAATACGACGGCGATGGACCTGACCGAGTGCGGAGAGACTGAGAGACGGAGATGGACATGACGAGTGAGGAAGACTGAGAGACGGAGATGGACATGAACGAGTGAGGAGAGACTGAGAGACAGGAGATGGACATGAACGAGTGAGGAGAGACTGAGAGACTGAGAGACGGAGATGGACATGACCGAGTGAGGAAGAGACTGAGAGACGGGAGATGGACATGACGAGTGAGGAGAGACTGAGAGACAGAGATGGACATGAACGAGTGAAGGATGAGACTGAGACTGAGAGACGGAGATGGACACTGAACGAGTGAGGAGAGGACTGAGAGACGGAGATGGACATGAACGAGTGAGGAGAGACTGAGAGACAGAGATGGACATGAACGAGGTGAGGAGAGACTGAGAGACGGAGATGGACATGAACGAGTGAGGAGAGACTGAGAGACGGAGATGGACATGACGAGTGAGGAGAGACTGGACTGAGGACGGAGATGGACATGAACGAGTGAGGAGAGGACTGAGAGACGGAGATGGACATGAACGAGTGAGGAGAGACTGAGAGACGGAGATGGACATGAACGAGTGAGGAGAGACTGAGACTGAGAGACGGAGATGGACATGAACGAGTGAGGAGAGACTGAGAGACGGAGATGGACATGAACGAGTGAGGAGAGACTGAGACTGAGAGCGGAGATGGACATGAACGAGTGAGGAGAGACTGAGAGACGGAGATGGACATGAACGAGTGAGGAGAGACTGAGAGACGGAGATGGACATGAACGAGTGAGGAGAGACTGAGAGACGGAGATGGACATGAACGAGTGAGGAGAGAGTGAGAGACGGAGATGGACATGAACGAGTGAGGAGAGACTGAGACTGAGAGACGGAGATGGACATGAACGAGTGAGGAGAGACTGAGAGACGGAGATGGACATGAACGAGTGAGGAGAGACTGAGACTGAGAGACGGAGATGGACATGAACGAGTGAGGAGAGGACTGAGAGACGGAGATGGACATGAACGAGTGAGGAGAGACTGAGAGACGGAGATGGACATGAACGAGTGAGGAGAGAGTGAGAGACGGAGATGGACATGAACGAGTGAGGAGAGACTGAGACTGAGAGACGGAGATGGACATGAACGAGTGAGGAGAGACTGAGAGACGGAGATGGACATGAACGAGTGAGGAGAGACTGAGACTGAGAGACGGAGATGGACATGAACGAGTGAGGAGAGACTGAGAGACGGAGATGGACATGAACGAGTGAGGAGAGACTGAGAGACTGAGAGACGGAGATGGACATGAACGAGTGAGGAGAGACTGAGAGACGGAGATGGACATGAACGAGTGAGGAGAGACTGAGAGACAGAGATGGACATGAACGAGTGAGGAGAGACTGAGAGACGGAGATGGACATGAACGAGTGAGGAGAGAGTGAGAGACGGAGATGGACATGAACGAGTGAGGAGAGACTGAGAGACTGAGAGACGGAGATGGACATGAACGAGTGAGGAGAGACTGAGAGACGGAGATGGACATGAACGAGTGAGGAGAGACTGAGAGACAGAGATGGACATGAACGAGTGAGGAGAGACTGAGAGAACGAGTGAGGAGAGACTGAGAGACGGAGATGGACATGAACGAGTGAGGAGAGACTGAGATGGACATGAACGAGTGAAGAGAGACTGAGAGACGGAGATGGACATGAACGAGTGAGGAGAGACTGAGAGACAGAGATGGACATGAACGGGTGAGGAGAGAGTGAGAGACGGAGATGGACATGAACGAGTGAGGAGAGAGTGAGAGACGGAGATGGACATGAACGAGTGAGGAGAGAGTGAGAGACAGAGATGGACATGAACGAGTGAGGAGAGACTGAGAGACGGAGATGGACATGAACGAGTGAGGAGAGACTGAGAGACGGAGATGGACATGAACGAGTGAGGAGAGACTGAGAGACGGAGATGGACATGAACGAGTGAGGAGAGACTGAGAGACGGAGATGGACATGAACGAGTGAGGAAAGACTGAGAGAACGAGTGAGGAGAGACTGAGAGACGGAGATGGACATGAACGAGTGAGGAGAGACTGAGAGAACGAGTGAGGAGAGACTGAGAGACGGAGATGGACATGAACGAGTGAGGAGAGACTGAGAGACGGAGATGGACATGAACGAGTGAGGAGAGACTGAGAGACGGAGATGGACATGAACGAGTGAGGAGAGACTGAGAGACAGAGATGGACATGAACGAGTGAGGAGAGACTGAGACTGAGAGACGGAGATGGACATGAACGAGTGAGGAGAGACTGAGAGATGGAGATGGACATGAACGAGTGAGGAGAGACTGAGAGACAGAGATGGACATGAACGAGTGAGGAGAGACTGAGAGACGGAGATGGACATGAACGAGTGAGGAGAGACTGAGAGACGGAGATGGACATGAACGAGTGAGGAGAGACTGAGACTGAGAGACGGAGATGGACATGAACGAGTGAGGAGAGACTGAGAGACGGAGATGGACATGAACGAGTGAGGAGAGACTGAGAGACGGAGATGGACATGAACGAGTGAGGAGAGACTGAGACTGAGAGACGGAGATGGACATGAACGAGTGAGGAGAGACTGAGAGACGGAGATGGACATGAACGAGTGAGGAGAGACTGAGAGACGGAGATGGACATGAACGAGTGAGGAGAGACTGAGACTGAGAGACGGAGATGGACATGAACGAGTGAGGAGAGACTGAGAGACGGAGATGGACATGAACGAGTGAGGAGAGACTGAGAGACGGAGATGGACATGAACGAGTGAGGAGAGAGTGAGAGACGGAGATGGACATGAACGAGTGAGGAGAGACTGAGACTGAGAGACGGAGATGGACATGAACGAGTGAGGAGAGACTGAGAGACGGAGATGGACATGAACGAGTGAGGAGAGACTGAGACTGAGAGACGGAGATGGACATGAACGAGTGAGGAGAGACTGAGAGACGGAGATGGACATGAACGAGTGAGGAGAGACTGAGAGACTGAGAGACGGAGATGGACATGAACGAGTGAGGAGAGACTGAGAGACAGAGATGGACATGAACGAGTGAGGAGAGACTGAGACTGAGAGACGGAGATGGACATGAACGAGTGAGGAGAGACTGAGAGATGGAGATGGACATGAACGAGTGAGGAGAGACTGAGAGACAGAGATGGACATGAACGAGTGAGGAGAGACTGAGAGACGGAGATGGACATGAACGAGTGAGGAGAGACTGAGAGACGGAGATGGACATGAACGAGTGAGGAGAGACTGAGACTGAGAGACGGAGATGGACATGAACGAGTGAGGAGAGACTGAGAGACGGAGATGGACATGAACGAGTGAGGAGAGACTGAGAGACGGAGATGGACATGAACGAGTGAGGAGAGAGTGAGAGACGGAGATGGACATGAACGAGTGAGGAGAGACTGAGAGACGGAGATGGACATGAACGAGTGAGGAGAGACTGAGAGACGGAGATGGACATGAACGAGTGAGGAGAGACTGAGACTGAGAGACGGAGATGGACATGAACGAGTGAGGAGAGACTGAGAGACGGAGATGGACATGAACGAGTGAGGAGAGACTGAGAGACGGAGATGGACATGAACGAGTGAGGAGAGAGTGAGAGACGGAGATGGACATGAACGAGTGAGGAGAGACTGAGACTGAGAGACGGAGATGGACATGAACGAGTGAGGAGAGACTGAGAGACGGAGATGGACATGAACGAGTGAGGAGAGACTGAGACTGAGAGACGGAGATGGACATGAACGAGTGAGGAGAGACTGAGAGACGGAGATGGACATGAACGAGTGAGGAGAGACTGAGAGACTGAGAGACGGAGATGGACATGAACGAGTGAGGAGAGACTGAGAGACGGAGATGGACATGAACGAGTGAGGAGAGACTGAGAGACTGAGAGACAGAGATGGACATGAACGAGTGAGGAGAGACTGAGAGACGGAGATGGACATGAACGAGTGAGGAGAGAGTGAGAGACGGAGATGGACATGAACGAGTGAGGAGAGACTGAGAGACTGAGAGACGGAGATGGACATGAACGAGTGAGGAGAGACTGAGAGACGGAGATGGACATGAACGAGTGAGGAGAGACTGAGAGACGGAGATGGACATGAACGAGTGAGGAGAGACTGAGAGACGGAGATGGACATGAACGAGTGAGGAGAGACTGAGAGACGGAGATGGACATGAACGAGTGAGGAGAGACTGAGAGACGGAGATGGACATGAACGAGTGAGGAGAGACTGAGAGACAGAGATGGACATGAACGAGTGAGGAGAGACTGAGAGACGGAGATGGACATGAACGAGTGAGGAGAGACTGAGAGACGGAGATGGACATGAACGAGTGAGGAGAGACTGAGAGACAGAGATGGACATGAACGAGTGAGGAGAGACTGAGAGAACGAGTGAGGAGAGACTGAGAGACGGAGATGGATATGAACGAGTGAGGAGAGACTGAGAGACGGAGATGGACATGAATGAGTGAGGAGAGACTGAGAGACGGAGATGGACATGAACGAGTGCGGAGAGACTGAGAGTAATGAACTCCTGCTGTCGCAATCAATCCTCAGCCTCAAACCACATGCTTCAGATCCACAGCGCACACAAATATGACAATAACAATGTTTTGCTAATGTTAAGTTATGAAAACGTCATGTTCTCTGAATGTTTCAAACATTTTTTAAGGTTTTTTTTATGGTTGGTGATGTGAACTTTAAAGTCCCCCTGTGGTGTAAATCCAGCTTTTAATGTTGTTTATGTGTCTATGTGGTGTTTTTAATGTGCTTTAAGACAAAGCATGTGTAAGTTCATAAGTCGACACCATTGCTGAGTATTTCCTCCTTAAAACTGCAGTGAACCAAAGACAGTCTCAAAAACACGCTTTGAAATCGCTGGTGTTTCTGACGTCACAAACTACCTTGTAACCAATCAGATCAACGTGTGATCGTCAACCAGTGGATCTCTGAGCTGAGTGAGTGAGTGGAGGCGGGGCTCATTTGCATATTCATAGAGCCGTGCATACTAAATGAGGCAAGGGTGTCGAGTTACGTTCAAGATATTTTAAGGCATTTTGGTGATCAAAGATGAGTTTTAAGGGATACAAGTATTGAGTACAGGGAGATTTTAAGGGAACATTACATTGTATCATCATTGTATCAAAATAGTTGGGATAGAGGTCTATCTATCTATCTATCTGCCTATTCAAAACTCTGCCTTTTAAAACTTCTTTAAAAACTTCTTCTAACTTTCTGTCTCGACAAAGTTTTTCATTCAATAACACTAAACTCGAAGTACGGGAACGGACCACTGTATGCATGTTTCAGACGGGATTTATCCTGCTTTTCCGTCCTGAAGCGCTTGACCATCGCCTTTATCTTTACACACTAGTGAAACGAGATATTTTTAGCTCGTCCACAGTCGTCTGTTCCGCCAATTCTTGAGGTTTCCCATTGTGTGTGATCACAGAGGTGAACATGAGGATCAGACTGAGATCAGCTTCTGCTGGGCAACCAGTGACTGAACAACTCTATTAATAGAGTTCAGATCCACATCCCAGAGGAGAGAATAGCAGGAAACACACACACACACAGAGAGAGAGAGAGAGTTGTCTTGTAAATCACGCGTGACCTAAACACTGTAATGAGTTTTCAACCAGAGGACATTCACCTCAGATGAATCTGTTGAGAAGAATGCTTCCTTACATGAAGAGTGGAGGGAAAACATGGACACAATCCCACAGCTGATCCACACTACCGCTAATCATCATCGTAGCAAACACGCGGTCCGCTAACAATAGATGTGCGTTGGGCTCCTCCATCGAGAGGATCTTCTTCATCCGCCATTCTGTGTTTACGTTCTCCTCATTTCCGCCGGGATCGAGTGGCCAGCCGTTTGAAGCGCTCGAGGGATCTGAATCTGACTTCACTTAATCTAATTTATTTTTTAAAGAACGCACGCAGCTGTGTTTCATTTACTGTAATTCTCAAACACATCACTGATTGCGCTGCCAGTTGCTTTGGCTTTTATTTCCTCCCCTGAAAAGCTTTTAATTTACGAAAGAAAACCCAGGATCCGACCTTTCGCCTTCCTGTTGAGTGTATGTGTATGTGTATCACCCAGCAAAAGCTCTGAGAGGATCCGTTTAAAGGGACTGACACGTCAGACAAACACAACACACATGCATTATGATCAAATGTATCAGGTTATGATAAAACATGCTTTACATTAGATTTATTCGACGTTCTTATAACATTATTATTTGAAATGCGTTCGTGATCTCATGAGAGTTCTTAGAAACGTTCTTAGAACAAGATTCTCAGAACATCCTCATGATGCTTTTGATATTTGCTGAATGTTAACATTAACCTTCTGTGGAATATTACAAATAAATGTTCAAAGAATGTTATATTGTGTGTAAAATTAGGGTTAGGAGACGTTTTAACATTTTAAAGACATTGTAAATCACTGTTCCTACAACGTTTTGAGAACATTTGTTACCTGTATTAGCTATTCTGTCTAGTTTTGCATTATTTCAGAAATAAATGATGAAACTAATATGGAGGAAACAGGCAAATGTCTGTATTTTGTCTCGTTTGAATGTTTACAACGTGTCCTAACAAGATACAATGTGATAAGATTCCAGCAGTTTGTTTGTCCACACCAGACGCCACAAAATCAATAAAAAATCACAGCCAATCAGAAGAGCGTGTGGGCGGAGTCTCTGCAAAAACAAATCACAGCCAATCAGAAGAGCGTGTGGGCGGAGTCTCTGCAAGAACAAATCACAGCCAATCAGAGGAGAGTGTGGACGGAGAGAAAATCAGAGTCTCTCTGTAAGCGCACTGCACTCACAACGAAATCAATCAAAAATGACAGCCAATCAGAGGAGAGCGTGGGCGGAGTCTCTCTGTAAGCGCACTGCACTCACAACCAAATCAATCAAAAATGACAGCCAATCAGAGGAGAGTGTGGGCGGAGTCTCTCTGTAAGCGCACTGCACTCACAACCAAATCAATCAAAAATGACAGCCAATCAGAGGAGAGTGTGGGCGGAGTCTCACTGCACTCGCAACCAAATGGAGACATACATTCATCAAACACATATACATTACACACTTTTAACATTTTAAAAATACATACTGAGTGAAACACAGTATTTTTTAAAGAATTCACTTGTTTTTTCACAGTTTAAACGTTCTAGTTTCCTTTAGTTTATTTGTAGATCTGAGGTGAATCTTCCATGTTCACTTTCAGTACAGATATAAATGGTATTCAGACTCACAGTAGATGCTTTGAACATTAAATAAAGCTCATAATCAGTTCCTGAGATTATCACTGTCATTATTTGTGTGTTGTGTTGTGTGTTGTGGCTGGTTAGGACAAAAACTCTGATTAACATGGAAAAGATGCCTTTAATATTGTACAGTCAAACCAAACAGTATTCACACACCAGATATCATTTTTGATATTGTTTCAGTAGTGTGATCA
>JAJAQA010000007.1:740929-795929 GCA_021464565.1 Rutilus rutilus
TTTTCTTTTAGAAACTGCAGTGATATGTACGTATTGGTACGCATTTAGCATTTAGCAAAAATGTTGCCAGAGGAACGTTTTTCCAATGAGCCTGTGTTGGAATCGTACTTATGGTGCGAAGAGCTCCGGTACAAATCCTGTGAAAGACCAGTCGCAATATACGAGCTGGAAGTTAAAAAACAAGCTTAAATACCATGGTTATGATTACGTTTCTATGTCGCATTTGCTTTTGTTAACACTATCGGTTGGTTTAGGGTAAAGTGTAGGTGTACGTTTTAAACCGTGATGGAGCATTAATCTAGCGCCACTTACTGGACATTTCAATTCAGAACTGCAGTGACACGTACAAACTCCAACGTAATAAAACATTGCCATTTCACTTTGAAACTGTCGAAGTGTGATGCAACGTAGTTTGCGTTTTGCAAAAATGTTGCCACTAGTACGTTTTGCCTGGGCTGTACAATTCTGTAGCAGCTAAGCTACTGAGCAAGCTCAATAAGTCAGTAAAGGTCCCACTTTATATTAAGTGGCTTTTTACAATGTACTGGGGACAGGTGTGGTTACAGGTGAGATACGGGTAAGGTTGGGGACAGGTGTCATACGGGTAACGTTAGGGACAGGTGAGATACGGGTAAGGTTAGAGACAGGTGTGATATGGGTCAGGTTAGGGACAGGTGAGATACGGGTAAGGTTGGGGACAGGTGAGATACGGGTAAGGTTAGAGACAGGTGTGATATGGGTCAGGTTAGGGACAGGTGAGATACGGGTAAGGTTGGGGACAGGTGAGATACGGGTAAGGTTAGAGACAGGTGTGATATGGGTCAGGTTAGGGACAGGTGAGATACGGGACGGGTTAGGGACAGGTGTGATACGGGTAAGGTTAGGGACAGGTGTGATATGGGTAAGGTTAGGGACAGGTGAGATACAGGTCAGGTTGGGGACAGGTGTCATACGGGTAACGTTAGGGACAGGTGAGATACGGGTAAGGTTAGGGACAGGTGAGATACGGGTAAGGTTGGGGACAGGTGTGATACGGGTCAGGTTAGGGACAGGTGAGATACGGGTAAGGTTGGGGACAGGTGAGATACGGGTAAGGTTAGAGACAGGTGTGATATGGGTCAGGTTAGGGACAGGTGAGATACGGGACGGGTTAGGGACAGGTGTGATACGGGTAAGGTTAGGGACAGGTGTGATATGGGTAAGGTTAGGGACAGGTGAGATACAGGTCAGGTTGGGGACAGGTGTCATACGGGTAACGTTAGGGACAGGTGAGATACGGGTAAGGTTAGGGACAGGTGAGATACGGGTAAGGTTGGGGACAGGTGTCATACGGGTAACGTTAGGGACAGGTGAGATACGGGTAAGGTTAGGGACAGGTGAGATACGGGTCAGGTTAGGGACAGGTGAGATACGGGACAGGTTAGGGACAGGTGAGATACGGGTAAGGTTAGGGACAGGTGTGATACGGGTAAGGTTAGGGACAGGTGTGATACGGGTCAGGTTAGGGACAGGTGTGATACGGGTCAGGTTAGGGACAGGTGTGATACGGGTAAGATTAGAGACAGGTGTGATATGGGTAAGGTTACGGACAGGTGTGATACAGGTAAGGTTAGATACGGGTAAGGTTGGGGACAGGTGTCATAAGGTTAGGGACAGGTGAGATACGGGTAAGGTTAGGGACAGGTGAGATACGGGTAAGGTTAGGGACAGGTGAGATATGGGTAAGGTTAGGGACAGGTGAGATACGGGTAAGGTTAGGGACAGGTGTGATACGGGTCAGGGACAGGTGAGATTAGATTAGATTAGATTAGATTCAACTTTATTGTCATTACACAAGTACAGGTACAAGGCAACGAAATGCAGTTTAGGTCTAACCAGAAGTGCAATAGCAGCAAGTGCAGGATATACAGTGGTTCATAAGTGCAGAACATGGATATGTACTGAATAAATATAGAGTTGAATACTATTATAAACAAAAATTTACAGATAGATTGTCCTATGAATATAATATACAGATAACTCTTACTGTGAACAGAATTTACAGCTAGATATGTACTGAATATAATAATATACAGATGGCTATTACTATAAACAGAATGTTTACAGATAGATATGTACTGAATATAATATACAGATGGCTGTTACTATAAACATAATTTACAGATAGATATGTACTATGAATATATATACAGATGGCTGTTACTATAAACAGAATGTGAGCATAATATACAGATGGATATTACTATAAACAGAATTTTACAAATAGATATATGTATAAGTTAGGCTAATGAGCAGTATAACAATGGATTTAAAGTAGTGCAAATAAAGTTTGGACAGAAGCTATCCGAGTGAGTGCAGTGGAAAGTAATTGCATATTACAGTTAAGGTACGATATTGCAATGTATATATAACAGTCGGTACTGTAAATAAACAGTCGGCAGTGCAAATGAGCATATTCCAGTCAAGGTAGTAGTGCAAGATGCATATGTAAACAGTTGTTACTGTAATAACAGTCAGCAGTGCAAAGTGCAAGCAGTGCTTGTGCTTGCAAGATACGGGTCAGGTTAGGGACAGGTGTGATACGGGTCAGGTTAGGGACAGGTGTGATACGGGTAAGATTAGAGACAGGTGTGATATGGGTAAGGTTACGGACAGGTGTGATACAGGTAAGGTTAGATACGGGTAAGGTTGGGGACAGGTGTCATAAGGTTAGAGACAGGTGAGATACGGGTCAGGTTGGTTACAGGTGTCATAAGGTTAGTGACAGGTGTGATACGGGTCAGGTTGGGGACAGGTGAGATACGGGTCAGGTTAGGGACAGGTGAGATACGGGTAAGGTTGGGGACAGGTGTCATAAGATTAGTGACAGGTGAGATACGGGTAAGGTTAGGGACAGGTGTGATACGGGTAAGGTTAGGGACAGGTGAGATACGGGTCAGGTTAGGGACAGGTGTGATATGGGTAAGGTTAGAGTCAGGTGAGATACGGGTCAGGTTGGGGACAGGTGTCATAAGATTAGTGACAGGTGAGATACGGGTAAGGATAGGGACAGGTGTGATACGGGTAAGGTTAGGGACAGGTGTGATATGGGTAAGGTTAGAGACAGGTGAGATACGGGTAAGGTTAGGGACAGGTGTGATACGGGTAAGGTTGGGGACAGGTGTCATAAGATTAGTGACAGGTGAGATACGGGTAAGGTTAGGGACAGGTGTGATACGGGTAAGGTTAGGGACAGGTGAGATACGGGTCAGGTTAGGGACAGGTGTGATATGGGTAAGGTTAGAGTCAGGTGAGATACGGGTCAGGTTGGGGACAGGTGTCATAAGATTAGTGACAGGTGAGATACGGGTAAGGTTAGGGACAGGTATGATACGGGTCAGGTTAGGGACAGGTGAGATACGGGTCAGGTTAGGGACAGGTGAGATACGGGTAAGGTTGGGGACAGGTGTCATAAGATTAGTGACAGGTGAGATACGGGTAAGGTTAGGGACAGGTGAGATACGGGTCAGGTTGGGGACAGGTGTCATAAGATTAGTGACAGGTGAGATACGGGTAAGGTTAGGGTCAGGTGTGATACGGGTAAGGTTAGGGACAGGTGAGATACGGGTCAGGTTAGGGACAGGTGTGATATGGGTAAGGTTAGAGTCAGGTGAGATACGGGTCAGGTTGGGGACAGGTGTCATAAGATTAGTGACAGGTGAGATACGGGTAAGGTTAGGGACAGGTGTGATACGGGTAAGGTTAGGGACAGGTGCGATATGGGTAAGGTTAGAGACAGGTGAGATACGGGTAAGGTTAGGGACAGGTGAGATACAGGTAAGGTTAGGGACAGGTGTGATACGGGTAAGTTTGGGGACAAGTATGATACGGGTAAGGTTAGGGACAGTGGCTTTTTACAATGTACTGGGGACAGGTGTGGTTAGGGACAGGTGTGATACGGGTAAGATTAGGGACAGGTGAGATACGGGTAAGGTTAGGGACAGGTGTGAGACGGATAAGGTTAGGGACAGGTGTGATACGGGTCAGGTTAGGGACAGGTGTGATACGGGTAAGGTTAGGGACAGGTGTGATACGGGTAAGGTTAGGGACAGGTGTGATACGGGTAAGGTTAGGGACAGGTGTGATACGGGTCAGGTTAGGGACAGGTGTGATACGGGTCAGGTTAGGGACAGGTGTGATACGGGTCAGGTTAGGGACAGGTGTGATACGGGTCAGGTTGGGGACAGGTGTGATACGGGTAAGGTTAGGGACAGGTGTGATACGGGTAAGGTTAGGGACAGGTGTGATACGGGTCAGGTTAGGGACAGGTGTGATACGGGTCAGGTTAGGGACAGGTGTGATACGGGTAAGGTTAGGGACAGGTGTGATACGGGTAAGGTTAGGGACAGATGTGATACGGGTCAGGTTAGGGACAGGTGAGATACGGGTAAGGTTAGGGACAGGTGTGATACGGGTCAGGTTAGGGACAGGTGTGATACGGGTCAGGTTAGGGACAGGTGTGATACGGGTAAGGTTAGGGACAGGTGTGATACGGGTAAGGTTAGGGACAGGTGTGATACGGGTAAGGTTAGGGACAGGTGTGATACGGGTCAGGTTAGGGACAGGTGTGATACGGGTAAGGTTAGGGACAGGTGTGATACGGGTAAGGTTAGGGACAGGTGTGATACGGGTCAGGTTAGGGACAGGTGTGATACGGGTAAGGTTAGGGACAGGTGTGATACGGGTCAGGTTAGGGACAGGTGTGATACGGGTCAGGTTAGGGACAGGTGTGATACGGGTAAGGTTAGGGACAGGTGTGATATGGGTCAGGTTAGGGGCAGGTGTGATGTAAAAACATGCATGTACACAATAAGTCCATTGTATCAAATTATTAATTTCAATGTAAGTAGACAGTACTTAAACCCACTTAATACACTCTACAAAATGCTGGGTTGTCTTAACCCAATTTTGGGTCAAATATGGACAAACCCAAACGTTGGGTTAAAAATGTAATAAAAAATGTTACCCATCAGCTGGGTTTGTCCATATTTGACCCAAAATTGGGTTAAGACAACCCAGCATTGTTTTAGAGTGTATAAAGTAGGAGCGCAGTAAAGCATATGGAGCTGGTAAGGTGATGCTAACTCCAAAATATATTCGTTTACAAATCATGCTCTATGGTAGAAAGTGTTTTGAGGTCATAACACAATTGTCGGCGCGTTCGGGCCGAGACCGCAGAGGTGAACGGTTTGGGGGAATTCATTAGCGTTCAGACAGTGGCTAGTGTTACCGTGTCCGAGACCCTGCGCTGTAAGCAATACCTCGAGATGACATTTCCTCAAGCCAACCGGGAGATGATTAGAGAATGGGCTGTGATGAAACAACAAGGCTGAGATCTTTATCAGGGTTGAACATCCTCTCTCTCTCTCTCTCTCTCTCTCTCTCTCTCTCTCTCTCGTTGGCTCAGATGGCGTCTCTCGTGGGAGCTGACTATAAGTACTCCATCAAACCGACTGCATTAGTGTAATTTCGTCCCAGGAAATTAGCAGAGCCAAGCGGCGCCAATTAGAAGTCAATAGCTGGCTTTATTAATCGAGCTAGCCATCGCACTTGATTGGATTAAGCTGTGTGTGTGTGTGTGTGTGTGTGTGTGTGTGTGTGTGTGTGTGTGTGTGTGTGTGTGTGTGTGTGTGTGTGTGTGTGTGTGTGTGTGTGTGTGTGTGTGTGTGTGTGTGTGTGTGTGTGTGTGTGTGTGTGTGTGTGTGTGTGTGTGTGTGCACGCACTTGCTGATTGTGTCTCATTGCTTCTTTCTGCAGCTCAGTTAAAGTCTGACAGTGAAATACAGGCGAGAGAACTTAAACTTATAAACCAGTCTGTTTACACCATCAAATATTCAGTCAATATGTTGTATGATTGTTGTTTATTTTGGTAACTTTACAATAAGGTTAATTAGTTCATGTATTAACTAACATGAACAAACAATGATCAATACATTTGTTACTGTATTAGTTAATCTTTTTAAATATTAGTTAATACAAATACAGCTGTTCATTGTTTGTTCATGTTAGTTCACAGTGCATTAACTAATGTCAACAAATACAACCTCTGATTTTAATAACGTATTAGTAAATGTTGAAATTAATATTAACTAAGATGAATAAATGCTGTAGAAGTATTGGTCATTCTTAGTCATGTTAACTAAGGTAGTTAACTAATGTTCAATAATGATTTATTTTTATTTCCAGCTGTAGACTAGGATGGATATATTTTGCTGTGTTTATGCAATATGTTTGTTATTGCATCTGAAGAATATCTGTGTGTCTTCTAATGTTCGTGGGTCATTTTGGCCTCCGCCACCTTCATTACCTACTCATATATGTGGGATTATAATACGCAGAATGGATTTGAGCGTAATCTCACAACGCTGTTACAATCCTCTAAATTGCATTTTTAATCCGTCTCCGACATGGTCTGTGTTCTGGCTGGAGACAGGGCCGGCGCTAGCTATAGGCAGAGCAGGCGATTGCCTAGGGCCTCGGGCTTTGAGGAGGGGCCTCCATAACCGTAACATCCCCTATAGGCCTATAGTCCACCAGTCAAGACGGACAGAAATACTAGCCTCATTGTTCATTGGA
Organism: Rutilus rutilus; assembly: GCA_021464565.1. Classification (NCBI taxonomy): domain Eukaryota; kingdom Metazoa; phylum Chordata; class Actinopteri; order Cypriniformes; family Leuciscidae; genus Rutilus; species Rutilus rutilus. The sequence goes on from JAJAQA010000007.1 coordinate 747,545, forward strand.
TATTGTTGAATTGTCACTCATCTGCGGTTAAACCAATTAATGTTTCCGTTTCAAAGCGGGTGCCGGCTTCTGAACGTTTGTGTAACGAACGCATCCATCAGGTGCTGCGAAGCAAAAGCCTAAATAGGCACTCAAAGAAGCACAGCTCGTAATGCAGGTGTGTGAGTTGTCGTCATCTATTTTGGAGTGATTGCAATGTATTCTAAATATAAACTTGTACTGTAGATCAGCGTCATTTCTGGAAAAATCATTCACCGCTTTATTACGAGTTTAAAAGAGCGCGAGCGTCATTAACGTGCCCAGACGCGACGCTTTGAATTTGCGCGTACAAGGAATAACATCGCGTCGGGAGCTGACTAGTAAAAAAGCTACAAAAGTAAAAGACAAGACGTTTGTATTCAAAGCTAAAAAGCCAACACACTACAGCATTTGATCTCATATCTATGGGTCTATCTTCTAAATTCTGCTGATGAGTAAAAAAAAAAATTCTGCTCAGTAGCGACCGTGTCTTTCTCTAGCATATTTAAGGTAACAATGCAATACATAATATCATAATATCTGCAGTCAATATTGATTAAATGGGAGGGAAAAATCCTGCCCATACCGCAGCTATGAAAAAAATGATAAAAGCACTTATGTTCATCTACTGAAGTGGTATTCTGGAACTGTGAATAAATTTAATAAAACAGCAAAATAACAACAACAACAATAACATCTTCATTAAACAAAAAAGAGATTACCTTAGATAAAGTTTGACTAATATGTACATACAGTATACCGGTAAAAAGTCTGGACCCATTACTATTTTTAATGTTTAAAGTTTCATATTATGCTCTACAAGCCTGCATTTATTTTATCAAAAATACAGAAAAACAAAAACAGGAATATTCAACAAGGATGTGTTAAATATATAAAAAGTGATAGTGAAGACTTTTTTAAAACAACTTTTAAAAAATAAAAAAAATCCTAAAAAAACGTATCACAGGTTATAAAATAAATATTAAGCACAATTTCTAACATTTGATAATAAATCAGAATATTAAAGTTTTCTGAAGAATCACGTGACACTAAATTCAGCTTTGCATCACATAAATATATTTTAAAGTATAGTAAAATAGAAAACCATTATTTAATAATATTTCACTATATTATTTTTCTGTATTTTTGATCAAATAAATCCAGGCTTGATGAGCATAAGAGACTTCTTTCAAAAACATTAAAATAGTAATTTGTCCAAACTTATGTACTGTATAAGTAAAAATATACTAAATTTAAAATTAAATGTTGTATAAATATAAAGGTTAGGAATCATATTTGTTTCAAGTGTTTTTTATTGGGGGTGGGGGGCCTCCAACATGAATTTTGCCTAGGGCCTCCTAATGTCTAGAACCGGCCCTGGCTGGAGACGAATGGAAACATTGATCAATCTGTTTCTGTTGTTTACAGTGCAATACAATCTTGTCGGAGTCTTACCACCAGACTGCCAAAATAAACCTTTACTAATCTGCTAATGGGGAGTGAATTGAGAAAATGTACCTGACATAAATATCCCTTACTTACCGTGCACCTGCAATATTTCAAACAATTTTATGTCCCATTGACAAAGGATTATTTCGCTGTTTTGCCTCAAATATGTAGGGTCATTGCTTTCACTGGAGACTCATCACACACTCGACCGACTAAAGTATATCTCATTTAAACTTTGGTCAAATAATGCTGGGTTATTGCACATTTATTGCTAAAGGAGAAAGAGAACAGGCTTTCTCTTTGAATTTTAGTGCATCAAATATTATAATCTTTCTTTCATTAAACTGGGGGAAAATTTTAGACAGCCAAACTTTGACAAAGACTTCTTGTTCCAAACTTTAAGCGATAAATATATCTGTGTGTCATATGATAATTGTCATGGAGACGGCAGATGGATCCCAGTGGGCACAAACACATACAATGAAATCGGACCCAAAATAGAGCCTTGAGGGACACCATATTTAAAAGGGAATCACAGAGGATGAAGTGTTTGCAAAATTAACAGAGAATGAAGATGTGAGTGAAACCCCATGAATTCCATTTTGATGGTCTTTGTGATCAGTTATTGAACGGAACTGAATCAACACTGAACTGACCTCAGATGAACAGTGACACTATTGTCTTTATAGAGTTGCTTTACAGCAGAACTGTATTCTGTTTGCATCAGCGATCATTATTTTCATTTTTATCCCTGTAAAGCTGCTTTGAAACACTTGTATTTCGCATCAGTGACTACTTGCTATTGGTCTAATTTTATTTCTCATTAATGAGAGTGTTTCAGCACCTTGTCTTTTCAAGAAATTGAACATCCCAAGAAAAAACAAGTCCCTGAAGCGCAATAAAAAAAAAACTTGTGTTTTCAAAGTGCTACAAGAAATAAATCACAGATTGTGGTTGAGGAAAACAGTCTTTGTGATGCTTGCGATTATTAAGATGTGACTAACTGCTCACGCTGGCAGTGCGGTCAATAAAGTCTTGATTTATTTCGGTAACAGTCTTTCAACCAAAACTTTGATTTCCCAGCTCCTAGAGTATCAGATGAAATGAAATTGTCAGTTAATGTTGGGAAAGCGTGTTTTATGTGAGCTGTGCTCTTACACTGAATGCTGAAAGCTGAATTTGTAATGTTTACTCAACGATCCTCTGCTAGTCCATCATCACAAAGATCATCATTGAGTTCTGGAATCATGTGAGGGAAACATCGAGGGCATGACCACAGATGAAGAGCAGTGAACTCTAGAAGAGCCCGCGGATGAATAATAGCATCTATACTTGCGTTATCACTCACAGGCTTTCACCTCCCGTTTCATAACTTAAAGAGCAAAACGTTCTCAGAACATATCTTTTGATAGCTGAATGAAACTTGTGTTATAATAGATGCACTTTACATAGTTATTGAACTGAACTGAATCAACACTAGACTGAATTGATCTGAATAATGACACTATTGGGTTTTTAGAGCTGCTTTACAGCTGAATTTGTCTCATATTTGATGAAGTTTGCATCATTAGGGCTTGCATGGAAAAAGACATCAGGGAAGTTGATGAGGAATGCCAGATCTAGAACCGCAGCGTGGGTCTCGAGGGATCGCTGCTCCTGGTCGAGGGAGAACAGCTGGACAGCCGGTAAGTCCATCTCGGTTAGGTCCGTTCTTCTGTCACGTAACGCGGCAGCAAGCACACGAAGACGAGGAGGAACAGGAAACAGGATCTTTTAATAGCAAAAACTCCGGAAACATCGAACACACGCTATAACATAGACGAGAACGGATGAAAAATGAGGGAGAACACAGGGAACACATGCAAGGGCAAACAAAGGAACTTAATCAGGTAATTAACTGGACACAGGTGAATGAAATGACTAATTACACTGACTGGGGAAACACAGAGCATGCATGTTACAACTCTATGAACACTGACAGAGTTCACGTGACGGCAGCAAACGATGAAAAAATGCAAGATCTCCAGACACGTTTTTGTCAAAGTTGACCTTTTAACTTCAGCGCGTGGTTTTCAGAACGGCAGAAAAACAATGATAAAGCAGTGCAGTGGAACAACTCGTTTCTAATACACCTGTGCAGATGTTGCACTGTAATGAGTTTAACTTGTTGCACTGAACTCTAGTAATGCCCTAAAATCCTAAGCAAACTACTATACACACAGTATACTACACTTAAATGTAGTTGCACTGCAGCAAACTACTTAATGTTACAGTTAAAACGCATTTGATCTGCAAACCAGTTTTCAATGCGCAGCTCATTATGAAAAGGCTGCACTAATTTCTGCAGGCCTTTAGAACAGGGTTGTGATTGTGTTTCCGTTGCAGTACGTTTTGTTTGTGCAATGAAATGTGTTTCTTATAAGAAGTTCTCATGAGAGCGAGCCGTTCGTAAAGCTTCTTTGTTATATGTTTTCTGGTTTCAAAGAGAGCATTGAAATCCTGCTGTTTGGAAACCCAGAGGGCATTGGCTTACTGAAACTCTATCATGGTTCAAATCACTTTTTGTCTTTCATTGGACATGGCGGGACAACAAATTACTGTTCCTCTGTCCTGCTCTGAGATTACGCTCACTTCTATAACGCGCAGGGCATGTGGAGTGCAGTGGCTGGAAATATTAGCAGTCCAGAGACATGAATTATTAACATCCATGAAACATATCATAGCTTCTGATGAACAAATGTTGTAGACGATGATGCAGGTTACTTCAGTGAACATTAACACAGAAGGAATACCGGAACAGTACGGAATGTTCCTGAATGTTCACAACGTCTAGTTTCTTAAAAGTTCTATAAATGTTTTTTCTTGCTTATTAGGAAACATTCCATTTTGCGAACGTTATGGAAATGTTACTTTTAAATGTTCTCCTGAAACAAGTGGCGACATTTAAAACTAAAACATTTCAGAAAACAAAACGCTCCATCAACGATGTATAAATAATGTTTTTTGTGCTAACGTTTTGAGAATATTACTAAAGACCAGATAGCTTTGATAACGAACGTTCTATTAACGTTACTGGAAGAACGTTTGTTCATAACTTTGAGAGAACCTTGACAAGATATGTTCTGTTAGCTGGGTAGATGAATGCACAGAATCCTGAAGCAAATAAGAAGGTTTTGCATTTTTATTTGAAGGAAAAGTTTGTTCAAATTCCCCTCGTGTATTTTGTAAGTTAGGAGGCTCGGGAACCTTCCAGTCGGGGTTTAGGAAACACAACATTACCGAGTCTGCTCTTTTAGGAGTGTTAAATGATACATTATTATCTGTTGATTCAGGGAACTCAAGTACTTTTGCTTTTATATTTAAGTGTGGCATTTTACACTTATTTACCGCCTTGATCACTGTGATGTTAAAGGTTGTGGTCTGAATACTAGAACTTTCTCAGTCTGTGTGGTTTCTGGAGGGTTTCATCCTCCAAATCAGTCTTGATTCCCCTGGGATCTATCCTTGGACCCCATTTAATTTTCCGGGTTTGATTTTTAATAAACAGAGAGAATCGCTTCATTGTTATACTGACGTCACTATGTGCCTTTTAAAGTCCCCCTGTAGTCAATCATTTTATCCCTTATTTAAATGTTTTTTTTCCTTGGAAAAATATTCATCATCCCTTAAAATATCTTGACTGTAACTCGACACCCTTGCCTCATTTAGTATGTGCGGTGCTATGAATATGCAAATGATATGCAAATCAGCTCAGAGATCCACTGGTTGACGATCACACGTTGATCTGATTGGTTACAAGGTAGTTTGTGACGTCAGAAACACCAGCGATGGTGTCGACTTATGAACTTACACATGCTTTGTCTTAAAGTATATTAAAAACGCCACATAGACACATAAACAACAATAAAAACGGGATTTTTTTTAACCACAGGGGGACTTTAAGCAAAATGTGATCCATGGCACTTTAACTTCTTGTTTGTCAGATATTAAAGCATGGATGTCCATCAGAGTAAGACTGAGGCAATTGTGTTCGGACACAAATCAAGTGTTGGGTAGCTTGGCCTCATATGAATCATTTCCAAACGGTCCAAAACGCAGCTGCTAAACTTCTGACTGGCACTCGCAAAGACAAATATATCACCCCTGTTGGAATAATCTCGATATAATTGCTTTTTAAAGCAAAATTAAAAACGACTCTATAAGGGTTTGTGAGTTCCCAGCATGCATTACAACATGAGTAAGTGATATGGCTACAGTTACAGAATTATGGTTTTGCTGTTCACCTTCAAAAACTAAATCCTAGAAATCTTTGCTTTGAAAAGTGAATGAGCCTTCGAAAACAAAGAAAGCACGGAGGCTGGATTTAAAGCAAGGCAATATATGTTACATATGATATTTGCTACGGTTAGATTAGGGTTCGGTGTGCTGTGAACTAGGGTTTTCAGTGGTGATCATATCCCTGCATAACCCTGATGTTTTCCCACACACAGCCTTCTCAGATAAGCATTTGTCTAAGTTTTAATTGCTATGTTCTCTTTTTGGTTTAACGAAAAGTTTAATGGTAGCCGTGGGGCTGATGCATTCATGTCTGTCACACAGAGACATTATAGGCATTCCTCTCCAACACAAAGTCTCAACACAAACTTGGGTTGAAGAAGCGGTCAAACCCCTCCACCCTCTTGAATTAAGCCCCTCCCCTCTGTAAACAACCCCGCCCCTCATGTTAAAGCCCCGCCCCCTCGACACAAAGTCCCGCCCCCATCTACAGTCAAACCAACATTTATTCAGACAGCTTCAACATGTCTCACATTATCAGTTTATTCGCTGTAGTTTAGAAAATGGTAATAAATCTGAGCAGGACTCAGTTGATATTTGACTGGTTTTGTCCGTCCTTCTGTTAGACTGTCTCACACATGAATTATGTTGAATATCTGTCAGCTGTTAAATTTAACTACACAATTAGATAATACCAGTTTAGCTCAACCAATCACCAAGCAATGCTTCATTGTGTTCAGTCTGTGTGTAAAAAGAGCATTAGCAATTAAAGAAAACACACTTCAGCAAAACATGATCAGCTCAAAGTGTCCCAATCATTTCTGCTCCCAAATTGTTATAAATGTCACTGGTAGTCTCTGTATGAGGAATATTTGGGTATAATATGTCACAGTTTACTTTATTTTGCTCTCCTCACTCACATTAATGAACTATAGTGTCCTGCACACACTAGTGAAACAATATATTATATCTGGTGTCTGAATAATGTTTAATGTAATATACCGATCCTCCCGACCCTAATATTGCTTCATCTCTTCCTTCTTTGATTGCTTCATGGCTGTTAAAATATCAGATGGTGAACGTTACCATTAAACTCCACCAATGCGACTCGTTTCGTATGTTTATAAGAATGGCTGACCGATGAAATCTGCTGACTTGTCATCTCTTCAGGATATGTTTATTAAATATTGATGAGAAATATGATTGCACTTCATACTTTCATTCATCCACGCTCCGTCACTCCCTCAGTTCTCTAATACATGACCACACGATTAATGTGTGCAATATCAACCTTGAGCAGCAACATAAATATTGACACTATACTTTGTTAGAAGCAACTTTCCCATAAGGAAATGCACTTCACAAACACACACACACACACACACACACACTCATGGTGAAACTTGACAAAGGTATCTAGGCGTGGGGACCGTTGACTTCACTCACACAGCAATTATCTCTTTATAGATCTAACCTCTAAATGTAAGTGCCCTGCTAAAAGCATGTGTACATAAACATCTCTGACTGGGAGACATTTATCTGATATTGAGTCAGGCTTTGACAGGCTTTAAAGACGCTCTCGTGATGACAGAACACCAAGAAAACAATCTCGTTCTCTGTAACCACTTCATTGTTTCTCATCACTCGTGTGAAAGCAGGAATCGCCTTCAAAAGCACAGCACTCAAGATGAGTTTTTGATTACAAATATCAGCTATGAAAGATAAGGAGTGAGTAATTATGTGTCCTCACATTAACTGTTTCACCGCCAGTGTTTCATTTTTAAGTCGAACGACCAACGGCAGCATTTTTGTCGCAGATAATATTTTGTTGTATGAAAATGTAAACAGTCAATATAGCAAAAGAAAGAACAGAGCCTCTGCTTTTAAAGTCCCCCTGTAGTCGATAATTTCATCCCTTAAAACTCATCTTTGATCACCAAAAGACATATTTAAACGTTTTTTTTTTTTCTTAAAAAATGCCTTAAAATATCTTGAATGTAACTCGACACCCTTGCCTCATTTAGTATGCGTGGTTCTATGAATATGCAAATGAGCCCCGCCTCCACTCACTCACTCAGCTCAGAGATCCACTGGTTGACGATCACACGTTGATCTGATTGGTTACAAGGTAGTTTGTGACGTCAGAAACACCAGCGATTTCAAAGCGTGTGTTTGAGACTGTCTTTGGTTCACTGCAGTTTTAAGGAGGAAATACTCAGCAATGGTGTCGACTTATGAACTTACACATGCTTTGTCTTAAAGTATATTAAAAACACCACATAGACACATAAACAACATTAAAAACTGGATTTTCACCACAAACAACAACAACAAAAACATTATTTTAGGTTCATTCAATCTTTTTTAATCAAAACTTGAATGTGAAAGTTTGAAAGCTGAGAAAATGGTGTTTTTGTCAAAGACTTTGTCCGGATGGGATTCAGATGACGATCAAAACACAGATTGAGTAGATCGAGTCCATCAACACTCTCAAATCTTCACAGTCGTTTCTCCTTCATGGGTCGACGTTTCATTCAGTAACATTAGACAGTTTTGATTTATATGCTGTTGAATGTTTGATGATCACATGTACAGTAAATGTTCAATCTGCTCCTTCTGGCTGTGTGTAACTCATGTTATCTTCCCTACGTCTCAATCACTCCAAAACACCAAAAACTATTCAGACACCAGATATCATTTTTGATATGTGTGCAGGACACTATAGTTCATTTATGTAAATGAGCAAAATAAAATAAACTGTGACATATTATACCCAAATATTCTTCATACAGAGACTACCAGTGAAATCTATTAAATTTAGGACCAAAAATGATTGGGACACTTTGAGCTGATCATGTTTTGCTGAAGTGTGTTTTTTTTAATTGCTAATGCTCTTTTTACACACAGACTGAACACAATGAAGCATTGCTTGGTGATTGGTTGAGCTAAACTGGTATTGTCTAATTGTGGAGTTAAATTTAACAGCTGACAGATATTCAACATAATTCATGTGTGAGACAGTCTAACAGAAGGACGGACAAAACCAGTCAGATATCAGCTGAGTTCTGCTCATAATTTATTACCATTTTCTAAACTATAGCGAATAAACTGATAAAGTGAGAAATGTTGAAGCTGTCTGAATAAATATTGCTTTGACTGTGTGTACGCCACTGCTCGAGTGCCCAGTATACGGACAGAACCTTGCAATGGGTTTAAATGGAAAATCCTTGATCACTAATGGGAAAACTAAGTTTGCTTTGCAATTGTCGCTTTTGGATCCGGCGATTGCGTTAGATTTCAGTAGATCGTAACAGCGCCCCCTACTGTATAACAGTGACAATTTATTTCCGGCAATCAATGTTTTTAGTGTCGATAAGAGTTTGCAAATGTGTCTAGCAGAACATTCATGCTGGAATATACATTTCACACAGCTGGACGGCTTCTTAATGGCGATAACCCGGTGTAACCCGATCCAGTGTGAATGGAGTCGTTGTTTGGCTTCTCATAATTAGGCATGACAGTCGAGGCGTGAACAGATTCCCATCATTACAGCCCTAAAAAGCCCATTAGAATCGATGCCACGCTCCGGTCAGACTCGCTGTCTGCTATATTCGGGCCGAGCCGGAGACCAGTGGATTGCATTACACTAACACTGCCACAAACAACACGGCAACCTTATAGCCACTAACACCAGAGTAATGGACTGAGGAGCCGTTCGCCCACAATCAGGGATTAACAGAGATTTGCAGTGCTTTCACAAACACTTCAGGTGAGGCTCTACATTCACTGTTCGTTCATGTATTACTGCCTGATCTTCACGTCCTCCTGATGGCCATGAATTGAGTGTTGTTGACTTTGGATTGGATCAATGAAGATGGAAAGTTCTAGAGGTGAAGTTTCTCATGACGTCACAGCCTTATATCAAGAGTAAAACAAGTCTTTCCTCCGCTGCCCATCAGTCATTTAGGTTTCACTTTATTTTGATAATACACATTAACACATTCTGTTGACTATGAGTAATGTTGCACCTACATGTTTGCTAACTCTCATTAGTGTTAGTAGAGTATTAGTAGACTGGTAGAGTTAGGGTTAGAATAAGTTGAAAAGTAGTTGCAAAGCAGATGAACCCAGAATATAAACAATGCGCAGTTTCTTGTGAAGCGTTTTCCCATAGAAAACCATTATAAAGAAAACACTTAACTATGGAAGCTTGTTTCCACAACAGAAAACATTTTAAAAGATAATTGCAACTTTTTGCAATTGTGATTCTGATTTTATTTCTCAGAATTGCGTGATATAAAGTCAGAATTACGAGATATAAAGTCCAGTTCTAAGGAAAAAAAGACTCGGAGTTGCATGCATCTCACAATTCTGACGTATTTCTCCCACTTGCGTGTTATAAAGTCAGAATAGCGAGAGTTTATATCACGCAATTCTGACTTTATAACTCGCATTTGAACTTTATATCATGCAATTCTGAGATAAGTCTGAATTGCGAGATGTAAACTTACAGGTGTGAGAAAAAAAAGTCTGAATTGTGAGATAAAATGTATTTATTCTTTATTCTGGCGGAAACAACCTTCCACACTTAACCACTGAGTGTGTTGCGTTTATATTCTGGGCTCAACTGTTGGCCAGTTTATAATATACAGGTGAACGGCTGAGCCCAGAATATGAACGCAACGCTCCTAATGGTTAAGTATGATAGTATGCACCTGTATACTGTATAGTAAACTGTAATAATCTCTAGTCTCTGACCACAGTCGGGTATGATGGGACGCAACCAGGTTTGATTGAGTTTGAAGCAGCGTTAGAGACAGGGAGGTCAAAAGCACTGAGAAATTGTACTCAAGTGCAATTAATTGTGGATACATTTTTACTGTCCCTCAAGTACTTTTTTGGGTAGGACTTTTTGACAGTATCTGTACATTAACTGTCGCAGAGACTTTCTCATTTTAGACTTTGTAAAGAAACCAGCCAGAAATGACTATTTTCTCATTGTTAAACTGTAGAAGAAAAACCAATGTCATTACCTGAATACTTTCAAAGGGTGGTTATACATTCTACTGACTATAAGTAACTTGGCAACTACAGGTCAACTTATTCTCCGAACCCGAACCCTAACACCTAACCCTAACCCTAACCCTAACCCTAACCCTAACCTAACAGTCTACTAATACTCTAATGACAGTTAGTTGACATGTAGTTGAAAAGTTACTTATAGTAGAATGTCTAAAGTGGACTATTGAAATAAAGTGTAACCGATGCTTTTATCCAAAGCGACTCACAGTTGACTAAAGTCATCCATCATTTCTAAAGTTTGTGTCTGAAGGGAACAGTTCACCATTAACATTCCATCATCATTCACTCACCATCATCTTTCAAAGTCACCTTAGGATAAAGAAAAATAGGTTTATTTTTAAAGTCCGCCTGTAGTCAATCATTTTATCTTTGATCACCAAAATGACATATTTAAGTGTTTTTTCCTTGAAAAAATGTCTTCATGCCTTTAAATATCTTGAATGTAACTCGACACCCTTATGAATTTACACATGGTTTGTCTTAAAGCATATTAAAAATCAATAAAGAAGTGGTTTAACTATTTGAGGGATATTGTTCTTTTGGAAAAATCATTAGCTGTGATTCAAAAGACACGAAGCTCCACGGATAAAGTTATTGGTGCACTTTTGAAACCACCTGTTCTTGCACAGATCACTTTAACAGGTCTTCACAACCATTCTTCTGTGATTATCTCAGAACATATGCGGGAGAAAACACAGCGAGAGAAGAAACACCACTAACTGCTTCTCCAAATGTTCTCCATCAAGTGGCAGGAGGTTCTTATCCACATAATAAGCCACAGTCGACACTGCCTTCGATCACCAGCACATCATCCGATCAGCAGCAACTGAAGGAGAAGCACTTAAAACCTCCACTCTAAAATATCTTAGGTTACTTTTTCTACCCAAATCCTGGGTTGAGCCTTTAGGGTTATTTTTGAAGTGTTTGGGTAATTTTTGTGTTGCCCAGATCCTGGGTCAGACGTAACAACCCAGTGTTTGTGTAGTTTTTGTGTAACCCAGATCTTGGGTCAGATGTAACAACCCATTTGTTGGGGTGTTTGGGTCCAAATTGGGTTGTTTTTAACCCAGTGATTTTAAAGAGTGTTGATTCCCTCCAATGGTTCAGTCCAGATTACTGTCACACAGAGATATGGGAGCAGAACACACACACACAAACACACAAACACACACACACACACACACATGCTTTCTCTTGATCTTTACACCCTGGGGTTTTGCACTCTGTTAGTGTTGACAGCTGTGGCTTCAGACCCTGCAGTGATGAAGGGATGAATGAGAAATTGTTGCGAAGCTGAGGAAGGGTGAAGATAAGAGGAGGAGCGCAGGTGAAAGATATCATAAGTGAGCGAGAGACGTAGAGAAAGGCTTGTTTGGCACCATCTCTCTGGATAGCAGCAGATAAAGGCTCTCTGAATGATTCATGCCTTTGATTGACAGCTCCTCCAGGTCCTGAGAGAGGCGAGGCATCCACTTTACTGCCTGAGGAAAGCGTTCAGACCGCCTTCAGACACTCACATAGCTCACACACCACCTCATCACACACTTCTCCTGCTGTAAACACACACATGCCTGTGTATCACGCTCTACTTTCCTCATACAGAACTTCAAAGAGGACATATGCTTTCATTGGTGTGTAATGTTGCTGTTTGATCATGAGGAAGCTCCAGGTCTTCTCTATATCAGTATCAGTGTTTCTGAACTCCTGAAACGCCTCCATTGTAGTCTTGAGTTTCTTCCTGGAACGAACACATCACAATATTCCTCATTTACATAATTCATGCGCAGAATAAAGGGGCGGGGCCTGGTTGAGTTAGTTAGTAGTGTGTTAAACTGGCGGTTATGGTAAGGGGCGGGACATTTCCCAAACACACTCGAAGCGCTCGACCAATCACAACACACTGCTCCAGCCGACCAATCAGAGCACAGTGTGCTTTTCAGAAGGAGGGGCTTCATAGAGACAGGAAGTAAACAGAGCGTTACTGACAGACTGGGAAGAGAGGAGCCGCAACAATGGAGAATTTGAGGAAAATAATGTTTTTTGATTGTTTTCCAGTCTTCACAAACTCACAGCCACGTATCAAGCCCACTAAATGCTGAGAAGAGTGAAACCTGCCTTCAGTGTGTGAGTGCTGTAATGTAGTCTGTATGTTGCATTAATACAGAAGCTCTCCGGTACTGGCACCGCTGCCTTTCCTTCGATTAGAAGTGACTTCTTGCCTCGTCACATTTCACACTTGGTTTGCTTGTCTGGTCCGACCCGGAGTTCGACTGCTACCCACCGCAGGATTGTGTTCACATTAAAGGCTTTAAGTCCAAACCGCTGTGTGTTTGTATCATCAAAATCGAGCCCAAGCACAGTGTCGTCTTGACTTTCTGCCTTCTTTTTATCTACAAATTCAAAAAGTTATGATTAGGGTTGGGTATCATTTGAATTTTAACGATTCCGATGTCGATTCTGCTTATCGATTCCAATTCTTATCGAATCCTGATTTCGATTCTAATACGCAAAAAAAAAAAAAAAAAAGTAGATATCATTCACATTTGGTCTTATTCCAAAACATTTAATTGTTGCTGAATATCATGAACAAAAATCATCCGTCTAAAGAACACTTACACAAGGAGCGTTTGCCTGTGGTTTAAAAACACCATAGAGAAACAACTAGCGTAACTAATATAAACTTCAAGCATGATGAACCCTGTTTGTTTGCCATGCTGCTCTCTTTATACCCATGGGGCCAATGTTTCAGAAAACACTGAAGCTTCTCCGGGCGCCGCCATTGGCTATCAGACCATCACCTGCTGTTAGCATCCATTGACTCCCATTCACTTTGACAGCGAATAACTTTACATCTGAGGCGTTTAAAGACTCCATTTGTCCATTATTTATTTCTAAAGAAACACAAAAATGTATTAAAGGCTCCATTACCTTGCATCTTACGTTATGGCCCCGTAGAAGCAGTTTTTGTAAAAATAGGCTAACGATTGCGTCATAACCACGCGACTCTCTGTCACAGTAGAGAGATTACCGTATGGACAGGAGGAGAAGCTCGCGGGCGATCGGGGGGACGTGGAGGCAAAATGACAAAATAATTAATCAATACTTAGCATCTCCTGCTCCTAGCTCATGGACAGCTCCTACTCACACTCTCCGTCTCTGCAAGTTTCGGAAGGGAATGATTCAGATTTCTCTCGGCACAGCTACTAGAAGACAGACGGGTTGCTCACGTCACATCTACCTCCTCAAGCTCAGTGTGAGTCTGCGCAGTACGCTCAGCCATCAGGAAGTGAGAGCTTCTAATTGACTTCACTTTTCTCCATTGAATCCAATGGGGTCGCTGTGTCCATTTCTTTTACTGTGTATGTTTATACCACTGTAGTTCCTGCTTCCTGTCATGTGATCATGACATTTCTTAAAGACAAACACACTTAAAATGTTAAGAGGAATAAAATGGACTAAGAAACATGTAGACCAATTAAAACTCTATTATACATAAAATACTTGTACGGAATAGAGCAGTAACACATGTGTGGCATGTGCAGCACAGAAAACAGCGCGAGAAATAACGCTTAAATTGTTTAAAATCACATTAAAATCACTTGATTTGGATGAGTGTGCAGCACAGAAAACAGCACACGAGTTGTCTAGCGCTTCAATTGTTCAAAGTCATATTGAAATGCTAACAAAGGAATCGATAAGAGGAATCGAAATTTTTATTTTATAACAAGTGTCCGATTGCTAAACTCAAGTATTTTTTCGTATGATTTTCGATTTGCAACCCTAGTTGTGATTAGCATAGAGCCGTTCAAGAATATCCCTGACATTTTCTGACAAAGAAGCTGAACAGAAAACACTTGTTAAACTGTTTCTTGTCCCGCAGCATTAGAATTCAGGAAGAGCTTTCCTGGAGATTAAGGAGACCCGGATAATTGTCACATCAGCGGCTCACGCTCGGGTCTTGAAGAGCTCAGGTTCGGCACAGATGGCTTTTTCCTGCGGGACGGAGCTCGGCTAATCAGGTCTGACGCGAAGGCCGTGCTCCCGTCCTCCTCAGAGCGTTCCGTATCACAATCATCAGGAACGGGAGAGAAAATGGCTTCCAGAAGAAACCTCACATCTTGAGCACATTGGAGGGGTCAGGTGAAATTGTAGAGAGCGAGCCTCGGCAGAGATGATGAGGGGTTGAAGGTCTGGCCTAAACAAACACGGGCGCCTGGACACGTGTGGCAACTCAGATGTGTTTAGACCTGGAATCCGAGAACTCGTGGCTGTTTTCCGAATGATGACGATCCCCGGTGTTGGGATCAAGGGAAACTAAACGAAATGCCCCATTAGAGAGGAAGGCAGCAGTTTGACCGGTCAAAAAATGGTTTTCCTTTTTTCTTTTTGACAGAGTTGCAAATTGATTCTTTGGTGGAACAAAAATATTCCTGCCATATATAATACGCTTTCCACGTTACACTCTAAAAGATCTTGGGTTATTTTTTCAGTGTTTGTGTAGTTTTTGTGTAACCCAGATCCTGGGTCAGACGTAACAACCCAGTGTTTGGGTAGTTTTTGTGTAACCCAGATCCTGGGTCAGACGTAACAACCCAGTGTTTGTGTAGTTTTTGTGTTACTCAGATCCTGGGTCAGACGTAACAACCCAGTGTTTGTGTAGTTTTTGTGTTACCCAGATCCTGGGTCAGACGTAACAGCCCAGTGTTTGGGTAGTTTTTGTGTAACCCAGATCCTGGGTCAGACGTAACAACCCAGTGTTTGGGTAGTTTTTGTGTTTCCCAGATCCTGGGTCAGACGTAACAACCCAGTGTTTGTGTAGTTTTTGTGTTACCCAGATCCTGGGTCAGATGTAACAACCCAGTGTTTGGGTAGTTTTTGTGTAACCCAGATCCTGGGTCAGACGTAACAACCCAGTGTTTGGGTAGTTTTTGTGTTTCCCAGATCCTGGGTCAGACGTAACAACCCAGTGTTTGTGTAGTTTTTGTGTTACCCAGATCCTGGGTCAGACGTAACAACCCAGTGTTTGTGTAGTTTTTGTGGTACCCAGATCCTGGGTCAGACGTAACAACCCAGTGTTTGTGTAGTTTTTGTGTTTCCCAGATCCTGGGTCAGACGTAACAACCCAGTGTTTGTGTAGTTTTTGTGTTACCCAGATCCTGGGTCAGACGTAACAACCCAGTGTTTGTGTAGTTTTTGTGTTACTCAGATCCTGGGTCAGACGTAACAACCCAGTGTTTGTGTAGTTTTTGTGTTACCCAGATCCTGGGTCAGACGTAACAACCCAGTGTTTGTGTAGTTTTTGTGTTACCCAGATCCTGGGTCAGATGTAACAACCCAGTGTTTGTGTAGTTTCTGTGTTACCCAGATCCTGGGTCAGACGTAACAACCCAGTGTTTGTGTAGTTTTTGTGTTACCCAGATCCTGGGTCAGACGTAACAACCCAGTGTTTGTGTAGTTTTTGTGTCACCCAGATCCTGGGTCAGACGTAACAACCCAGTGTTTGTGTAGTTGTTGTGTCACCCAGATCCTGGGTCAGACGTAACAACCCAGTGTTTGTGTAGTTTTTGTGTTACCCAGATCCTGGGTCAGGCGTAACAACCCAGTGTTTGTGTAGTTTTTGTGTAACCCAGATCCTGGGTCAGTCGTAACAACCCAGTGTTTGTGTAGTTTTTGTGTTACCCAGATCCTGGGTCAGACGTAACAACCCAGTGTTTGTGTAGTTTTTGTGTTACCCAGATCCTGGGTCAGGCGTAACAACCCAGTGTTTCTGTAGTTTTTGTGTTACCCAGATCCTGGGTCAGACGTAACAACCCAGTGTTTCTGTAGTTTTTGTGTTACCCAGATCCTGGGTCAGACGTAATGACCTAGTGTTTGTGTAGTTTTTGTGTTACCCAGATCCTGGGTCAGACGTAACAACCCAGTGTTTGTGTAGTTTTTGTGTTACCCAGATCCTGGGTCAGACGTAACAACCCAGTGTTTGTGTAGTTTTTGTGTTACCCAGATCCTGGGTCAGACGTAACAACCCAGTGTTTCTGTAGTTTTTGTGTTACCCAGATCCTGGGTCAGACGTAACAACCCAGTGTTTGGGTAGTTTTTGTGTTTCCCAGATCCTGGGTCAGACGTAACAACCCAGTGTTTGGGTAGTTTTTGTGTAACCCAGATCCTGGGTCAGACGTAACAACCCAGTGTTTGGGTAGTTTTTGTGTTTCCCAGATCCTGGGTCAGACGTAACAACCCAGTGTTTGGGTAGTTTTTGTGTTTCCCAGATCCTGGGTCAGACGTAACAACCCAGTGTTTGTGTAGTTTTTGTGTTACCCAGATCTTGGGTCAGACGTAACCACCCAGTGTTTGTGTAGTTTTTGTGTTACCCAGATCTTGGGTCAGACGTAACATACTACTGTAGTTGAGAATCATCTTTATACATTTTTTGGTATATAAAATCCTGAAACCTAAAAATTGATTGGTGATTATTATTATTTTTTTTTAAATACCATTGTTTTTTGCCTATTCATGTCTTTATTTTTTATTTTTTTTATTGAACCCTGGTGTCCAGAGGACATAGCATAACATATTAATAAAATATAATTTTTGAAAAATGTTATTAAAAAAAAAAAAAATCTTATGCTTTGAACAATGTAATGAGACTTAAAAAAGACAAAATTCACAAAACTTTTTTTTTTTCTGTGTCTCAAGAGGATCTAACAGAGACGTCAGGCTGAGTCCCAAAAATGCTTCTGTGAGTGAAAAGTCACTGAACTTTGTTTTAGGTGTAAACCTGCTTCTAATTGAATGTCATTAACCTGAGGGTGGTCGAAGCAGAGGTGCAGACGAGAACCAATCAGAAGCCCCAACCCCCCCACCCCACCCCACCCCCACGCCTTCTGGAAGTGGAGTAGATGGAGATGGATGTGTTGTTTGTTTTAGTTTGGGGCAAGAACATATTTTACACCGAAGAGGTGACAGGGCTATGTGTGAGTTATGCTTTTGAAGCGAGATCTTTTGAAGCAATCGGCTCGCTGTCTCACCCTCAGCAGGACTGGACTTGCTGTAACACACACACACACACACACACACACACACAAGGCCAACCGTGTCCCAGGGCAAGTTCCAGTCAGGGTGACGCGTGGGTTTCTGCAAGATCACTCCTGTGGATCACATTATAGATGCAAAGTTATGGTTACATGGAAAGTTTGTGGAACTTCTGGCAATTGATCTGGATATTGCATGTTTGTCAGATCAGGTGTCCTTCCTGTGAAAGATCGTGGATCTGGAGCAACATCAGCTCAGTAATGTCAAACTGCTCACAAGCAAGGAACACAATTAGACAGTTCAGGCCTCGGTCTCGTGAGGATCTTGTGGAGGGTTTGCTCAGAGACTTTACACTGACTTTACGAACTGCTGTGCTACACACTTCTCACAATCCACAACATGTGAATCTCAAGAACATGTCTGGGTCATGTGTCAAGGCTGTGTCCTGAACATTGGGGGGGACCAAAGATTATTTTTATTTAAAGTCTCCCTGTAGTCGATCATTTTATCCCTTAAAACTCACCAAAATAACATATTATAACTTTTTTCCTTGAAAAAAGTTTCTTTATGCCTTAAAATATCTTGACTGTAACTCGACACCCTTGCCTCATTTAGTATGCGCGGCTCTATGAATATGCAAATGAGCCCCGCCTCCACTCACTCACTCAGCTCAGAGATCCACTGGTTGACGATCACACGTTGATCTGATTGGTTACAAGGTAGTTTGTGACGTCAGAAACACCAGCGATTTCAAAGCGTGTTTTTGAGACTGTCTTTGGTTCACTGCAGTTTTAAGGAGGAAATACTCAGCAATGGTGTCGACTTATGAACTTACACATGCTTTGTCTTAAAGCACATTAAAAACACCACATAGACACATAAACAACATTAAAAGCTGGATTTTCACCACAGCGGGACTTTAAAGAAATTAAATACTTAAAGAGTAGTTAAGGGAATAAAGAAAAAGAGATATAAGAATGGTTAAAGAAGTTCTATGTCTTATTGTAGTTTAAACTATTGGCAAATAATTGTTGATGACTTGGTTTTAATTTCTTGCCAAACAGACATAAATTGTTCAACCTATTTTGAGTATATTAAAAGTCTTGTACAATGGTTTGTACAAAAGTCAATCTACAATTGAACATTGAGAAGACAAAGAAATGATAATGTGGGAATCAAAATAGGGAAGGTACAGCTGGCCTCCCATATGAACAAGTTATTATAAAAGGTGTAAAGATAGAGCAAGTTTAAGTTTTTAAATATTTAGGTATAATTATTTATGACAAACTCTCATTCCAGGAAACTGTGGACAATATACATAAGAAAACAAGACAGCGCTGAGGTGTACTCGGGAAGTTAAGAGATTTTAGCACTGACAGGAGGATGCTAATTATTGTTTACAGATCGATGATCGAAAGTATTTTAACTTATAATATCGTTTCATGGTATGGCAATTTAACAATGAGGCAGAAGAATAAATTAATACGAGTAACTAATGAGGCAAATAAGATTACCGGCCAAAAACAGAGTACATAGCAAGAGCTGTGTTTCACAAGGTATGGAGAAACAGGCGACAGCAGTGTGTTCAGCCCAGAGTCCCCCGCTCCTGCTTCAGGCCCGTCCTGTTCGCTGCGGACACCGCTCACTAAAGAGAACATTTATAAAAGATCATTTGTTCCATTGGCAGTGACTGTTTTAAATCAAATTTTCAATTGAGGTAGTTACTATAGGTGTGTGAACGTGTGTATGCATGTGTGTGTGTATTTATGCAGATACATATTGTATTCATTTCTTTTAATCATGTTTCTGATAGGGATACATGTGTGCCCCATGTGTTTTATTATGTGTTATATAATGTGGTTGTACAGTGTGTATACAGTGGTTGTACAGTGTTTTTATTCCAGTGTTAAAGATGAATTTCTGTCCAGTAAATCTGAACAGACAATAAAGTCGATCACTCAATGTTTTTTTTTTTAATATGCATATATCTACTAACTATAACTTTGCACCTACATGTAAACTAACTCTCATTAGAGTATTAGTAGAGTATTAGTAGAGTGTAAGTAGAGTATTAGTAGACTGTTAGTAGACTGTTAGTAGAGTGTTAGTAGAGTATTAGTAGACTGTTGGTAGAGTATTAGTAAAGTATTAGTAGACTGTTGGTAGACTGTTGGTAGAGTATTAGTAGAGTGTTAGTAGAGTATGAGTAGACTGTTAGTAGACTGTTGGTAGAGTATTAGTAAAGTATTAGTAGACTGTTGGTAGAGTATTAGTAGAGTGTTAGTAGAGTATTAGTAGACTGTTAGTAGACTGTTGGTAGAGTATTAGTAAAGTATTAGTAGACTGTTGGTAGAGTATTAGTAAAGTATTAGTAGACTGTTGGTAGACTGTTGGTAGAGTATTAGTAGAGTGTTAGTAGAGTATGAGTAGACTGTTAGTAGACTGTTGGTAGAGTATTAGTAAAGTATTAGTAGACTGTTGGTAGAGTATTAGTAGAGTGTTAGTAGAGTATTAGTAGACTGTTAGTAGACTGTTGGTAGAGTATTAGTAAAGTATTAGTAGACTGTTGGTAGAGTATTAGTAGAGTGTTAGTAGAGTATGAGTAGACTGTTAGTAGAGTATTAGTAGACTGTTAGTAGAGTATTAGTAGAGTATTAGTAGAGTGTTAGTAGAGTATTAGTAGACTGCTAGTAGAGTATTAGTATTAGTAGAGTGTTAGTAGAGTATTAGTAGAGTGTTAGTAGAGTATTAGTAGAGTATTAGTAGACTGTTAGTAGAGTATCAGTAGAGTGTTAGTAGAGTGCTAGTAGAGTATTATTAGAGTGTTAGTAGAGTGTTATTAGAGTATTAGTAGAGAGTAGAGTATTAGTAGCGTATTAGTAGCGTGTTAGTAGAGTGTTAGTAGAGTATTAGTAGAGTATTCGTAGAGTGTTAGTAGAGTGTTAGTAGAGTATTAGTAGCGTATTAGTAGAGTGATAATAGAGTGTTAGTAGAGTATTAGTAGAGTATTAGTAGTGATAGTAGAGTGTTAGTAGCGTATTAGTAGAGTGTTAGTTGAGTGTTAGTAGAGTGTTAGTAGAGTATTAGTAGAGTGATAGTAGAGTGTTAGTAGAGTGTTAGTAGAGTATTAGTAGAGTATTAGTAGAGTGATAGTAGAGTGTTAGTAGAGTATTAGTAGAGTATTAGTAGAGTGATAATAGAGTATTAGTAGAGTGTTAGTAGAGTATTAGTAGAGTATTAGTAGAGTGTTAGTAGAGTATTAGTAGAGTGTTAGTAGAGTATTAGTAGAGTATTAGTAGAGTGTTAGTAGAGTATTAGTAGAGTATTAGTAGAGTGTTAGTAGAGTATTAGTAGAGTGTTAGTAGAGTATTAGTAGAGTATTAGTAGAGTGATAGTAGAGTATTAGTAGAGTGTTAGTAGAGTATTAGTAGACTGTTGGGGTTTGGGTTAGTAGTTGATGTATCAAAGCTACTTATAATCAGCAGAATTGAGCATCAGAATAAAGTGTTCTCAGATATTAAGCAGACAGTCGACTAATACTCTAATGACTGATAGTTGACATGTAAGACAGAAGAATGCCTTAAGTGGACCATCTAAATAAAGAGTTACTGCATGTGATTCCCCAAAATCAAATTCAATTCAATTTACATTTATTTGTATAGCGCTTTTCACATTACACATTTCAAAGCAGCTTTACAGTAAATGCATGAGTCCACATTACAGTTTACAGAGATCTGTTATCAGAGGAGACTGTGTAAGTTATGTATTTCAGAAATATACAAAATCACAGTTAGCTAAGAACATATTAATTTAAACAATGTAATAATTTAAGGCAGAAACAATGAGCTCATTGAAGTAATGAATACTTGTCTTTTAACAAATGATTATGACATATAGAAAATTGTAGCATCGAAATGAAGAAATTATATTTAGCAGCCTAGCCTGTTTGTGGCAAATATTTTCATATTCTCATTACGTATTTGTGTAATGTGCTCAAAAAGGCTTAATTTTCCTTTGGGTTTGTGGTGACGTGACCTAGTGTGTGTGTGTGTGTGTGTGTGTGTGTGTGTGTGTGTGTGTGTGTGTGTGTGTGTGTGTGTGTGTGTGTGTGTGTGTGTGTGTGTGTGTGTGTGTGTGTGTGTGTGTGTGTGTGTGTGTGTGTGTGTGTGTGTGTGTGTGTGTGTGTGTGATTGACTGATTCTCCTGCTCTCTGTCTAACGTCACCTCATCACCTGATGAAGCACTTTCACACAGCGTGTTGTGTGTGTGAGGCGTGTGTGTGAGACGTGCTGTCTCTCTCTTGACCGCTGCTACTCTTTGATCTCTCTCTCTCTTCGGTGTGTGTGCTTCTCGGCCAGTTTCCTCTTCTAATCATGACATCATTCTCCTGAATAGGTTAAAGATGTAGTCAGGATATTCCTGGCTTCCTCGTTCGGCCAGGCCTCCCGAATTAGACACAATACTGGCGATAATCTACACCGCACATCCGCCGTGGATAATAATAATGACAACGGCAACAATGCTCAATTCATTTCATGGAGTCTCTCTGACTAATGTATTGTTGCAGGATTTGGACGATTTAATACTCTTTCCAGTTTTCTGCAGGAAAAAATGCCATGTGTGATCCTGCATTATGTCATGTTTCTAATTCATAACTCCAGTGTTCAGCCAGAGCTTCTTCATCATGTTTGACCAGAGAATGACACACAGTCGAGCCAAACATTATTCACACACCAGATATTAGTTTTGATATTTTTCACTAGTGTGATCAGGACACTATAGGTCATTTATGTGAGTGAGGAGAGCAAAATAAAGTAAACTGTGACATATTATACCCAAATATTCTTCATACAGAGACTACCAGTGACAATGATTGGGACACTTTGAGCTGATCATGTTTTGCTGAAGTGTGTTTTCTTTAATTGCTAATGCTCTTTTTACACACAGACTGAACACAATGAAGCATTGCTTGGTGATTGGTTGAGCTAAACTGGTATTATCTAATTGTGTAGTTAAATTTAACAGCTGACAGATATTCAACATAATTCATGTGTGAGACAGTCTAACAGAAGGACGGACAAAACCAGTCAAATATCAACTGAGTTCTGCTCATATTTTATTACCATTTTCTAAACTATAGCGCATAAACTGATAATGTGAGACATGTTGAATACATTTTGGTGTGACTGTACATTCAGCATATCACACTCATAAAACATCATTCATTTGCACTTGATTTCAATAAACCGATTCTCATGTACTTGTCTGTCACCGTCCGCATGATCCCGTGTCTCGGAGTAACTGGACACCGGCGGGTCGGTTGAAAGCCCGCGTGATTAAAGGCTTGTTCTGATTACGGTTAGCGATTTCACGTGCGCTTGTCAATAGCACTTAGATTCACTAAAATCAAGCCTGAACTTTAATCTCTGGCAAATCCCCATCACTGAAGTCAAGTCTACATGTGCTTCACATCGGGCCGCGTTCGCGTTCAGAGACTCGCCGTGAACAGAAAAACACCAGCCACTGACAGAGACTCATGCTGATCTCGCAAAACCTGAAAGATCTTGATGAGAACTTTTGAATGTCCAATTCTCAGCACTTTTATACATGTCTCTAATCACAGCGTAATACTGTGGAGAAACATGACATAACGCAGGAACGAGTATTAAATATTGTGCCTAATTTGATCATTCCTTGCAACATCCAGCGAACAGAGAACGTTCTGGCAAGGTTCTTCCAGTAACGTTAATAGAACATTCATTCATAGTTATCTGGTCTTTAATAATGTTTTCAAAAAGTTAGCGCAAAAACATTATAATACATCGTTCATGGAGCGTTTTAGTTCTGAAACATTGTAGCTGGACGTTCATCAAACGTTTTTTAAATGTTACTTGTTTCAGAACGTTCAGAGAACATTCAAAAGTAACATTCTATAATGTTTGAAGAATGATACAATGTAATTCTGCATGACTAAGAAACAGCAGGACATCTAAAAACAGGGTGTTCTGACCATTCAGAAATAATGTTTTATAACTAAACCAGAACGATAACATAACGCTCTGAGAACATGTGTGTTTGTTCGCTGGGAGAAGAGAATAGGTGTGTGTCATCCTGATGACGTTATGAACACACACTGTACAAACTGTTTCCCCATCAGATTATCCTTCGAGTTATGCACGATTTATCGGCCGATATATGTTCATATTTAATGTTATCGTTATCGGCCCGATAAGAAGATTTGGCTAATATATTAAATCGTTAAATAATGTATTGTTTCCTTCAGCTGAGACGCTTCAGATGCGCACTGTTCAACATGATGGCTTTAAATTACTTGAAATTAAAATTCAGTTAATTAGTGCAAGTCTGTCATATTGGCGACACAGAGTTATCATGAGAACGTTATAATTGAGTGTTTGGGACGTGGATTTTAATGGTGAGACTTTTGTTTTAGTAATCAGGCTCTCAAACATTATATAAAAATGTGGATTTAGATTTATCAGCCAATATATCCGTTATCGGCTTTCAAGTATAAAGAATTATTGTGACAGATTCACAGATTCCTGCGGTCGTTCATAACTCCAGTGTTCAGCCAGAGCTTCTTCATCACGTCAGACCAGAGAATGACACACAGTCGAAACAAACATTATTCACACACCAGATATCATATTTGATATTTTTTTCACTAGTGTGATCAGGACACTATAGTTCATTTATGTAAGTGAGGAGAGCAAAATAAAGTAAACTGTGACATATTATACCCAGATATTCTTCATACAGAGACTACCAGTGACAATGATTGGGACACTTTGAGCTGATCACGTTCTGCTGAAGTGTGTTTTCTTTAATTGCTAATGCTCTTTTTACACACAGACTGAACACAATGAAGCATTGCTTGGTGATTGGTTGAGCTAAACTGGTATTATCTAATTGTGTAGTTAAATTTAACAGCTGACAGATATTCAACATAATTCATGTGTGAGACAGTCTAACAGAAGGACGGACAAAACCAGTCAAATATCAACTGAGTTCTGCTCATATTTATTACCATTTTCTAAACTATAGCGAATAAACTGATAATAATGTGAGAAATATTGAATACATTTAGGTGTGACTATACATTCACACACTCTTACACTATGAGAGAAAAGAGCAGCATATCACACTCATAAAACATGATTAATTTGCACGTGATTTCAATAAAGCGATTCTCGTGTACTTTTGTGTCACTGTACCCAGTAATCTCCGTCTCAGAGGAGGAAAGGTAAAGTCGTCAGGAGGAATTTAATTCTTTACAGCCGTGTTCAGTGTGCGGGTTGCAGACAGCTGGGCGCCCGGGACAGTTTAGATCTGAGGCCGTGATAACCTGACTCGTGATTTATGGACAGCGTGGCTCTTTGCAATCACCTAATGAGGTGAACTGGATTGTTTACATGTTTATTAAATACCCAGAACCAGCTGCGACCGGCTCAGACGGAGAGCGTTTGTCATCAGAGCTGTCAGACTGGGGAATTTACCTGTAATGCTTAATATGCCTTCCAAATGTTTGTTTTGAGTCTAAAAGTGAGAGTCCTGTAGAGAAAAACTGCATTTCTGCGAGATATTATTACCTGGAATTCAAGGAAGGCGTCCGTTCTCTTCTACCTGAGTCTTATATGACAGGCAAGAGACGAACTGAAGCGAACGCTCATTATTACTCAATGCGTTTACACTGATTTTAGGAGAAAGCAGCTTCAGGCATTCACGTATTTATATTCTTACGCAGCGTTCTCTACACCTTTCCCTTTCTTTAAAATCCCCCTGTGGTGAAAATCAAGTTTTTATTAAGTTTATATGTCCATGTGGTGTTTTTAATATGCATTTCCTCCTTAAAACTGCAGTGAACCAAAGACAGTCTCAAAAACACGCTTTGAAATCGCTGGTGTTTCTGACGTCACAAACTACCTTGTAACCAATCAGATCAACGTGTGATCGTCAACCAGTGGATCTCTGAGTGAGTGAGTGAGTGGAGGCGGGGCTCATTTGCATACTTAATGAGGCGAGAGTGTCGAGTTGCATTTAAGGCATGATGACATTTTTTCAAGGCAAAACGTTTAAATACGTCATTTTGAAGATCAAAGATGAGTTTCAAGGGATACAATTATTGACTACAGGGGGACTTTCTTAAGTGCATATAATCTTAGTCAACGTTAGCAAAATTAACATGTAATTATACTACATTACTCATGAGGAGGCAAGCTTCAATCGATCCTGTTTTTGTGTTTCAGCTAATAATCCAATCAATATAGACGGAGGTACGTCTACAGTAATGTTAATGATTAGGGATCCACAAGGGAACTGTAATTGACATCATCAAAACTGTCATGGAAGTAAAATATTAAGTAGATTGTGAAAAAAACAAGTGTGCTCTTCTTATTGGAGTGAATGAAATCAATCCTCGTGTTAGTTTCTCTGATCCCACATGTTAATGTACTTTAGTTACGGCGACTGAGACGTTTAACAGCGTTAAACAAGCGACTCGCAGGACGGCACAGTTCGTGTAAAGGCTTTTTCAGACGGCAAAAGCTCTGTGGAAATCAGATCTTGTAATCCCTGCTATTCATGCCCTTAAAAACCCACAGAGGGACAAGTGGGAGGAAAGCGTTTTACTGCGTTTACACACGGTTTACACACACACACACACACACACACACACATGCCTGATGAGGACATGAAAATGGGGAACACTTTATAATACTGTTCCTTCATTAATGAATAACTACACAGGAACAAATGAGTAATTTCATTCTAGTAACTACTATTAACTAACAAGAAACTCTGATTAACGAATTAGTAAGTAATAGCGTTCAGTTGAATGTGGTCGTTCACTATTAGCTAATCAATAACCACTATTATTCATACCTCACTGAAGACTACTATACACAGGTTCATCATTAATATTAATAATACATAATAAAAGGCAATGGTAACCCACTAGTAATGAATCAAGTGTTTCTACATCCTAATCTAAAGGAACTACTAATTGTTTGGATCAGTATTTTAAAGTGAAAAACATGATAACTATCTAATATTGACTGAAGTCATCGTAAGCTTTGGAGATTTTTGTAAGATTTTGAATATTAATTCCTTCCGATGGATTTGGTGACAATCAAACAATCCAAATAATTATGAGTTCCTTTAGAAGGATGTAGAAACACTCGATTCATTACTAGTGGGTTATCATTACCTTTTATTAAAAATCATAATGATGAACCTGTGTATAGTAGTCTTCAGTGAGGTATGAATAATAGTGGTTATTGATTAGCTAATAGTGAACGACCACATTCAACTGAACGCTATTACTTACTAATTCGTTAATCAGTTTCTTGTTAGTTAATAGTAGTTACTAGAATGTTATTAGTGCGTTACTCATTTGTTCCTGTGTAGTTATTCATTAATGAAGGATCATATTTCTCAAGTGTTCCCAGAAAGCCAGGCCTCTACTGTTCCCAGATCTAGGAGACCTCGGCACCTGGGAAAGATTCTCTGCGATCCACAAAAGAAAACGATAATGTAGAACAGAGCTTTTTTCCCCCCAATCTTAGCCTTGTAAAACTCGGCACACCAATTCCTCTTCCCATCGGAATGGTGTGATTGTCAGACGGCTTTAAAGGAACCGAGCGCAGTAAAGTTAGCAGAGACCGCTAGCTAGCGACACTGACTGATAAATCAGCACTACACGCTTATATTACTTAAAAAAGCATTAAAAAGATTCAAAAGTCGTGACTAGCTAGTGGATTTCTTGATTGCAAGTTACGGCGTTGTACGGGAAACAACCCGTGTGATCGTCAACGATCTCTGAGCTGAGTGAGTGAGTGGAGGCGGGGCTCATTTGCATATTCATAGAACCACGCATACTAAATGAGGCAAGGGTGTCGAGTTACATTCAAGATATTTTGAAACATGAAGATTTTTTTTTTTATTAAAAAAGTTTAAATATGTAATTTTGGTGATCAAAGATGAGTTTTAAGGGGTTAAATGATCGACTACAGGAGGGATTCGCTGCACAAAAGAAGATATTTTGAAAAAAGTCTGAAACCAAACAGTTGATGGACCCCATTGACTTCCATAGTAGGAAAAAAAAATACAATGGAAGTCAATGGGGTCCATCAACTGTTTGGTTTCAGACTTTTTTCAAAATATCTTCTTTTGTGTTCAGCAGAAAAAAGAAATTCTTACAGGTTTGAAACAACTTGAGGGAGAGTAAATGAGGACAGAATTTTCATTTTTGGGTGAACTATCCCTTTAATGGGCTCATGTTTGTGAAAACACAGCATTCCTCAGGAAAAGTGTTCAACAGCAGCGCATACACTACTAATATTTCTATTTATTAGAATATAAAAAATGTTGTAACTTCTCGGTAATGATTTCATGTAATTTAAGTGTTTAACTCCATTAATGAGAATGGCATATTTAATCTAAATGTGTATATCAGATGTAAAACATAGTTTAAATCATTATTTTATGTATTTAAACTGTTATTGTGAACATCACTGTATTTATGATTAGGACTCATAATGAATATTAAAGTGATTTTCCTGCATCGGTCGCTCAGTTCTCCATCGGTGTCCCAGAACGTCTGTCGTATGGTTTAGTTTACTTACAGATGCGCACATTCTCCCGTCAAGATTGTTTTTATAAATCACAGCGTATGCGTGTGACGTGGCGGCTCTTTCAGGGCCGGTTTATAAATGAAGCCCCTGATCTGAGTGAGTGAGTGGAGGCGGGGCTCATTTGCATATTCATAGAACCGCGAATACTAAACGAGGGAAGGGTGTCGGGTTACATTCAAGATATTTTAAGGCATGAAGATTTTTCCTTTTTATTAAAGAACGTTTAAATATGTCATTTTGGTGATCAGAGAAGAGTTTTAAGGGATTAAATTGACGACAGCGGGACTTTAAACCCTTCATATAGACAGAACGGAGGGTTTGGCCCCTAGTTTGGGGAATCTACCAGTGAATAAAGCCTGAGGTGTTCCAGCTAAAGCGTCAGTCGTCGAGACTCTTTCCTACAATAGAGCGGAGGAGAATGTGACCTCTGGGACGAAGCACTTCTGACACGTCTGTGCAACGGCAAATCACTCATTTTCATACAATCAGTCCCTCTCCCTTTCCTGCGCGAGTGTCGCCCGTCTGCCTTCTATTGTGTACTAATTTTAGGGTCCATTATTTGCTGTAACAAATGTGCCGTGGGTAGAGTCACTTTCACATTAGTGCTTTACGCCCCGAAGAGAAGTCTTCCTTTAGCAATGGATCAAAGGTCCCGTCTATTGTAAGTCGCTTCCTCTCTTCCTTTTTTAGCTGCTCAGGTTTGTTGTTACTTCTCGCCCTGCGCGCTTCGCTCTCCCTCGACTGTGTGAGGTGACGGGCCGGCGTGAGAAGATGACCTTTCACCTCTGCTCAGCGAGAAGATGACCTTTCACCTCTGCTCAGATGAAGACTGCGGTTTAGGAGCCAGACGATGACATCATTCCTTAGGAGACGCATCAACATCGATTAATAATGCATATATAGTGAGGAGTTATTGCCATGTCTCTCATATATTGAAGAACTAACAGAATGTGTTCAGACACAAACAGTTTCAGGCACAGGTAATACATTTCTCAATACTCACACAGTTCTCCTAATTAAATTCACATTCAAAATGCACTGAAATATCATTCATGTTTCTAATCAACCCTGAACAAACTCATACCACATGAACAACAGGCAACATTACACAATGAGTTCTTCTGTAAACTCTCTACAGTTTATAATTCACGACTGTGTGTTACATGTTTACATTACAGCTCAAAATGTTTCCTAAGTTTCCTCTTTTGCATGATAATGAAATTGAAAGAGTAACATCTGTGTAGAGGATCTCTATAAAATTCTGGGTTGTTTGAACCCAATTTTGGTTCAGATATGGGCAAACCCAAATGTTGGGTTAAAATGTCATTTAAAAATGTAGCTTGTCCATTTTTGACCCAAATTAGGGTTGAAACAAATTTGTTCCAGATTTTTTTTGTGTAATTGTTTTGATAGTCTTTTATTTTTAGGATTCAGAATATATTTCTATAAGTTTTAAAAAAACGACAATGTAAACAAGGTTATTTGCATCTTTGTTCTTATTTTTAAAGCCCCGCTGTGGTGAAAATCCATCTTTTAATGTTGTTTATGTGTCTATGTGGTGTTTTTAATATACTTTAAGACAAAGCATGTGTAAGTTCATAAGTCGACACCATTGCTGAGTATTTCCTCCTTAAAACTGCAG
Organism: Rutilus rutilus; assembly: GCA_021464565.1. Lineage (NCBI taxonomy): Eukaryota > Metazoa > Chordata > Actinopteri > Cypriniformes > Leuciscidae > Rutilus > Rutilus rutilus. Next base: position 777,689 of record JAJAQA010000007.1, read on the forward strand.
TGAACCAAAGACAGTCTCAAAAACACGCTTTGAAATCGCTGGTGTTTCTGACGTCACAAACTACCTTGTAACCAATCAGATCAACGTGTGATCGTCAACCAGTGGATCTCTGAGCTGAGTGAGTGAGTGGAGGCGGGGCTCATTTGCATATTCATAGAACCGCGCATACTAAATGAGGCGAGGGTGTCGAGTTATAGTCAAGATATTTTAAGGCCTAAAGATTTTTTTTTAGGAAAAACACTTAATTATGTCATTTTGATGATCAAAGACGAGTTAAGGGATAAACGGATTGACTACAGGGGGACTTTAATAACAAAGAGTTTTACAATATGAAGAATAATTAGCCTTATTAAATTGATAGTGAATCTATCCTTGCTAACTCTTACATAGGCCTGTCAATAATTTGTTAAGCGTCTGGGTTGGAGAATATGCTGTTTTATAAGTTGTTGAAAGAGGGAAAGCACATATTTCTCTTACCGGAGTATCGAACTGTGACTGTGTTTGCTCTATCTTACTCTACTGGGTCTCTGCACTTCAAATGATTCAAATGATTGCTTGTTAATTGTATTTTTGTATTTTCCGAGAACCTAGCCTAAATAAATACATTTGTATTTCCTTTTGATAAATTTGATAAGCAAGACATTGTAATTTGTAACAAAATACCGTTTGGTGTATTTTTACCCATCAGTGAATAACACTGTGTTTGACTGTTGATTCCCACCATTAAACTTTCACTCTGTCGTCGTTTCAAACCTCGAGCTCGTCTTTGGAACGAACAAGCGAACGTCACGCTTCTGCTGTCACGTGACAGAGCGATCGCGAGCTCGCGCTGCTAATGAACGGCAGCAGCTCTTTCTGATTGATATTAAAGAATAACAAATACAGTCAGGGAGTACAGTGAGTAAACAAACAAACAAAGACATAGATAAAGACATAAAGAAACAGTGACAAACTTAAAAGTTAAACAAAAATGGGGAAATGTTTACAGATTGAAACACACTTTGCAGCTTTCTTATTTTTCAAACCCAATATTGTGTTTAGATGTTGTTGAATTTCTGATCTTAAAATGAAAGACAAAGGCTTTCCTCCAAATGTACATTTATGAATACTACATGTAGCCAACAGATGCAGTGTCTCTTCTTTGTGCTTGTGTTCTTATGATGACATCATCAAGCTTGTTTACAGTCAGATATGAGTTAAAGAGCTTCAGATCTGGTTCAGATGTTCTCCGTCACTCCTGCATGCTCCCTCGCGGCGGTTTAAAGCGAGCTTCTTTCGCTATCGTATCTCGTCCCCGAACCTGAGCTTTTCTGCACGTTTAATAAGGCTAAACAAGACCGCTATGCCTCCAATTTATTGGTCTAACGAGCAAAGTAGCGTAATAGCAGCACAAACATCATGATCTGTTTAGGGTCGCCCTTTCAAGTTCTCCCTCACCCTCATTTAGGCTTTTGTTCGGGAACGACTGAACATAAACACGGGAATATAAACCTCCTTAATGAGTGATGTCACGAAAGCCTATTTACCAGATGTACACAAAACAGCACTCGTGCACGAGCACACACACACACCTCATGCACGAGCACACACACACACACACACACACACACACACACACCTCATGCACGAGCACACACACACACACACACACAACTCGTGCACAAGCACACACACACACACACCTCATGCACGAGCACACACACACACCTCATGCACGAGCACACACACACACACACACACACACCTTGTGCACAAGCACACACACACACCTCGTGCACGAGCACACACACACACCTTGTGCACGAGCACACACACACACACACACCTCATGCACGAGCACACACACACACACACACACCTCATGCACGAGCACACACACACACACACACACACCTCGTGCACGAGCACACAAACACACCTCGTGCACGAGCACACAAACACACCTCATGCACGAGCACACACACACACACACACACACCTCGTGCACGAGCACACACACACACCTCGTGCACGAGCACACACACACACCTCGTGCACGCGTGTTTCCAAAGCCTGCTCAGAGAGTCGCTGGTGATTCTGTGCTTCTGTTTTCTCTCCTAATGATGTTTTATAAACGCAGTTCGGGAGAAGCACGTTCAAATAATCAATCCAATCTACTTGTCATCAAACAATTACTATGTCTACCCTATCATGAGAAGAAGCATATATTCACTCTGTCAACTCACCTAACATTCCTTGACAGTTTTTCAGCATCCCTCCACCAGCCCGACTCCTCAGTCTCGGCTCATTCTTTCACAGCCAGGAATACAGGGGGGGGTACTCTGGGTTCAGGGGGGGTACTCTGGGAGGAGTACTCTGGGTTCAGGGGGGGTACTCTGGGTTCAGGGGGGAGTACTCTGGGTTCAGGGGGGGTACTCTGGGTTCAGGGGGGGTACTCTGGGTTCGGGGGGGGTACTCTGGGTTCGGTGGGGGGGGGTACTCTGGGTTCGGTGGGGGGGGGAGTACTCTGGGTTCGGGGGGGTACTCTGGGTTCGGGGGGGGAGTACTCTGGGTTCGGGGGGGTACTCTGGGTTCGGGGGGGGAGTACTCTGGGTTCGGGGGGGTACTCTGGGTTCGGGGGGGGGAGTACTCTGGGTTCGGGGGGGGAGTACTCTGGGTTCGGGGGCAGTACTCTGGGTTCGGGGGGGGAGTACTCTGGGTTTGGAGGGGGGGGGGTACTCTGGGTTCGGTGGAGGGGGGTACTCTGGGTTCGGTGGGGGGGGAGTACTCTGGGTTCGGGGGGGTACTCTGGGTTCGGGGGGGGAGTACTCTGGGTTCGGGGGGGGAGTACTCTGGGTTCGGGGGCAGTACTCTGGGTTCGGGGGGGGAGTACTCTGGGTTTGGAGGGGGTACTCTGGGTTCGGGGGGGGTACTCTGGGTTCGGGGGGGGGGTACTGGGTAGAATGTCCAATAAAGCTGTTCTCATGTACATATTTTCTGTTAGATGACGGAACGAGTCCAAAAAGTCACTTGATTTGTCGCATATTAGTCGCTTTTTGGAGAAAAAACAGTTGCTAAAGATGAGTTGGGGTAAGGACACCAGTAACTAAAATATGTTCCCAATTCCCATTATGTTATGAAAACATTCAGCCTGATCTCATGAAATGCGTCTCTATAGAACGCATTATATTCATCGTGCAATTACACAAAAATGTTTAAATGTTTAAAAAACTTTTTTCTTGGTTATATGAACGTTAAGGAAACCTTGCATTGAATCATTCTTCAGACATTATGGGACGTTACTTTTGAATGTTCTCTGAGCGTTCTGAAACAAGTAACATCTAAAAAAAACAAAAAAAAAACATGTATGATGAATAATAATGTTTTTGTGCTAAAGTTTTAAGAGCATTATTAAAGACCAGATAACACTGAACAAACGTTTATTAACGTTACTGGAAGACATTTGATCGTAACTTTGAGGGAAACTTGCCAGAACGCTCTGAGAACAGCTGGATGAATTAATAATTAGTAATTAGTGCACAGTGAAGGTGAACATCAGTGATGCGCGGGTTGATCCAAAATGAGCGGTTACCCGCGGTTACGAGTCATCCAAAAATATTTTTAATGATATTCGGGTCGTCAATAAAGATGCCAATTAAACCTTTGTAATTTATATAGTACTAGCCTACCTGATGAGAATGAAAATGATGGGCCGCCTGCTCTCGCCGCTGCACCTCTGAGCGCACCACGTCAGGGCCTGAAACATTTCTCTCCTCCACAGGCTGGATTAATGGATATTATAGGCCAGGGAGGCTGATGGGGGGTGTATGGGAGGGGGGGCGTCCAGGCGCAGGTCCTTCATCAGATCTGGATACGGCCTGGATCCGGCGGAAGAGGAGAGACTGGTTGGGACTTCAGTACTGCGTTGTCGTCGCATCCAGGCGCTGGTCCTGCATTAGTGCACAGTGAAGGTTGAGTTCTCATTAGTGCACAGTGAAGGTTGAGTTCTCATTAGTGCACAGTGAAGGTTGAGTTCTCATTAGTGCACAGTGAAGGTTGAGTTCTCATTAGTGCACAGTGAAGGTGAACATGATGAGTTCTCATTAGTGCACAGTGAAGGTTGAGTTCTCATTAGTGCACAGTGAAGGTGAACATGATGAGTTCTCATTAGTGCACAGTGAAGGTTGAGTTCTCATTAGTGCACAGTGAAGGTTGAGTTCTCATTAGTGCACAGTGAAGGTGAACATGATGAGTTCTCATTAGTGCACAGTGAAGGTGAACATGATTAGTTCTCATTAGTGCACAGTGAAGGTTGAGTTCTCATTAGTGCACAGTGAAGGTTGAGTTCTCATTAGTGCACAGTGAAGGTGAACATGATGAGTTCTCATTAGTGCACAGTGAAGGTGAACATGTTGAGTTCTCATTAGTGCACAGTGAAGGTGAACATGATGAGTTCTCATTAGTGCACAGTGAAGGTTGAGTTCTCATTAGTGCACAGTGAAGGTGAACATGATGAGTTCTCATTAGTGCACAGTGAAGGTTGAGTTCTCATTAGTGCACAGTGAAGGTGAACATGATGAGTTCTCATTAGTGCACAGTGAAGGTTGAGTTCTCATTAGTGCACAGTGAAGGTGAACATGTTGATTTCTCATTAGTGCACAGTGAAGGTGAACATGATGAGTTCTCATTAGTGCACAGTGAAGGTGAACATGATGAGTTCTCATTAGTGCACAGTGAAGGTGAACATGTTGAGTTCTCATTAGTGCACAGTGAAGGTGAACATGATGAGTTCTCATTAGTGCACAGTGAAGGTGAACATGTTGAGTTCTCATTAGTGCACAGTGAAGGTTGAGTTCTCATTAGTGCACAGTGAAGGTGAACATGTTGAGTTCTCATTAGTGCACAGTGAAGGTTGAGTTCTCATTAGTGCACAGTGAAGGTGAACATGATGAGTTCTCATTAGTGCACAGTGAAGGTGAACATGTTGAGTTCTCATTAGTGCACAGTGAAGGTTGAGTTCTCATTAGTGCACAGTGAAGGTTGAGTTCTCATTAGTGCACAGTGAAGGTGAACATGATGAGTTCTCATTAGTGCACAGTGAAGGTGAACATGATGAGTTCTCATTAGTGCACAGTGAAGGTTGAGTTCTCATTAGTGCACAGTGAAGGTGAACATGATGAGTTCTCATTAGTGCACAGTGAAGGTGAACATGATAAGTTCTCATTAGTGCACAGTGAAGGTGAACATGATGAGTTCTCATTAGTGCACAGTGAAGGTGAACATGATGAGTTCTCATTAGTGCACAGTGAAGGTGAACATGATGAGTTCTCATTAGTGCACAGTGAAGGTTGAGTTCTCATTAGTGCACAGTGAAGGTTGAGTTCTCATTAGTGCACAGTGAAGGTGAACATGATGAGTTCTCATTAGTGCACAGTGAAGGTGAACATGATAAGTTCTCATTAGTGCACAGTGAAGGTTGAGTTCTCATTAGTGCACAGTGAAGGTGAACATGATGAGTTCTCATTAGTGCACAGTGAAGGTGAACATGATAAGTTCTCATTAGTGCACAGTGAAGGTTGAGTTCTCATTAGTGCACAGTGAAGGTTGAGTTCTCATTAGTGCACAGTGAAGGTGAACATGATGAGTTCTCATTAGTGCACAGTGAAGGTTGAGTTCTCATTAGTGCACAGTGAAGGTGAACATGATGAGTTCTCATTAGTGCACAGTGAAGGTTGAGTTCTCATTAGTGCACAGTGAAGGTTGAGTTCTCATTAGTGCACAGTGAAGGTGAACATGATGAGTTCTCATTAGTGCACAGTGAAGGTTGAGTTCTCATTAGTGCACAGTGAAGGTGAACATGATGAGTTCTCATTAGTGCACAGTGAAGGTTGAGTTCTCATTAGTGCACAGTGAAGGTTGAGTTCTCATTAGTGCACAGTGAAGGTTGAGTTCTCGTTAGTGCACAGTGAAGGTTGAGTTCTCATTAGTGCACAGTGAAGGTTGAGTTCTCATTAGTGCACATGATGTGTGTCACCTCTCCTCGGGTGGCGCTCGTGCTCGTGTAATGATCGCTGTGGGCCGTGAAACTCAGAGTCTCTGCATTACTAAAAGCCGTCGGTGGAGAAACACGTCTCCACTTCTGCTCATCATCAGACCCGATACACACAACACACTGACCGACTTACCATTCAAACACTGTTACTCTTACAACAAAGATTCAGTGATGTTCTATATAGAATACAACCCAGGGTTATTATGCCCAAAAAGGTTCTATATAAGGAGAGATCACAGCATAACACTTTCATATTTAACAGGTTATTTAAAAATGGTCTATAGCGAGAAAGTATGTTTAAAATGCTGGGTTGTTTCAACCCAAATTTGGATCAAATATGGACAAACTCAAATGTTGGGTTAAATGTTTAATCCAACAGTCTGATTTGTCCATATTTGACCCAAAATGTTATAACATTAAAAATTAATTAATTAAAACTAAATCCATAAAATGACCCCATGAACTCTGACAGAAACCTTTCATGTTCCATATAGAACATTAGAGAAAGAAATAGTTCATTTAACACACACTGATGGGGTAAGTTGTCACAATGGGAATCTGGCACCAAATAGTGTATTAGCCTTTTCAGCAGAATTTGTATGAGGATATAATACTTGTTTCGGAACATTCAGAGACCAGTCAATTCCCATTATGTTTGCAAAATGGAACGTTTCCTTAATGTCACGGATAAACTTTTCTAAAACATTAACGAGATGCTTAGAACATTCAGAAATAACGTTTTTATAACATAATGGGAATGTTTTTGTCAGCCGGTTTGAAAGACTGAAGAAGAATCTTTCATCTGACCTTGTTTCTTTCAGCTTAAACGTTATTAAACTTCATATTATTATATAGTTTACAGCTGAACAGAAAGCTGTGCGTCTTTAATATTCATCAATATTATTGATCTCCTGCATTGACAGCATTATATGAGCTGGACGATGACATCACGGTTTACGCCAGAGCGGCTAAATATATAAATGAACTAAATGAATACCTTTTTTACAACAGAAATGACCCATCACTGAATTCACTGAAGCTGGACTGACGCTGTTTTCTTCTGGAAACAAACTGTGTTGCATTATTCTCCTGTTGTAAAAAGCGCTGTATAAATAAAGCTGATATATATATAACAATCTACACTCTCCCACAAAATGGGTCTGTCCAGATTTGACCCAAAATTGGGTTAAAACAACCCAGCATTTTTTAGAGAGTAGTAAATATGGACAAACCCATCCGTTGGGTTACATTTTTAAACTACATTTGTAACCACAGGTTTGGGTTTGTCCATATTTGACCCAAAATTGGATTAAAACAACCCAGCATTTTTAAGAGTGATATGGACAAACCCATTAAACTACATTTGTAACCACAGGTTTGGGTTTGTCCATATTTGACCCAACATTGGGTTAAAACAGCCCAGAGTGTGGATATATTGCATCTGTTCTGCCGTAGTCTTCCTCTCTCGCTCTCTCACAGGCGTTTGATCCCTGCATGCGTGTTGGTCGTCTCCCGCTCGGGGTCCAGTGTTGTGGGGGTCGTCGGCCCCGGGCCCCGCGGTGCGTCGGGTTCGTCGGGCACAGGAGAGTTAATTGCTAGTTTGGAGGCTGACGCTGAGTGAAGGTGGCAGCCTGTGCGCAGAGAGCCAGTGAGATCCGCTGCATATTCACTCTGTCCGAGGCGATCGGCGCATCTGTCAGCGCTAGCCGCGCTCTGGCCGGACCCGCGCCGTAGCTCCGGGCCCAAGCCGCGCGCGCTGGACACTCACACGGGGCAGAAAGAGCCACATCGCATTTACAACTCAATTACAGCCACCTCGCCGGCCGAGAGCACCGTGGTCACCACACAGATGCTTCACGAGGAAAAGCCTTTTCTTTGTCAGATCGGTTTGTTGTGTTGCGGAGAGACGAGATCCCGCAGCGACGCTGGAAAGCTCGGATCCGAGCGCGTGTTCCCGTCACGCACAGGTCTCGTGCTCACCTGTGTCCGCTGATGTATATCATACATAAGCCTGACTCCGTGTGTTCGCTAATTATAGCCCTGAGAAGTGTCCTCTTCTCCTCATCCAGCTCAGAGTCAGTCACATCAAGGTCACCGTGAACCACTCATCGCCATCAGAACAACAGCTCGTAAAGACGTGACCTCTGTGACCTGTGTGACCCCTGTGACCCCTGTGTGTGTGGCATCGCCCGCTCCACTTTACACCTTGATTTGATTTGATTTATTAGACAAAAAAGTAGTGAAATACACTCATTTGTCAAGGATAACACAAAAAAGTTAAAAACGTATTTCCATTGCGGTCCTTGATTGTTAAAAGTGATCAGTTGACTTAACTTAAAAAATCTAGTAAACCCATTGCCTTAATATTATTAAAGTCCCTGTAAAGTCAAAATTAAGTATGTGTTCTGAGTTTGTCACACCACAGAAACATGTGTTATTAGCCACCCAGCCAAATTTGAATGATAAAAAAAGCCGGCAAGTACATAAAATAAGCTATCAAAATCTTGATAAAATGAGCATTAGTCTCTGCTCTCAAACGCTGGGGGCGTGTCCACTGGCTGCGCTGAAACCACGCCCACTCGCGGGAAAGCTGTCACCGCTACAGACGGAATGGATGCTCCTAGCAGCTACAAAGCCATACATGTTCAATACATTTCTAACATTTATAATGTGTTTAGAATTATTTTTTAGAATTGCCTTTACAGGGACTTTAAGTAAATAAACGTATTGCTTAATTGAAAAAAATTAAGTTGTGTGAACTTCACAATTCCTCATTACTTAATTTTTTCGATTAAGCATGAAGTTTCCTCATCTTCTCAGTCACATCAAGGTCACAGTGACCCACTCGAACCTGCTTTTACTTTCACCGCCATCAGAATAACAGCTCGTAAAGACGTGACCTCTGTGACCCCTGTGACCTCTGTGACCCCTGTGACCCCTGTGTGTGTGGCATCGGCCCGCTCCGCTCTACACCTTGCTGTAAACACAGAACATGTTGCAGCTGTTGAGACCCGTTTGCACTGATTATCTCCCTTCATGACGTCAGATTTACATGAGGAGGAACAGCACATTTGCATCTGAATTGTCTAAAATTAACATACAACCCAGTCCTTGAGTGGTGAAACGTGCACTACTGTTGACCAAAATACTCTAAATGTAATTAAAATCTGAAAAATCTGAAAATAAAAGACTATGTAAAATATTGCTAAGAATGTATTAGTATCTCAATGATACTAAAGAACACATAGTCATGCACATTTTATTAATAATTTACTGTTGACAAAAATACTAAACTTTAATTAAAATGAAAACAGAAAATCTGAAAATAAAAAACAACTTAAAAATATTGATAAAAAAAAATTTAATAGTATCTCAATGATACTTAATAACACTGATTCCTATGACTTATTCATCTGTGGCCACATTTTATTAATAATTTATTCAATGGTGGCTGTACTAATTTGTTCCCTTGTTTTAATTTAGTTCATTAATTCATGGCTGTGATTTTTTTTTCTGCTCCAAACTGGACAAAAAATACAATTTTAAAAGTGGGTAATCTTTTTCTCTATTCAATAACAAAACACACAACATTACAAATAAATGCATATTTTGTGCAGTTTGTAATTCTTTGTGTCAAAACATTTGGATTAAAGAGGCCATATTGTGCACTTTCAGGCTCTACTAGAACAGGTTTTCCTGCGTGAATGTTGATTATTCTCCTCATATTCTCCATTGTTGCGGCTCCTCTCTTCCCAGTCTGTCAGTAACGCTCTGTTCACTTCCTGTCTCTATGAAGCCCCTCCTTCTGAAAAGCACACTGTGCTCTGATTGGTCGGCTGGAGCGGTGTGTTGTGATTGGTCGAGCGCTTCGAGTGTGTTTGGGAAATGTCCCGCCCCTTACCATAACCGCCAGTTTAACACACTACTAACTAACTCAACCAGGCCCCGCCCCTTTATTCTGCGCATTAATTATTATAATGAGGAATATTGTGACGTGTTCGTTCCCGGAAGAAACTCGAGACTACAATGGAGCAAAAAAAACTGTGTTAAAATATAATAACGCTTTTTTTGAGAGCTTTTGCCCCATTTTTGTCGTGTGCTGATTCGTTTTTTCTACTTGATTCGGTTTGGATTTACGAACCTAAGCTTTCTGACTCTGGACTTTGGACATACATTTGGCGCTACACCATTCTTCTTATCAAACAGCAACATTACACACTAAAGAAAGTTGACCATGATAAAAAGCAGAATCGGTGCTCTTTAAATCCATCAACAGTCATTTTAAACAAGCATGAGCAAAAAATATACACCCGATTACACATCCGAGTTTGTTAATCGCTAATAAAAATGCTTGTGACAAGCTTTACATTGAAGGAAGCGCTCAGGCCACGGCTACATTATGCATACATTTAAAAACGGCGTTTTCGTTTAGAAATGCTCTCTGTCCACACTAGAGTTTTCAAGCGTTCATGTGTAAATCCTCACAGAAGCTCACTGAGACGATACAGACGGAACAATAAATGATAAAGTTATCGCACAATTCTTCTGACAGGATCATTTTATTTAGCAGTGCTAAACCACTGATGGTCCAGGTCGCTCTCACTCAACATTATATGTTCGGTCTAAAACACTAAAACTGTTCTCATGTTTTACCGCAGCAAACGTGTGTATTGTCTGTCATCTGTGCACCCATACACAAAAGATGTATTTTTTTCTGTATGGGTCCCCAAAAGTGTCAAAAATATATGTGGCATATATTCCAAATACATTGAAATATATTCTGAAATATAACAAAAATATATGAAATATAAGTATGAAATATATTTATTGGGCCAATTTCAAATATTTGCATATATTCCAAAATATATCCTGAAAATATATTTCAAATATATTTCTTTTGTGTATGGGCAGGACTGTGATATGAAGAGTGTGTGAAGTGACATATTTTAGCAACAGTGTGAAAGTGAACAGCACATAACAGGCTCAATACTGCTATAAACATGAATATCTATGGGTACAACATGCGTCACATGACTAACTCACATCATCGTTTTGAAATACCGCAGTTTCTCAGTCCACACTTCACCACCAGAACAGCGTTTACAAATTCATCCACTTTGGAGAGCGTTTTCAAAAAGCTTAGTTTTCATTACTAAACCGCCGTCTCAGTGTGAACAGAAGAGAAACTGAGAAACGAAACCGTATTAGTGTGGACATGGCCTTAGGGATCTGACACCTTAGCATCAGCAAGTAACATTGCGATGGCTTTTTCTTCAGCTAATGTAGAAATCAAGTTGTCGTAGTAAATCTAGCAGCTTTCATCCGCTCGTCTGCCGGCTAACGCTCCACCGCAGGGCCGAGCTCGAGTAGGGGACGAACCCAAACAGCTGATATTGTTTTAGAGTATATTTACTCAGCTGTAGTGGACTCATTACAGAGGCCTATTTTCCCCTCTCTCTGCCTCCGTTTTCTCTCTCGTGCGCCGCTTGGGTTGGACGGCGGGAACAATAGGTGTGCAATTATCAGGAGCGGGGCCGGAGCCGAGCGTTTGATGTGGCTCTGGAGAGGGCTTGCACTCCGATGTTTTTCTGAAGCGTTATTAGCTCGCGAGCACAAAAGCCGGGCCATAAATAAGCGACTGGCAGCCACAATATGCTAGAAATAATGTTTATCCTGCCGGCAGAGGCTTTGGCCCTCATTAGTTCACTCAGAAAGCCACTTTGTCCCGTGGTCCGTCTCGTCCTCGACTTCATCTTCTGCGTGTGGAAGTCGCTGTGGTTATTGTTGTTGTCTTGCAATGGTTAATATTTAAATAAATGTATTATGCTGTATTTAAAGGGACAGTTCTCCATAAAATGAGTGTTTGGTCATCATTCACCCACGAAAGCATACGACCAAGTTCTAAACAACTTATTATTTGCTCAGACTGGCAAAAGTTGCATCACTTTGTACTCAGAGGTAGATTAAAAATGCTAAATAATTGTTCTTTAGCTGAAGACACTTGCTTAATTAACCCTTGTGCATCCTTATGGACATTTTTGTGGACTGGTTATCTGTCCTGTTTAATACACAGGCAGTTCCAAGTCAGTTTAATCAACATTCTATATTAATGTGGTGCTTTCATTGAAGCACAAACACATACACACACACACACACACACACACACACATGCGCACATACAGAAACAGGAGCATAGAAACAGGTTGTCAACGCTGCCCCGTGACTTTTGAGTTCGCTACTGAATCGCTACTGTATTACTCAAAAGAGGAAGTCATTATGACGCTGATTTTGAAGATGTTAAACTCACAGCTTTATTGCTAGTAGAGACACTGCACAACTTGTACGAATTCGTATGATTTGTCTAAACCCACGTGATGGGTAGGTTTAGGGGCGGGGTCAGGGGTCATTCATACGAATTAGCCACCTCGTAAAATTCGTACGAATCAAATTGAATGTTCCATTAATGTTGCCTTAATGTTCGTTTAAAAAACTTCAGAGAACACTCAGAAATTACATTAATGGGAACGTTAGCAAAATGTTCTTAGAACATATGTTTGTTATGAGTAATCAAAGTAGTGAATGGCCTCCTACCACTGTCTTGCAGTTTGTTCAGTTCACTTTGACATAAACAACATGTTTCCTTGCTCATTTTCCCTCTTGAGCGTCTGGAAGAGTCCTCGAGTCTCCGGATCCAGAACAGCAGCTGTGTGTCGAGAACGTCCAGTCGGGAGATTCGGGGTCGAGAACATCCAGGCAGGCGGGAGATTCAGGAGCCGAAGAACGTCCAGTCGGGAGATTCAGGGTCGAGAACGTCCAGTCGGGAGATTCAGGAGCCGAAGAACGTCCAGTCGGGAGATTCAGGAGCCGAAGAACGTCCAGTCGGGAGATTCAGGAGCCGAAGAACGTACAGTCGGGAGATTCAGGAGCCGAAGAACGTCCAGTCGGGAGATTCAGGAGCCGAAGAACGTCCAGTCGGGAGATTCGGGGTCGAGATCATCCAGTCGGGAGATTCAGGAGCCGAAGAACGTCCAGTCGGGAGATTCAGGGTCGAGATCATCCAGTCGGGAGATTCAGGAGCCGAAGAACGTACAGTCGGGAGATTCAGGAGCCGAAGAACGTACAGTCGGGAGATTCGGGGTCGAGATCATCCAGTCGGGAGATTCAGGAGCCGAAGAACGTCCAGTCGGGAGATTCAGGAGCCGAAGAACATCCAGTCGGGAGATTCGGGGTCGAGAACGTCCAGGCGGGAGATTCGGGGTCGAGAACGTCCAGGCGGGAGATTCAGGGTCGAGAACGTCCAGTCGGGAGATTCAGGAGCCGAAGAACGTCCAGTCGGGAGATTCGGGGATGAAGAACGTCCAGTCGGGAGATTCAGGAGCCGAAGAACGTCCAGTCGGGAGATTCAGGAGCCGAAGAACGTCCAGTCGGGAGATTCAGGAGCCGAAGAACGTCCAGTCGGGAGATTCGGGGTCGAGATCATCCAGTCGGGAGATTCAGGAGCCGAAGAACGTCCAGTCGGGAGATTCAGGGTCGAGATCATCCAGTCGGGAGATTCAGGAGCCGAAGAACGTCCAGTCGGGAGATTCGGGGTCGAGATCATCCAGTCGGGAGATTCAGGAGCCGAAGAACGTCCAGTCGGGAGATTCAGGAGCCGAAGAACATCCAGTCGGGAGATTCGGGGTCGAGAACGTCCAGGCGGGAGATTCGGGGTCGAGAACGTCCAGGCGGGAGATTCAGGAGCCGAAGAACGTCCAGTCGGGAGATTCGGGGATGAAGAACGTCCAGTCGGGAGATTCAGGAGCCGAAGAACGTCCAGTCGGGAGATTCAGGAGCCGAAGAATATCCAGGCGGGAGATTCGGGGTCGAAGAACATCCAGGCGGGAGATTCAGGAGCCGAAGAACATCCAGGCGGGAGATTCAGGAGCCGAAGAACATCCAGTCGGGAGATTCAGGAGCCGAAGAACATCCAGGCGGGAGATTCAGGAGCCGAAGAACGTCCAGTCGGGAGATTCGGGGTCGAGAACGTCCAGGCGGGAGATTCAGGAGCCGAAGAACATCCAGGCGGGAGATTCAGGGTCGAGAAGCTTCTGTGGTTTTTCTGATGGTCTGAAGTCAAATCTGCTCTCAAACTAAACATGTCCGGGAAGCTTTATGAAGCCGGGAAGACAACACGAGTTCCCGATCGTCCGGTTTACTCTTCTCAGACGCTGCTGGTGTTATTGTGAAGAACCACAGGAAAATAAAAATGCTTGAATAGCAATAATATCATAGTGTGATCGTCTCACTGCAGTGTATTCTGTTTCCTGTGAATGTGGTGTTTCAAAGCTTAATCATAATTGAAAACAACTCGCAATAAAGTTCAGTTCCTTAACATTCAATTATTACATTGCAATTCTGCATTTTTAAATACAATTTAATTAGCGTGAATTTCTATATTTGTTCATTTTTAATTCATGTTCACATGAACTAGCGTTACTTTATACAAACATTTAAAATAATGTATTAGTAGGCCTACATGTAGAAATAAATGTAGGAATTGTTCTTTATTAATTCACATTAGATGTAGAACTGTCATTTTAATCTCAGCGAACAATAACGCTCTGTTAAGAACAAACGTCCTCGTTAATGCAACGTTCATTAAGTTAGTGTTTAATAATCAATAATTCTCAACACATTAGCACAAAAAAAAACACATCTGAAACATTTTAGTTGGACGTTTTTAATTGTTACTACTAGGCCAACTTGTTTCAGAACGTTAAAAAGTAACATTCCCATAACATTCGAAGAGTCATCAAATGTAATGTATAATGTTGGTATTAAAAAAAAAAAAAAAAACGTTTTTAAAACATAAAAAAAAAACTGGATGTTTTTCGTTTAATAACGTTTTCATAACTTCATGATAAACGTTAGCAGAATGTTCTTTAAAATGAAGTTGTTGGGATCCTGCCGTAGTTCCCATTCAAACATATTAAAGAGAAGGGAGTTTAATTCTGCTTTATTCCCGGAGTCTGACGGAAGGAACGGATTGAGTGATTCGCAGATTGACGAAACTAGCAGACAATTTGAGTGGAAATGTAGTTTTGACAGAGGGAAATATGACTGTCGAACAGGCCAAGCGGGATTTAATAACATGTGTGGCACATCTGAGGTTTATTATTCTGTGTGTGTGTGTGTGTGTGTGTGTGTGTGTGTGTGTGTGTGTGTGTGTGTGTGTGTGTGTGTGTCGTGTCAGTCGTCGTTACAGCAGAAGCGCGAGCTGGCCGCTTTATTGTGCAATATAAACGCATTAGCTGCTAGCTAGCTCGCGCTGGTGTCCTGAGGGTTCGTGATGACGGAGATAAACTCGCGCTGTATGTCCTGATGGTGTAAAAGCACTTCTGAATGTGTGTATGGCTCAGTCGGAACAGGACTCTCATGTAGTCGATGTCGATGTCATTGTGTGTGTGTTTTAAGAGTGTATTCATGCGTCCGCCTCGTGAATGCAGCATCTGTGACCGAGGCTTTCACTGCTATTCTACACTAATTGATTTCAATCTTCCCAGCATGCATCTGTCCAGCGGCTCTTCTTCTGCGGGAATAAAAGCTTCTGGCCTTGTGTGTGTGTGTGTGTGTGTGTGTGTGTGTGTGTGTGTGTGTGAGTGTGAGTGTGAGTGAGTGTGTTAGTGTGTTAGAAACTTCCCACTAACTTCATGTGTCCTTTGATCTCGAGACATAGATTTTAGAAGATGATCCTGAAGTGTGTGTGTGTGTGTGTGTGTGTGTGAGAGAGAGAGACAGAGAGACAGACAGAGAGAGTGACTCTGTGTGTGTGTGTGTGTGTGTGTGTGTGTGTGTGTGTGTGTGTGTGTGTGTGTGTGTGTGTGTGTGTGTGTGTGTGTGTGTGTCATTTAGAGACCAATAACTCCCAGAATTGACCTAAATAAAAAACTCCATATGATATAGGAAAAGTAAACAATTATTATTATTATTTTGCAGTGGTTTGCCTGTATAATTATTTAGCCTATTTATAATTAGCTGTATATAAAAACGAATGAAATCTTCAGTTCTGCAAGCGCTTGTTTAGATGTGTATATATATTTAGTGTGTTTGACACGTGCTTTTCATTGTTTATAATAAAAGGAAACGGAAGTTCTGAACGTGATTTCGAGTCTGTCCGTCTTTATAAGCGGCTTTATTATTATCATTTATTACTTCCCTCATTATACCCGCATCTCTTCAGCATTTACTGTTTCCCTGAGTTTATTATTCCAGTCCGAACGGATCTTAATCTCAATCCAAATTCGTTAATCGTATTAAGCTCTGTGATTGTATGAAGCAGTGAATGCGTGAATATTATATTATCATTATTATATGATCATTGCCTGATATAAACATCGCGTGTGTTTCACTGATAATTATGACTTCACTGGATTTACGAAAACATCGAAACCTAAAAGAGTTTTAGGCTTTAATTCACAGTGGAATCATTTCAGTAAATATCAGTAAGATCATAAAAGAGTGTGTGTGTGAGAGAAAGCATGTCAGTGTGTGTGTGTGTGTGTGTGTGTGAGAGAGAGAGAGTGTGTGTGTGTGTGTGTGTGTGTGTGTGTGTGTGTGTGTGTGTGTGTGTGTGTGAGAGAGAGAGAGAAAGCATGTCAGTGTGTGTGTGTGTGTGTGTGTGTGTGTGTGTGTGTGTGTGTGTGTGTGTGTGTGTGTGTCATTTAGAGGTAAATAACTCAGACACTTGACTTATAAATAGACACTTTGATGCTGAAATGAAAACTGGAGTTTGTCCTATAGAATGTGAATCATCTGTCGGTTCAGGAAGTGGTTTCACTCCAGTTCAGAGAAATAACTCTCAGATCTGTCCTCGTCAGTGAACTCGCCAGCCTTTCTGACCTGTGTTTTCAATTTAACCTCCTCTTGACATGAACATTCATTTATTTTGAGTGTTTGATAGTTTAATGGGGAGGGGTAATTAAACACGTTATTAATAAGATGAACACATGTTTATAATAATCCTTGGCTGATAAAAGTCAACAGATTTGTCTTGCTATCCACAGATGAGGTGAAGATACTCCAGAACCTTCATTTAGAAACAGAGCCGAATAAATCACTGTAATAAAAAAATTAATATATATATTATCGTTAAGAGTAGATCATCAGACTGAACTGGCTCTGTGTACCTGTGTGTAATATATAAATATATATGTATAATATGTATAAAACTTCCCTGAGGCCAGTGTTTGTGTTGGGCAACAGCGCGCTCTTGTGGACGAACGCTGTACTGCAGCTTGACTCGCAGTGACGTCAGAACACGCGTGATCAGCTGTGACGTGCAAATAGGGCCAGAAAATAAGAAAAGCGTGAAGAGAGAAGGTTATAGTCCAGCTTATACTGTGTATGGTCATTAGCACTGCATTCTGAACTCTAAAATACGGCTTCTGTCTCTTTCTTCGCAGATTTGATTTACATGATCTGTCAATGTAAAGCCAGCATTGGACGCAAATGAAAATAAAATGTGATAATTGTGATATTTAAATTGTGTATTATTAATGAATATATTAAATATCTTGTTCCTGTTTTATATATTTTAACCAGTGCTAATTTCAATAAAATTAATGAATTTAAATGGATGAATAAACAAACATGTTGCCCAGTTGTTATTTTCTTTATTTGTCTTTATTTATTATATTTGCAATGAACGGTTAGTTGCCTTTACATCATTAAAAATGGGTGTCTCATCTGTACCACATATAGTTGAGACAAAGTTGAGACAAAAAGCGCCTTATTTTTATGAGCTAGGCTAATTGTGGAAAATATAAACTACATATGGGTATTATTGATTGATAATAACTTAGTCTAAGCTAAAGTAATGTCATGTGCAAATTCACTTCTTTTCAGTGTCTATTTTTGTGTGAAAACTCAAAACACAAAAAGTGTCTCAATTGTACTCTGTCTACCTTACGACACGTGTGTGTGTGTGTGTGTGTGTGTGTGTGTGTGTGTGTGTGTGTGTGTGTGTGTGTGTGTGTGTGAGAGAGAGAGAGAGAGAGAGAGAGTGTGTGTGTTTTCTCCCTCACCTAATAAACTACAACATCAACAAGAACATTGCTGACCTACCGCACAGTTTGACCCATCTGGGCCTGCAGGCCTGTAACACACACACACACACACACACACACACAGACTCACATGCTCACTCACACACACACACACAGACACACACAC
>JAJAQA010000007.1:800929-848429 GCA_021464565.1 Rutilus rutilus
AATCATGTGAAAGAATGTCACTCTTTTCTTTGAAGAAAATATTACTTTGTATGAAGTCACTGAAATTGTTCAAACGGTAAAGATGAAAAGTTAGTATTTTCTGTATTGGTGTTTGATGCTGGTGTTGTTACTCTCAGTGTGTTCTGAGTGACAGTGTGTGTTATCTCAGTGTGTTCTGAGTGACAGTGTGTGTTATCTCAGTGTGTTCTGAGTGACAGTGTGTGTTATCTCAGTGTGTTCTGAGTGACAGTGTGTGTTATCTCAGTGAGGGTTGTGCCAGTGTTTGGCTGCACTGAGCCGGTTTGAGCCATGTGTTAAGAGTTGTGTTGCTTGGAGTGAGTTTTGCAGGTGATGTGAACTGTTGAGCTCAGGTGACTGTTGGTAGTGCAGACTGTAGTTAGAGTTTCACATGTAGCTCCAGTTGTGCTCACTGTCGTTTAGCAATCGGAAAAAAACTGTAACTTTATAATGTAGAACGTTTTCTTGCCCCGGATCTGTTGCTGCAAAAATTTGGTTTGACAAGTAAAAAAAGAACGACAGTAAAAGATGCACATTCAAATAATATAGGCAAATAAGCAGAGTGTATAGCCTACTGGAGATGACAGATTTTAATTTCCACTATACACTCTGCCTTTTTTACTTTAATGTGCATCTTTTACTGTCGTTCAAACAGCTGTAGAGTGAAGGGTGAAGGGTGTACGTTTGTACTTTTTACAGATCAAAGTTGAAGTAATGCCGATGCTAAAACAGGCTCTGTTGCTCTCGAGGCCCGTTCTGGGGGACCATTTAGAATTTAGGCAACATAAAAAAAAATTAGGCAATGTTTAGTTTTTTATCTCACCTCAACTGTGCAGTTATGCTGTAATAAAAAATAGTTATTTTGCCAATACCTTTCATACAAAGAAAAAGAAGCTCAAAGAGTGTTTCAAATAAATATAATTTTAAACAGGATGGGACAATATTTCTTTCTATAAGAGATATCATATCCATATTCATATATGGCCCAACAGGGGAGCCCTCACAGTCCAGGAGCCGTTTCAGAGGCCTTGTGTAGGCTACGGGACACATGCATTACAGCATTAATAAACATGTGTTTTCATTGGTAATGTGTTTTCTGAGCCAAACTGGGCCTTACACCCCTTTCACATGATATATTCTCAGAGCAATTTTAATCATTTGTTTTTATGTGTTACACAATAAGAACTCCACAAGTGTTGACCCAAACAAATTTAGATGTAGGAGAAGAGATATTAACAATAAGAGATGCAATCGGTTGGTTACTGCATTTATCTTTATGGTTAATGGGACTTCTGGTAGGCTTTTCTTTCAAGGGGCCTCAGACCATAGACATATGCATCAGACAACACTGGAGATTTGATGAAAGAGAAAATAAAAACAGACTTGATGGTTTCCTTCCCTCGGGTCCACTGACTGTAGCTCACTGTGAGTGAGTGAGTGGAGCGCGCGGCCTCTGGCGCCCCCTGGCGGTGAGGCGCGGAACTGCTCCAGTCTTTGTACCGCCGCCATCTTGACCAGAATCCGGATAATCATCATCTGAACACACTGATTTACAGCAAACACACACGACTACAGGTGAGGACATGCATCTCAAACACAACGCAAACTGATCCTGACCCTAAACTCGACTCGTGTCACTCAAAATCACGTGTCGGTTCAGCGTTACCGTCAATACGGACCGGCGAACCTGCCGTTAGCAGCTCACGCTAGTTAGCCGTTAGCAGCTCCAAATCATCATAACAACAATAAAAAATAAAAAACACGTAAAATATCTCAAACACAGAACAAACTAACCCTAAACCCAACTTGTGTTACTCCACATCGCGTGTCAGATCAGCGTTACAGTCAGTCATGTGTCCGCAGCTCACGCTAGTTACTGTTACAAGCTCCTAATCATCATCAAAATAAATACAAACCACATCTCAAACATTACAAAATCCAGATGTTAGTGTGCCTGTGTGTTCATGTGAGTGCAGTGTGTTGTGTTGATGAGCTTCAGCGACACCCACACATCTTATTTATTTATTAATGTTACCAGTTTCACACTGTAATATCGCGTCTGTAAATCATGTTACATGTAACGAGCGTTTCCATCCGGCTGTCAGTCATCTGGTACATCACTGTCAATCAAATGTTCACACATGTTCTAATTTGTTACACTGTTTATTTAAATTTGAGTTACAATAGCCTATTTTCTTCTATGATGTTTTTGTTTTTATTATTATTCGATGTATTTTTAGCTTTGGCAGTATTGTATTATTTTTACAGTCATGCCAATAAAGCAGTTTTGAATTTGATGATGATGAAGGTGTATTATGATTGACAGTCAGACTGTCCTTATGAATGTGTGTCGGTGTTGATTTCTGCCCAGTGTGTGTCTTATGCTTTCTTTAAATGCTTAAAAAAATTATATTAAGAAATGATATTAAACCAATGCCATGTAGCTTTACAGAGTTAGTTCAGTTCAACAGCTGACAGATATTCCCCATGATTCATGTGTGAGACAGTCTAACAGAAGGACGGACAAAACCAGTCAAATATCAGCTGATTTGATAACTCTGAGTTCTTGTCATATTTGATTACGTTATTGAAGTGTGCGGTGTGTTTCAGAGCGGCGATGGCGACTGCACCGTACAACTACTCCTACATCTTCAAGTACATCATCATCGGTGAGTAACAGACCACACTGCAAACATGCTCTTCTTACTCAGTGTGTTTCTCTGGTTTCCAGTCCAAATATCTAAAACATCTTAAATCAAGAAGCATTTACTAGAGGAGTAAAATGCCATATCATATTATGTCTTGTTTTCTGGGGAAATTAATACAAATTAAACGATTTGTAGCTTAAAAAAAGCAAAATTATCTATTAATGGGGTCAGATAAATAATCTTAATTCAAACAGAAACAACATTATTTTTCTGACCCCTTTGACAGATAATGTTGCTTGTTTTAAGCAAAAACTCACTTAATTTTGATTTATTTCCCTAGAAAACAAGACATAAAGGCGAATGGTATTTTACTCCTCTAGTAAATGCATCTTGATTTAAGAATTTTTAGATATTTGAACTGGAAACCAGAGAAACACACTGAGTAAGAAGAGCATGTTTGCAGTGCAGTGTTAGGCGTGTAACGCATTACAGGTAACTTGAGTTATGTAATCAGATTACTTTCTCAAGTTACTGCTAAACTAATGCATTACTTTTAAAATTTACAACAAAATATCTGTTACTTTTTCAAATAAGTAACGCAAGTTACTTTGTTTTCCCATTATTGACTGACAGCGCTCCTGTCCTCATGATGAGGAAAACATCATAAGTGTAGAGGCGTGTGTGTGTGTGTGTGTGTGTGTGTGTGTGTGTGTGTGTGTGTGTGTGTAAACATGATGGTTAGTGTAGTTCTAGACTAAATGTGAGCAGGCATTTACTCGTCTCACTTGCACAAAAAGATTCAGTTTTCCTCAAAATGAATAAAATCAGTCAAATGCAAAATGAGACCATGCAAACTTCCAATAATTAAATATGTTAGATAAAACAAATATTTTAATGCATTTAATCTCACTTTATTGTCCAATGTACTTTATATTGATTACTAAAAATGATTTTATATATTTAGTATTTATTGAAGTAAGTGTTGAAAGTTGAGGGTTTAGTGTGAGCGGCGCCCTCTACTGTACAGCCGTGACTCTGCACTTCAGCCTGACGATTATTCATTTCAGTTTTGGTGAAAGTGTCTTTACTTTTGCCCAAAAATAGCACTTTTATGTTACATAAAGCCCAGCCCAGGTGAGAGAAAGTAACACAAAAGTAACGTAACGCATTACTTTTCAAAGGAACTTTCCGTTTGTTGCTCACTCTCTCTCTCTCTCTCTCTCTCTCCCTCTCTCCCTCTCTCTCTCTCTCTCTCCCTCTCTCTCTCTCTCTCTCTCCCTCTCTCTCTCTCTCTCGCTCTCTCTCTCTCTCTCTCTCTCTCTCTCTCTCTCTCTCTCTCACTCTCTCGCTCTCTCACATACTCTCTATCCCTCTCTCTCTCTCTCTCTCTCCCTCTCTCTCTCCCTCTCTCTCTCTCTCTCCGCAGGCGACATGGGCGTTGGGAAGTCCTGTTTGCTGCACCAGTTCACAGAAAAGAAATGTGAGTATAAGACGTCGATGATTATCAGGCCTTTCCTTCAGCATGTTAAACACACACACACACACACACACACACACACACACGCGACAGAGACACAACCAACCTTTGTGCTGCTCTAAACAAACAGCCTCTGTGTGTTTGACAGTGTGTGTGTGTGTGTGTGGGTGGGTGTGTGTTTGACAGTGTGTGTGTGTGTGTGTGTGTGTGGGTGTGTGTTTGACAGTGTGTGTGTGGGTGTGTGTGTGGGTGTGTGTTTGACAGTGGGTGTGTGTGTGGGTGTGTGTTTGACAGTGTGTGTGTGGGTGTGTGTGTGGGTGTGTGTTTGACAGTGTGTGTGTGGGTGTGTGTTTGACAGTGTGTGTGTGTTAGTGTAGAGGGTCATGATTGACCGTCTGAAGGAAACGCTGATTCTGATTCCTCTTGATCATCGGCTGGTTGTGGGTTTGCTGATTTAGACGTTCTCTCCTCATACTGACGTGCTTCTGAAGTTCTCAATGCTAAATTTGACCTGTTTTTAAAGGGAAAGTTCATCTAAAAATAAAGATTCTGGCATTAGTTTCTCTCACTCGTGTTTTTCCACACCTGTAAGAATGTCAATCATCTTCAAACACAAATGAAGGAGTTTTTAATGAGATCTGCGAGAGTTCTGTCCATCAACAGTCTAATCATCCAAGACTCTGACACTTCAACACATTCATAAAGAGATCCTGAAATATGAGCAGTGTGATTCAAGTCTTCAGAAGAGACACGATCACTGTACGTACATTCACTGATCAGTGTTTATATGTGAAGAAAGGCTTACATTAGATCTGTTCATCATATAAAGCACTTAAACAGAAACTCTTGATGGTTTTCTGAAGATGAACTAAAGTCTGCATCTGAGTTATGCATTTAAGTTTTGCTTTAGCTTTATTTATAGGGGCGTGACAATATATCGCAATACTAAAACAATATGTATCGTGGATAGTTCACCATAGTTCATCAAGTTTTCAGAGTTTTAGTGTCAGAACTACATTAAACTGCTATATATAATATATAATAATGCAATGGGGGAATATTTGTGCAAGAAGTGTATCGAATCGTGACACAAGGGTATCGTTACACTCATATTTATTTATGAATGCAGATATTCTGTTGCATAACAAGAATCACGTTGTCTTGAATGAGTGGTAAAGCTGTAGTGTGTGTGTGTGTTCTGCTGTCCTCAGTCATGGCCGACTGCCCGCACACCATCGGCGTGGAGTTCGGCACCAGAATCATCGAGGTGAGCGGGCAGAAGATCAAGCTTCAGATCTGGGACACGGCGGGCCAGGAGCGCTTCAGAGCCGTCACGCGCAGCTACTACAGAGGAGCCGCGGGAGCGCTAATGGTCTACGACATCACCAGGTGTGTGTGCTACAGGTGTGCACGGGCTTTAAACTGAAGCCCGGACCCCAAATCACTTAACCCGACCCGATCCGACCTTTACAGTCATATTTTAGGCCTGAACCCGAGGTCTGTTTCTCACAGTAAATGCCTTTTTTTTTGTTGCAATATGCTGTATTTATGATTGCTTGCAACGATAATGAAAAAAATACATGTACAAACACACCAAGCGGCCCCTCAGCTCACACACAAAATAAAGAGAACGGACTTACGAATTACGAAACTTTGCTGTGGTTGAACAGGTGAAATAGTCACAAATTCCTCTGGAACTCAAACATTAAAATAAAATATAAATGATTCATAGATCATTTTACAGAACTGTTATGCGCATGTGCTCCTGCGCGCACTATTACAGTCACAACGCCGCGTACCCGACCCGAAACCAGACCTCTAGCGTCTGCACAGCTGTCACTCAACTGGTGCGGCTCATGTAGGGTCTGACGATGAGTGTTTAATCACATGTGTCTGTACAGGAGAAGCACATACAATCACCTCAGCAGCTGGCTGACCGACGCCAGGAACCTCACCAACCCCAACACTGTGAGTTCAAGCCTCTGCCCGACAGCATGTGCACCAATAAATCATGTCTCAGCACCACAGCATCGGGTTGGCCTCTACTGACATGTGCTTATAACATAGGAACTGCCTAGTAACCACTGAAATAACACTAGCAACACCCTAGCAACCACCCACAACACCCTAGCAACCATATCTGCATGAATAAGCCATATCTCAGCACCACAGCATCGGGTTGGCCTCTACTGACATGTGCTTATAACGTTTCAGGTTAAATGGGATAATGTTGTATCTGCTCCGTTTCATGTCAGTAATGGAGTGAGACAAGGAGGAATTATGTCTCCTATTTTATTTAATGTTTATATGGATGATCTGTCAGACCAGTTAAATAGGTTAAAAACTGGCTGTCTTGTGGGCAACATTGTTGTTAATCATCTAATGTATGCAGACGATCTTGTCCTGCTCTGTCCTTACAGCGTTGGGCTGCAGCAGATGCTGAAAGTCTGCTCGCAATATGGCTTAGATTATGATATTAAATATAACACTAAGAAAAGCCACATAATGGTAGTTAGAAGCAATGAGGACAATAAATCAACTTTTCCGACTTTTTATTTGTCAGACAGCCCTCTTGCTGTGTGTGAGGTAGTCAAATATTTAGGTCATGTTATATCTAATGACTGGACAGATGACAAAGACCTATATCGTCAGCGCTGTAAAATTTATGCTCAAGCAAATATGCTCATAAGGAAGTTTTATATGTGTTCAGACTCTGTGAAGTGCTCTCTGTTTAGAACCTATATTACACCGCTATATACTGCTCAATTGTGGTCTAACTATAAGAAAAAGAGTATGCAGCGGCTAAAGGTAGCATACAATGATGCAATGAGGTTGCTGCTCCGTGTCCCTAGGTGGCATAGTGCCAGTCATTTGTTTGTGTCTAATAGAGTGCCAACCTGTGAGGCACTCTTAAGGCAACTGATGTTTGGTTTTATGTGTCGACTGGACAATTCAGTGAACCATATAATTGAAGCCCTAGTTAATCCTCTGAAAAGCTGTTATAGATATTTTTCGAGGCTTAGACGACACTGGTGTAATAGCCTGTATATTCTATAGGCTATTATATAGAATTTTTATGTATTTTTGTACCTTCTTTTTATGATGTTGTTGTGTTATATGGACCTGTGTCTGTAATAAAAGTTATATAATAATATAATAGGAACTGCTTAGTAACCACTGAAATAACACTAGCAACACCCTAGCAACCACCCAGCAATGCCCTAGCAACCACTCACAACACCCTAGCAACCATATCTGCATGAATAAGCCATATCTCAGCACCACAACATTGTAGTAACATCGGGTTGGCCTCTATTGACATGTACTTATAACATAGGAACTGCCTAGTAACCACTGAAATTACACTAGCAACGCCCTAGCAACCACCCAGCAATGCCCTTGCAACCACTCACAACACCCTAGCAATGCCCTTGCAACCACCCATAACATCTGAGCAACTGCCTAGTGATCACATAACAATGCCATAGCAGCTGCCTAGAAACACTGTAGCAACCACCCAGAACCCTCTGCCAACTTCCTAGCAACCACCCACAACACCCTAGCAACCACATCTGCATGAATAAGCCATGTCTCAGCACCAACACATTGTATTACCATAGGGTTGGCGTCTATTTGACAGGACAATAAATAGTATTGATAACATAAGAACTAGCAACTCCTCAGCATCCATCTATGACGACTAGCAACGCCCTAACAACCACTGAAATCACCCTATCAATGCTCTAACAACCACCCACAACAGCCTAGTCACCCATATCTGAACTTTATCTGCATGAATAAGCCATATCCCAGCTCCAGAACATTGTAGATAACACAGGGTTGGCCTCTATTGACATATAAAGGGCAATGTACAGGACTGATAACATAGAAACTACCTAGCAACCATCTATGACACCTAGCATTGCCCTAGCAACCACCTCCAACTGCCTAGCAATGACATAACAATGCCCTAGCAGCTGCCTAGAAACACCCTAGCAACCACCCAGAACTCTGCCAACTGCCTAGAAACACCCTAACAACCACCCAGAACATGCGGTTAAAGTTTATGCTCGTAAGACGTTGAGGTGGATTGGCTCTGAGAGAGATGTTTCCCTTGTGCTTGTGCAGGTTATTATACTCATAGGAAACAAAGCAGATCTGGAAGCCCAGCGAGATGTGACGTACGAGGAGGCCAAGCAGTTCGCTGAAGAGAACGGTGAGTAAAGCCTGTCCTCATGTGATGTGGAGCTGCGTTGAGTCCTGATCCTCATCAGTGTGTTTCATCCTCAGGTCTGCTGTTCCTGGAGGCCAGCGCCAAAACGTGAGTTATTCGAGTATGACGTGTGCTGTAAAATGCAGTATTAATTCTCATAGCATTACTGACATATTGAACCATCTGTGTGTATTTCCCTGAACCCCAGACAATAGAGTCCAGACATCAGCAGAATACATCTCTCACTATATACTCAGTACTCACTATATACTCCCTAATATACTCAGTGCTCACTATATACTCAGTGCTCACTATATACTCAGTACTCACTATATACTCACTAATATACTCAGTACTCACTATATACTCACTAATATACTTAGTACTCACTATATACTCAGTACTCACTATATACTCACTAATATACTCAGTGCTCACTATATACTCAGTACTCACTATATACTCACTAAAATACTTAGTACTCACTATATACTCACTACTCACTATACACTCACTAATATACTTAGTACTCACTATATACTCAGTACTCACTATATACTCACTAATATACTCAGTGCTCACTATATACTCAGTACTCACTATATACTCAGTACTCACTATATACTCACTAAAATACTTAGTACTCACTATATACTCACTAATATACTCAGTACTCACTATATACTCTTATATACTCAGTACTCACTATATACTCAGTACTCACTATACACTCACTAATATACTTAGTACTCACTATATACTCAGTACTCACTATATACTCTTATATACTCAGTACTCACTATATACTCAGTACTCACTATACACTCACTAATATACTTAGTACTCACTATATACTCAGTACTCACTATATACTCTTATATACTCAGTACTCACTATATACTCAGTACTCACTATATACTCTTATATACTCAGTACTCACTATTTACTCAGTACTCACTATACACTCACTAATATACTTAGTACTCACTATATACTCAGTACTCACTATATACTCACTAATATACTCAGTGCTCACTATATACTCAGTACTCACTATATACTCACTAAAATACTTAGTACTCACTATATACTCACTACTCACTATACACTCACTAATATACTTAGTACTCACTATATACTCAGTACTCACTATATACTCACTAATATACTCAGTGCTCACTATATACTCAGTACTCACTATATACTCACTAAAATACTTAGTACTCACTATATACTCACTAATATACTCAGTACTCACTATATACTCTTATATACTCAGTACTCACTATATACTCAGTACTCACTATACACTCACTAATATACTTAGTACTCACTATATACTCAGTACTCACTATATACTCTTATATACTCAGTACTCACTATATACTCAGTACTCACTATACACTCACTAATATACTTAGTACTCACTATATACTCAGTACTCACTATATACTCTTATATACTCAGTACTCACTATATACTCAGTACTCACTATATACTCAGTACTCACTATATACTCTTATATACTCAGTACTCACTATTTACTCAGTACTCACTATACACTCACTAATATACTTAGTACTCACTATATACTCAGTACTCACTATATACTCACTAATATACTCGGTGCTCACTATATACTCAGTACTCACTATACACTCACTAATATACTTAGTACTCACTATATACTCAGTACTCACTATATACTCACTAATATACTCGGTGCTCACTATATACTCAGTACTCACTATATACTCACTAATATACTTAGTACTCACTATATACTCACTAATAAACTCAGTACTCACTATATACTCCTATATACTCAGTACTCACTAATATACTCAGTACTCACTAATATACTCAGTGCTCTCTATATACTCAGTACTCACTATATACTCACTAATATACCAGTGCTCTCTATATACTCGGTACTCACTATATACTCAGTGCTCACTTTATACTCAGTACTCACTATATACTCAGTACTCACTATATACTCAGTACTCTCTATATACTCACTAATATACTCAGTACTCACTATATACTCACTAATATACTTAGTATGCACTATATACTCAGTACTCACTATATACTCAGTACTCACTATATACTTTTGCCAGCGCCAAAGCGTGAGTTATTCCAGCATGATGTGTGCTGTAAAATGCAGTATTAATTCTCATAGCATGACATATTGAACCATCAGTGTGTATTTCCCTGAAGCCCAGACAGTAGAGTCCAGACATCAGCACAATTTCAGTCTATGCACATTTTCTTTCATTTTTTAGATGAGAGAAATATACATGTGTAATGGACATGCTCACTATATACTCAGTATTCACTATATACTCACTAATATACTCAGTACTCACTATATACTCAGTACTCACTATACACTCACTAATATACTCAGTACTCACTATATACTCAGTACTCACCACTCACTTGATACCCACTATAAATTCAGTACTCACTATATACTCAGTACTCACTATATACACAGTATTTACTATATATACTCAGTGTTCACCATTCACTATATACCCACTATATACTCAGTACTCACTATATTCTCAGAACTAACTATATTCTAGGTACTCACTATATACTCAGTACTCACAATATTCTCAGTACTTATTATATATACTCAGTACTCACCACTCCCTATATACCCACTATAAATTCAAGACTCACTATATACTCAGTATTTACTGTACATACTCAGTACTTACTATAAACTCAGTACTCACTACTCACTATATACTCAGTATTTACTATACATACTCAGTACTCACTATAAATTCAGTACTCACTACTCACTATATACTCAGTATTTACTATACATACTCAGTACTCACTATAAATTCAGTATTCACTACTCACTATATACTCAGTATTTACAATATATACTCAGTACTCACCACTCACTATATACCCACTATAAATTCAGTACTCACTATATACTCAGTATTTACTATACATACTCAATACTCACTATAAATTCAGTACTCACTATATACTCAGTATTTACTATATATTCTACTCACTATATACTGAGTACTCACTATATTCTCAGAACTCACAATATTATCAGTATTCACTATATTCTCAGTACTCACTATATACTATAAACATGGCATACTTATAACCAGAGTGTTGAACTCTTGTAAGCTTATAGATGACAGTTGTGTGTTTGTTGTTGCAGAGGTGAGAACGTGGAGGATGCTTTCCTGGAGGCGGCGAAGAAGATCTACCAGAACATTCAGGACGGCAGTCTGGATCTGAACGCAGCAGAATCTGGTGTTCAACACAAACCATCAGCGCCGCAGGGAGGCCGGATCACCAGCGAACCCCAGCCGCAGCGGGAGGGGTGTGGCTGTTAATGACCATCTTCATCATCATCATCATCACACTCACAAACCCCAGCCGCAGTGGGAAGGGTGTGGCTGTTAATGACATCATCATCTTCCTCTTCCTCTTCATCATCATCATCATCACACACAAACCCCAGCCGCAGCGGGAGGGGTGTGGCTGTTAATGACCACCATCATCATCATCATCTTCCTCTTCATCTTCATCATCATCATCACACACACGGACCCCAGCCGCAGCGGGAGGGGTGTGGCTGTTAATGACCATCATCATCTTCATCACACACGGCCCGGTCTCGGCCCGGGGGGGGGGTGTCACGGCTACATGCGCTCATTAGTTCCTATCTTTCTCTTCATCTGTCCATCTTTCTTGCTCAGTGTTTTCTTATTCCCCCATCATCCTCCGACTAATCACGTGACGCATCGGTTTAGGAGAGAAGAATCTGCTGAACACCAATCAGGCTCTTTTTTTATTTTTATTGATATTCGTTTTCTAGCTCGTCGCATTCATCAACGCCCTGAGAAACGAGACCTGTAGCTGAAAGTAAGCATGATTGTGATGAGTTTCTTGTCTTCTCGGGTCGGTCACCGATGGGACGCCCGTCTGATGCCCCTGTAGATAAAGCACTCTGAATAACGCATACGCATCTGTAAACGTCAATTGATTCCACGAGATCCCAGGTTTAAAACGGAACGAAACACACGCGCGAGTGTCAAGGGTTGGACAGCTTTATGAATCGAAGACACTTTATGGAAAGATGATTCTTTCTTCTCTTCTGCTCCTTGATCATTCGTTCGTTCGTCTGTCCTTACCACTGTTATTTTATGTTGCCTTATTGTTATTCATGTTAATATTATTACTATCACGGTTTAATCTTTACTAGCTCAACACAGTTTGGAGTTGAGTTTGGTTTTACAGCACTGCAACTGTTTTTGTATAGATCTCTGAAATGTGATGGAAAAGCTCCAGTTGTTTAGCCTGTACAGTAAACGTCTGCGCCATTGGCTTGTATATTAACACCACAACACGAGACTTCTTGTGAAGCAGCATCTGTGTCTTAATTCAGTGTATGTACCATATGAGATCTGATTCAGCTGCTGTATATAAGGCCATGTCTGTTGGTGATGTGACTCCTCACGCAGAAAGAAGACGCTCACCAACTCTCGAAACGGCTCGTTTTACTTCGGCCCGGCTGAAGTCTGAATGACCCAGTAAAAACAGTACATATGTATAAACTCTGAATGAGCTGTGCTAACGTTTGAAAATCTGTTTTTGTGTATGTATATGATTTTAAAATGTTGACATTTTGATTTTAATGACAACATTAAATATGCTCTAGACAGAAAACGGCTCGGTTTCATTCTGAACAAACCAGGTTTTATCAAATGTAATTGTTTCAAATATCTTCGGTGGTATAAGAAAAGTCTTAATTATGATTTCAAGAGGTTTTAAATGTGGGGACGGCAAACAGTAATTGAGATATGGCTAAATGTGATTATTAATCTTCAAAAGGCTACAATTTAATGGAATAAAAGCGAGGTGCTGTTGCTTGTTCTACGGGCCGCACTTTCAGAGCCTAGAATATTATGTATAATCAGAATTTAAATATATTATATATTCATTTTATCTCTATATATCATTTTAATATGCATTTTGCAGAAGAACATTGCTGTGGTTGTTCTTCGGGTCTGTGCGGATGAATATGATTGTCCTGCGGCTCATAAATCATTCACCCAGAGATATAATCAGTTCAGATGAAAGATCTCAAGCTGAAGAGTTACTGTAGTTTTACACATTAATAAACACGCCACTTGCTTGAGAATAAACTCCCGCGCTACTAATTCCAGCAACTTTTCTGTAGGCGAATATGACGAGACATGCTGAGACATCCCGACAGGTCCAACATATAAACTCTTATAAAAGGCTTACCATAGTGAATCAGGTTAAGACAAAAACACATTTTGTATGTATTGACTTATGTCCTTTTCACAAGATGTAAAATAAGTCTCTGCTGTCCTCAGAGTGTGTGTGTGAAGTTTTAGCTCAAAATACCCCACAGATATTTTTATATAGCATGTTAAAGTTGTCATTTTTTGAGGGTGAGCAAAAACACACCGTTTTGTGTCTGTTCCTTTAAATGCAAATGAGCTGCTGCTCCCGGCACAGGGGGGCGGAGCTTCAAGAGCTTGTGCGTTAGATTACCTCACTACCTCACGCAGACACACACACTATAATGACAGAAACTGTTCTGCCTTTTATGTTTAAACGGAGTCAAGACAAAGATGGAGAGACTCAGGAAGAAGTGACAACATGTAGAAGCAACAGGACGTCTCTGAGTGGTTAGTTGATGAATTTATGTTGCTGATGTGGAGGTAACTATCTTCAATTAGCATATCATGCTAATCTATAAATCGCTCGTATAGGAACTGTTGTGAGACGCACACAGAGTGACTTTCTTTTGCATGTGAAAAGACAGACGTAATGTAAAATGTGCTCGACTACAACAACTCTTCCTCTTCTCAACATGGACTGCTTGTTCCCGGGGGCGGGGTTTATGCAAATTCTAGGGTTTGTGATGTCACTGACGGGAGGAATGTGGTGTAGTCTCTACCAGCCGTTTGTTGAAGTCCTTTTCTTTAAAAGCAAATATCTCCCTTTGCTTTGAACTTTGACCATTGTGTATTTGCAGATGTTGTTTATGCTCAAACAGCAACATTACACACTAACTAAAGTTAGAAAAGTCTAATCATACTCAACCAGCCCTTTAACATTCCTTCATCACCTTTTCAAGTCAGTGTAAACAGGTCAGGTATGGGATGGTTTCTTTTTATTTGTTTCTTTTTAATAATAATGATGTAATTTTTTTGTAGTATTGGTAAAGAAACATCTGTAAGATTGTAAATTCATCTTTTTTTTTTTGTAATTGTCTTCCAATAATAAAAAAAAAAAGGCTTAAAGGCTAAAATGGGAAGTTTATCATTTTATATAACTAGTTTTTTGGTGTTTTTTTTTCAATACGTATAAGTTGAACTGTATATTTGTTTAAATCATCGGTTTTACATTTATTTTATGGTTACCATAAACATTTACTTCTCTGATTATTGTGCCACTCTTCAAAAGCCTTACATTTGATTTGCACAGCCCTGCAGATTCCCTGATGACCATGTAAAAGGAAGACCAGGACTACACCTGCATAATGAGCGCACTCGGACAGAGAATGGACAGCACAGCAACATGAACTCTTTATGTTGTTCAAGTAGCAAAATCTCTTTGCATTTTATGCAACACAAAATTGCACCAAGGTTACAGGAAGAATCAACTGAAAAGAGAAAGCAAGTGACGTGTATTTACAAAAGATGAGTCTACAGAAGTGTGAGGCTTGAATACACGTGTAAAAAGTAGTGGCATGATTCTGAAGAGACAAAAACAAAACAACAAACACATGAAAAGTCAACACTGGAAGTACCATGTTGAATTAAAGGCAGCTTGTGGTTGGCTTTCTCCTCAGGCGTCACAGTCAGAGAGCTGGAAAAGACAAACTAATACTGAAAACAACTGCATTATTTCAATTACACAAGCTTTTAGTAAGACAGTCATTGACTCAGACATCCTCAGTGAGAATGCTCATTTTAAGACAGGCGTGTGGTCATTGGATAAAGCTGTTTCCGTCAGTGGTGTGTGTGGAGAACCTTTCAAACGACATCAAGTGGTAAATGAAGGACATCACAATAAACACATCTATACATACACTGCTTCTTAAGCTCCTCACTTCCAAGTCTTTCTCCTCGAGACAGTAGTGTTTCATTCGCTCTTTAAGGCCACTGTGTATTTGGGAAAGTCGTGTACTGTATGTAGTGATTGTGCTGAAGGATAAAACCCTTGCCGGGATCAGGAAAAGCTGGGAAAACCGCGCCGACTTTACAACCGTCATTCGGTTAAACGTCATTCGTGGCACAGTGTTGCAATCATACAATACTTGATCAGTCGGTTTCCTCATTTCACAGGGACCGTTCACATCTCACAACAAAGCCCTTGCTCGACCACACGGAGAAAAAGAGTTCAGTCTTTGTCAATACTATGATCTTTTTTTGTAATCAAATATATTTTGATCCCTAAAAAAATATTGGAAATTGTGAGGCGTTCTTCGGTCACAATCTCCTGCAATGTTGAGATAATGCTCGCTTTGAGAAAATGCAAGAAGAGTCAAAGTCAAGTTGTGGAATTGCTTAGAAACACGACTCGAGTCGATGGGACCTTTCTACCTTAAGATCGCCGAACGACCTCTCGAGGACCTTTCCCCTGCTTTAGTGTCGTTCGTAAATGTTTCTCTGTTTGGCATGAGGTGGGTTCCCTTGAAGAGTACGTCCACTTAGAGAAGAATCCCGATATCGATTGCATCCGAGCTTTTCTCCGCTACCTCTGAACGATGTCGGTGATCTCCTTGACGGAGGAAAGCAGCTTGGAAAAGTCTTGAGGAGTGTTGGCTCCCCCGGTGGCCGCAGGGCAGATCTGCAGCTCGCGAAGACTGCTCTCCAACTTATTGATGGCTTCTCGGAAAGCGAACTTGTTGCGCATCTGTTGGATAGACTCGACGAAGCTCACGCAAAACTTGGAGAGGTTCTTCCCGGCCTCCAGCACGGCACTATGGCTCCCGGTTTGCTC
Source organism: Rutilus rutilus (assembly GCA_021464565.1). NCBI lineage: Eukaryota > Metazoa > Chordata > Actinopteri > Cypriniformes > Leuciscidae > Rutilus > Rutilus rutilus. The sequence continues at coordinate 817,320 of JAJAQA010000007.1, forward strand.
CGAGATCCGTCCGATCGCGGCTCGCAGGATATCTGTGCTGTCCAAGACCATCTCGCGCGTGATGCAGGAGTTGGAGAGTCTTTCCGACGGCTGGCGCGTTTTCCTCAACGAGCGGCGAGTCGTTATGAGAGGAATGAAGTTCGATCCGGGGTCTCCGGCAGTCGTTCCCATTCCCGGAAGCTGAGCACTCGGAGAAACAGGAGAGGTTTTAGTGGGAGGAACTTTCGAGGTGTTTTTCTGCAATTTCTTGGCACTTTCTTGGGAAAGACTTCCCTTGCCTAGTTCTGTGGATCCAGGATTAGAAGGATTCACTTCAGAAGCCTTGATTTTGGTATCCGAAGACACATCAAAAGTAGGACTCCTCGAAGTCTTCCCAGATTTGGTGCTCGAGACGGGAGGCGGAGGAGGAGGAGCAGGTTTCGGTTTCGCGAACTTTCCCTTCTCCCTTTCTCTTTGTCCAGGGATTTCCGAGGTTTGCTTGAGCCTACGAGGTCTGATTTCATCCAGAGTGGGAAACACATTGGGTTTGAAGAGCTCTGCTTGCAAGGCACTTGTTTTAGAGGTTTCGGTTTGCGGGCGTCTCCCGAGCTTCGGCGTCAGAGTCAAAGGACTCGATCCGGGACTAGACTCCGAGTCCTTGAAGACTTCATCCGACGCGTCCTCGGTTTTCTTGGGAAGGCGTGGAGGCGGGGTAAGGGTTCCACCTCTCGGCATGCAATCTGCTTTTTTGCGTGGCAAAGCCGGCTTGCCTCCGATGGTTCCCGACTCGAAGTGAGAAGACTGGATGTCACGAGGCAAAGTGACCGATTTCCATTCGGATCGCTCCGATCCAGGAGGCATGCAAGATGCGGATGAAGACCTTAGGAAGCGCTTTGAGTTTGACATTGGGTCTTCTTCTGCTGGCAGAGTTGTGGCGAGTTTCCCTGATGTTATTCCCGTGCCCTTTTTCCTTGAATGAGAAGGGAAGAGCTGACCGGGATACACTAGGGCTCCATTGGTGACTCCAGACCCAATCAATTTGGAAGGATCAATGCCTTGCAAGGCATCATTGGCGGAAGCCCCGTTGTTGAAATCATCCCTGCAATCGGGACCCAGTCCTCTCCGATCCAGGTGCCCATCCATCTTCCCGAACGAGCTGGAACGTTTCGGGGGCGCCGGAGCCGTTCTCTTCTTTTTCTTGATGTAACTGAAGGGATTCATCCGGAACTTATCTTTATCTTTAGTCAAGAGCCGATCATCTTCGTTCAAGTTGCTGTCGAGCAGAGGCCTCGGGATCATCGGGAACTCAGGCTCTGCTGCGTCTGCAAAGGGTTCAACTCTTATTAGTATCGCTCACTAATCACAGGGAATAAAAGGGAATAAATGTTATTAGCCCATGATTTACTCGCCCTCAAGCCATCCTAGGTGTATATGACGGTCTTCTTTCAGACTAACACAATCAGAGTTATATTAAAAATATTCCACTTCCACTGTTTCTGTTTTGAAGTCCGAAAAAGTGCATCTGTCCATCATAAAAGTCAGGGTTAGGGTTAGGGTTAGGGACAGATGCACTTTTTCGGACTTCAAAACAGAAACAGCCATTCACCGCCATTATAAAGCTTGGAAGAGCCAGGACATTTTCTAATATAACTCTGATTGTGTTCGTCTGAAAGAAGAGTGTCATACACACCTAGGATGACTTGAGGGAGTAAATCATGGGCTAATTTTCATTTTAAAGTGAACTATCCCTTTAACTAGATAGAGCACAGCTTACCCGGGCTGTCACCATCCCTACTGTCCATGTGTCTTCGTAGTGTCCTCGTCTTAGTGGGAAGTTCTGGGGCCTGTTGTATTGGACCCAGTGGCAGCTTCTTACCTTTCTTCCCCAACTCTTTCTCCACCTCTGCAACCCAAGAACATTTAAAACATGAGCCATTTTTAATATTTAGCCAATTTGCTGAAACGTAATAAGGAAAAAACCCATATACCTATAATTAAAAAAGAAAATAAAACTATTCATAACTTGCAGGATATTAACACAACTTTTCAGACATTTGACAAAAATCTGTACGAAAACGATTAAAAAAAAAGATGAAAAAGAAATTGGTAATTTTTCCCATAACATAACACTTTCCCAAATTAAGTCTAACACAGAAAGAAGAATTAGAAATACCGATGACAGAGGATGAATATAAGAAAGCTCTCTTTGCACTACCAAACAATAAATCACCAGGTCTAGACGGCTTCCCCCCCAGAATTTTACAAACATTTTTGGTCAACTATTTCACCACAGTTTTTAGATATGTCGGTAGAAATTAAAAACAGCTCATCTATTCCACAGCATTAATCTCTGTCTTACTCAAACCAAATAAAGATCCATTATCATGCACAAGTTACAGACCCATATCTCTTATCAATTCTGACATGAAAATAATTAGTAAAACTTTAGCCTCACGGTTAGAAACAGTCATCTCAAGTCTTATTCACAGGTTTCATCAAAGGACGTCACTCATCAGACAACATACGTCATTTATTGAATATCATGGATATCAACAAACCACAAAATAATACAATTATTGTGTCACTAGACGCGGAAAAAAGCGTTTGACAAAGTTAATTGGAATTTTCTTTTCGCCGCACTAGAAAAATTTGGTTTTTAACACCACACTCTTTTCCCCCTATATGGCATAACCCAGATTTTACCATTAATAAATCTTCACTTATTAATGAAAAATGGAAAATTGCTGGCATCACACATTTACATCATCTGTTCTCAGATAATAATTTTAAAACATTTCTCAGAATTAATAGAAAAATACAATTTAGGGAAAGACCAATATTTTTATTACATACAAATTAATCATGCTATTAGAACTAAGATTGGCAACCTCCTTCCTAAAACTCCACCTCTTATTGAAAAAATAAAACAAATCAGTAACACAAAAAAATCACTATCTAAATTATACACAATATTAATAAATACAGATACAACATATTCGATACCTGTTAAACAATGGGAACATGACCTTAACATAATCACAGATGCCAATTTCTGGAAACAAATCTGCTTAAATACGTTTAGTTTAAGCAGAAATACCAGCATACAATTAATTCAATTTAAAGTAATACACAGAACACATTTAACCCAACATAAACTGTTTAAAATGGGATTATCAAAATCAAACAAATGTGAACACTGTAATCTCAATACACAAGATCATTACTTTCATGCCATCTGGTCTTGCCCCCCAGTTACCAAATTTTGGAAAGAAATTACAGGAAAATGATCAGTTTACCTTAAACGTAATATCCCGGCAAATCCGTCATTATGTCTTCTAGGAGACACATTAAACATAAACCCTCCGCTAGAGCACACATGTGTGTGTGTATGTAGCAGAGACAGGTTTATCCATTACCCTCTGTTTTATGTTGTTTGTATATTTGTTAATTTGTCTGATTATTTGTTTTCTTTTTCATTAAAAAAATAAAAAAATATAAAAAAATAAAACATGAGCCACATGAAAGGTACATGCAAATCTCTCTATACCTCCAGAGATAGACATACCATCAGAGATACTGGACTCTTGAAACATAGTCTCAAACGCCTGGTGGGTTTCAGCAAAAGAAGGCCGCTCTGCAGGGTTCCATCTCCAGCCTAAAGACAGAAACACTAAAGTCAGTCCAAAGGGCAACTTAAGACCAGTTGTATTCATTTTGACCCGAAACTAATGAATTTTTAATTAAAAAATGTAATGTTGATCAGAGGGGTCCAAGACCTGAGGACGTTTGTCGCATGAATACACAAAAAATAAAATTTAATTGAGTCAAGTAGTTTTGCGGTTAAAATTGAAAATAGTAACAAATCCTTCCCTCGCGGGTCAACTTGACCCCTTAGGAATGAATGGTATGCGAGGAATGCTTCAGTACACATAGAAAACTAAAAATGCTAAAACTTTACCACAAAAAGATTTTATAATGTCAACATGTGTGTCTGAATGCATACTGAAGAGCTGGCTTTAGGACCCAGTGGAACAGCTCATTTGCTGCATATAGAGCTATAAGGCCATCTAGTAGCAAGATATTATATAGCTTATATATTACATATTATATTATTTGTTTTCCACAAGAGGTCTGCAAAGACCCCCAATGTAAGATATTTTGAGCTGAATTAAAAGCGTTATGCATGAAATTGTGAGTTCTTTTTAATTTAAGTTGGAAAAAAAATGTGAGGAATGTGCTTAAATTACTATTTATTTATTATTTATTGATTGAATCTAGTAATTTAAAGGTAAATAAAAATAAATAAAAATCTCTAAAAAAAATGTGCATTAAAAAATAGAAAAAGTATCAAAATGAAATAAAATAAGCTTTCTAGACAAAAAACAACAACAAATTAAGTATAATTTTGACCCGCGAGGGAAGGATGTGTTACACAGTGCGAGGGAAGGATGTGTTAAACAGTGCGAGGGAAGGATGTGTTACACAGTGCGAGGGGAGGATGTGTTACACAGTGCGAGGGGGAGGATGTGTTACACAGTGCGCGGGGGAGGAAGTGTTACACAGTGCGGGGGGAGGAAGTGTTACACAGTGCGAGGGGAGGATGTGTTACACAGTGCGAGGGGGAGGATGTGTTACACAGTGCGCGGGGGAGGATGTGTTACACAGTGCGAGGGGGAGGATGTGTTACACAGTGCGCGGGGGAGGAAGTGTTACACAGTGCGAGGGGAGGATGTGTTACACAGTGCGCGGGGAGGATGTGTTACACAGTGCGCGGGGGAGGATGTGTTACACAGTGCGGGGGGAGGAAGTGTTACACAGTGCGAGGGGAGGATGTGTTACACAGTGCGAGGGGAGGATGTGTTACACAGTGCGCGGGGGAGGATGTGTTACACAGTGCGCGGGGGAGGATGTGTTACACAGTGCGAGGGGAGGAAGTGTTACACAGTGCGGGGGGAGGATGTGTTACACAGTGCGAGGGAAGGATGTGTTACACAGTGCGAGGGGAGGATGTGTTACACAGTGCGAGGGGAGGATGTGTTACACAGTGCGAGGGAAGGATGTGTTACACAGTGCGAGGGGGACGATGTGTTACACAGTGCGAGGGAAGGATGTGTTACACAGTGCGAGGGAAGGATGTGTTACACAGTGCGAGGGAAGGATGTGTTACACAGTGCGAGGGGAGGATGTGTTACACAGTGCGAGGGAAGGATGTGTTACACAGTGCGAGGGGGAGGATGTGTTACACAGTGCGAGGGGGAGGATGTGTTACACAGTGCGAGGGGAGGATGTGTTACACAGTGCGAGGGGAGGATGTGTTACACAGTGCGAGGGGAGGATGTGTTACACAGTGCGAGGGGGAGGATGTGTTACACAGTGCGAGGGAAGGATGTGTTACACAGTGCGAGGGAAGGATGTGTTACACAGTGCGAGGGGAGGATGTGTTACACAGTGCGAGGGGAGGATGTGTTACACAGTGCGAGGGGGAGGATGTGTTACACAGTGCGAGGGGGAGGATGTGTTACACAGTGCGAGGGGAGGATGTGTTACACAGTGCGAGGGGGAGGATGTGTTACACAGTGCGAGGGAATGTGTTACACAGTGCGAGGGGGAGGATGTGTTACACAGTGCGAGGGGGAGGATGTGTTACACAGTGCGAGGGGAGGATGTGTTACACAGTGCGAGGGAAGGATGTGTTACACAGTGCGAGGGAAGGATGTGTTACACAGTGCGAGGGGGACGATGTGTTACACAGTGCGAGGGAAGGATGTGTTACACAGTGCGAGGGAAGGATGTGTTACACAGTGCGAGGGATGGATGTGTTACACAGTGCGAGGGGAGGATGTGTTACACAGTGCGAGGGAAGGATGTGTTACACAGTGCGAGGGAAGGATGTGTTACACAGTGCGAGGGGGAGGATGTGTTACACAGTGCGAGGGGGAGGATGTGTTACACAGTGCGAGGGGAGGATGTGTTACACAGTGCGAGGGGAGGATGTGTTACACAGTGCGAGGGAAGGATGTGTTACACAGTGCGAGGGGGAGGATGTGTTACACAGTGCGAGGGAAGGATGTGTTACACAGTGCGAGGGGGAGGATGTGTTACACAGTGCGAGGGGAGGATGTGTTACACAGTGCGAGGGAAGGATGTGTTACACAGTGCGAGGGAAGGATGTGTTACACAGTGCGAGGGGGAGGATGTGTTACACAGTGCGAGGGGAGGATGTGTTACACAGTGCGAGGGGGAGGATGTGTTACACAGTGCGAGGGAAGGATGTGTTACACAGTGCGAGGGGGAGGATGTGTTACACAGTGCGAGGGGAGGATGTGTTACACAGTGCGAGGGGAGGACACAGTTTACTTGTAATCATATTGGAGTCACTTTTCTTAAATAATGTGAAGAGCTGCTTACAGGCCCTCATGAGCTCATAGACTTTCTCCGGGCATCCCTCGGGTCGGTCCATGCGGTAATCTTTCTCTAGTAGCTCGTAAACTTGGGACAAGTCAATTCCAGGATACGGAGACATCCCATAGGTGGCGATCTCCCAAAGCAGGACTCCAAATGCTGAAGAGTTCAAGCAAGAATGTCAGTTCGACACAAGCATCGACAGCATCAGCGTTTCACTGGTCTCTGCTTACCCCACACATCGGACTTGATGGAGAACTTGTTATAGGCCAGGCTCTCCGGCGCGGTCCATTTAATGGGAAACTTGGCTCCGGCGTGGGCGGTGTATGTGTCTCCCGTCATCAGGCGGCTCAGTCCAAAATCTGCCACTTTAACCAGGTGGTTTTCCCCAACTAAGCAGTTACGGGCAGCTAGATCCCTGAAACCAGAACCAGATTGTAACTGGAAACGTCATTCATAATAGTTACTAATTCGACGTTGTCCCTTTGGTCCTGTATCTGATATTGTTGTGCATAGAATGTTAAAACTGGAATCGTGTGACAGGAAAACTCTTGCATCGCAAGAATTACACTTTGAGCTCGGATGCAAACAGTGATAAAAAAGGATTAGTATTAGTATAATTATATCATTATTAGTATTAGTATTAAAATCGAAATTAGGAATCGTTCAGAATCGGCATCGATAAGCAGAATCTAAATCGGAATCGATAAAATTAAACCGATACCCAACCCTGTGTGTAGGCTAGCGTTGTCAGAAGTACCGACTTCGGTACCAAGTCGACACTGAAATTGTAAAAATGTGAGGCTTTGAGCGCTGTTGAGCGGGATCATAAACGCCTCTGATTGGCTGCTGTGTTCACGAGCTCATCGGATATGTCTGTGATTGGCTACAATGATCAGCGCTTCAAAAACATGTTGTAAATATACATCAATGAGGCTCTTCAGCGAGCGCTTACACACACACACACACACACACACAAGCGTTTGCACGACGCTTGAAAGCACAGGACCGGTCTTTACAACATGTTATTGAAGCGCTGATCATTGTAGCCAATCACAGACATATCCGATGAGCTCGTGAACACAGCGGCCAATCAGAGGCGTTTATGATCCCGCTCAAAGCCTCACATTTTTACAATTTCAGTATCGACTTGGTACCGAAGTCGGTACTTTTGACAACACTAGTGCCGGCGTCACATCTGCAGTTCTGGCTCACCTGTGTATGAAGTTCTTCTTCTCCAGGTACTCCATGGCGGAGGAGATCTGCGTGGCCATGTGGAGCAGCACCACAGCGTTCACCTCCTGCCGGTTGCACTCGCGCAGGTAATCCAGCAGGTTCCCGTGCGTCATGAACTCTGTGATGATGTAGAAGGGAGGTTCCCGTGTGCAGACGCCTAAGAGACGAACACAGAACATCCGCAGGAGTGATTGAGCAGCTCTCCTTCAGAATCATCAACACAGAGTGTTTCAGAGCCGCTTTACAGGGATGGTCTTAAATGTGCTTTATAAATAAATGATGAGATGAATGTGGTGGAGTGGCTCCAGAAATGCTGCTTTGATGACGTTTCCTTCTCTCGTTTAACTCTGAACTAATCGGTTTCCCAATCAACACACTCGCTAATGCAGCTGAGAGCCATGCATCAACACACTCGCTAATGCAGCTGAGAGCCATGCATCAACACTCGCTAATGCAGCTGAGAGCCATGCATCAACACACTCGCTAATGCAGCTGAGAGCCATGCATCAACACACTCGCTAATGCAGCTGAGAGCCATGCATCAACACACTCGCTAATGCAGCTGAGAGCCATGCATCAACACACTCGCTAATGCAGCTGAGAGCCATGCATCAACACACTCGCTAATGCAGCTGAGAGCCATGCATCAACACACTCGCTAATGCAGCTGAGAGCCATGCATCAACACACTCGCTAATACAGCTGAGAGCCATGCATCAACACACTCGCTAATACAGCTGAGAGCCATGCATCAACACACTCGCTAATGCAGCTGAGAGCCATGCATCAACACACTCGCTAATGCAGCTGAGAGCCATGCATCAACACACTCGCTAATACAGCTGAGAGCCATGCATCAACACACTCGCTAATACAGCTGAGAGCCATGCATCAACACACTCGCTAATACAGCTGAGAGCCATGCATCAACACACTCGCTAATGCAGCTGAGAGCCATGCATCAACACACTCGCTAATGCAGCTGAGAGCCATGCATCAACACACTCGCTAATGCAGCTGAGAGCCATGCATCAACACACTCGCTAATGCAGCTGAGAGCCATGCATCAACACACTCGCTAATGCAGCTGAGAGCCATGCATCAACACACTCGCTAATACAGCTGAGAGCCATGCATCAACACACTCGCTAATACAGCTGAGAGCCATGCATCAACACACTCGCTAATGCAGCTGAGAGCCATGCATCAACACACTCGCTAATGCAGCTGAGAGCCATGCATCAACACACTCGCTAATGCAGCTGAGAGCCATGCATCCATCCTCAAATCAATCCCTTTATATTGTTATTTTTATTTATTTCTGGCTTTTTGTTCTGATGTGTAATTGTTCCCAACGTTGTTTTTAATCATTATTTACTGTTTCAGATGGACTTAAACTGGAGTCTGAGGACTAATTACTTGATTAATTACGATCACGATCACCTGAAGACCTGCTTTCTATACAGTCATTGAAGCTCAGTGAAAACGTCACACTGACGAAGGCAAAGAGCCGAAGCGTCTCCTGAGTGCAGACCTTTTGGTATTTTTGTTTCTCTGTTTCCACAGTCCTGGGGTGAGAACCAATCAAAGCATCCAGTTCAGCGGCGGGCCGATTAAGTGTCAAACCGTGCTTTAACGCTATTAGTATTTTAGAAAATGTGCTATGCTCATCTGTGGCCCTGGACCACAAACCCAGTCGCGAGTCGCACGGGTATATCTGTGGCAATAGCCAACAACACATCGACTGGGGCAAAATTATAGATGTGTATTTCATGCCAGGATATTGAGTAAAGATCGTGTTCCATGAAGATATTGTGTAAATTTCCAACCGTAAATATATCAAACATGTATTTGTGTGAGTGAATGCAGCTCAATCGCCAACACAAATGCACAACTTTAAAGGAGATTTTCTCAATGTTTCATCTTTCATATGATGTATAAATCTTAATTTAAAAAAAATTGACCCATGTGACTAGTTCTGATTTTAGATTGTAATTGTGTCCGCTCCTGAAATGGGTCATGAGCAGTTTAAGTAAATCAAAAACTCGGCTCGCATGGACGGAGCAAGAGCATAATGTAATGTGTAAAATGCATGCTCAGTTCAGCTGGATGCTAAAGCTAGCCCTCTTTAACCTGATGCTGTTACAGTAAATGTATGAGGTAAACTCATGACCTCAACATTAAATAAGAGCGCAATGTTTATCTGTCAATCAGATGCGTGCTAAAGTATAGCTGGTTACTATAGCAGAAGTAGACTCGAGTTTTTATTAATCTTGACTGTGTGTCAGAGTGAACTGCAGCGTCTCATGGATTCTTGTTAAATCATACATTCAATTTCAGTTTGTTTTCCATCAAGCCAGCACATGTTGAGTACCCCACACTCGTGGCATCGAATCACTCCGTCATGCTTTTGAGGCGTTTTAAAAAGCTTTATGCTGGTTGATATTCACTGCCATTAAATAGACGAGCGCGAGTGAGACTTAAAAAAGAAAATCTGCATATCTGGTCCAGAAACTACAGAAGGGTGTACGGCATTAGAGCGACACCAGGGTGAGCGCATTATACCTTCATTTCCTTTTTATGATGAATAGGGGGAAAAAATACACTATAGATATCAGCATTAAACTTCCCCAGTTGATTACTGACATTCAGACAAATATCTTTTTTATTACAAGTTTTTAGAATATTTATGTTTAAATATGCAAATTAGGCAGCATCTCATTAAATATGCTCTAATTTGCATATATTTCCAGAAGAGAAATATGAACATTGGATAAAGCCGGATTCAAAATTCTTGTTTCATTTTGCTGACATATTAGATCAAAGGTTTTTACAGAGGGGATTTTGGACATCTCTTTTATTTTACCAGAAAAAACTGTCAACAGCCTTAAAAAATCTATTTTTGCCCCGTTTTTAGGTATAAAATGTTGTATAAATCAGAATCTGAATGATATATGAACAAACCCCTCAGTAAAAACCTTAAGAATATAGAAAGGAACACAGCTGGGAAGTGTGGTGTGTGTAAGAGCTGCTGAAGTGGAGATTTCTGGCTCAGAGTATGAGGGAAAAAAAACATTTTGAGAAAACGGCCTTTAAAATTGACATCAGCCAATGAGATTTCGCTTTTAGAGTTAAATGCCCCATTGTACTTTCACGATTGGTTGCTGATAAAAAAGGAAATGTTCATATTTGGATCCGACAACATTGTACAGGAGAGAGAGAGCTTTCCAGCGGTGTGTGTGATGACAGTGCAGACAGAGATCGCGGAGCGGCATGTTGATTTACATCGCCAACTTTTGTTGAATTTAGGAGAAATCTACAAACTGTAGTAAAATAAAGACCTAAATGTGTATTTTGGACTTTTTTTCACCACAGGTCTGAAAGAAGACATGTTATTGAAGACAAATAGCCCAAAATCTCAAAACTGACCAGTGAAAAAACAAAGTTTAATTCTAATTCTAAATCTAATTACAAATGTTTAGAGCTCTTTCCACCTCTGTGAGTTATTTGATGGTATTGTCATCTCTAAAAGTGTTTTAATGAAGAGAGTTTAAGGCTTCGTGTCGGGGGGAAAGAATACTGTGTCATAACGATTGTTGTGTGTGCTTGATCAGAGGTGGGTCATGTGCTTGATCAGACGTCTGCATCTGTAAACGTGTGTGTGAAGCCCCGACACACACACTCACCTAACAGCTGCACCAGGTTTGGGTGTTTGATTTCTTTCATGACGGCAGCTTCTTTTAAAAACTCTTCCACTTCCATCGTGTCTTCCTGCACAAGAGCACAAACACTTTATGTACACAACTGTGTGATTTAGATGAGAGCGTTCATGCTCTGCTTCAGTGCCGTCCCGACCCCAGACTCTGCTCTGATGGGGCAGAGAAAAACTATGCAAAAAAGCAAATAACTTTGATGAGATTTTGAAACAAATTGATTTGTCAACTGGGAGAAGCTCGTCAAATCAATGTCACCGTGGACCTCGAAAAAGAATGACTAAAACTACAGCAGGTCAAAGCAATTAGTGCTGTGAGACGATCCAAAATAAAAGTCTGTGTTTACATAATATATGTGTGTGTACTGTGTGTAATTATTTTGTATATGTAAATACACACACATGCATGTGCACTACCAGTCAAAAGTTATGGATCAGTAGAAGTCTCTTCTGCTCACCAAGCTGCATTTATTTGATTAGAAATACAAAAAAAGTAGTAATATTGTTAAATATTATGACCATTTAAAATAACTGTTTTCTATTTTAATATATAGTAAAGTGTAATTTATTCCTGTGATCAAAGCTGAATTTACAGCATCATTACTCCAGTCTTCAGTGTCACATGATCCTTCACAAATCACTCTAATATGATGATTTGATGCTCAAAAAACACTCATTATTCAAGCTTTGATCACAGGAATAAATTACGCTTTACTATATATTCACATATAAAACAGCTGATTTACATTGTAATAATATTTCACAATATCACTGTATTTTTTATTGTTTTTTAAATCAAATAAACAGGAAGATACTCTTTTAAAAACATAAAAAATCTTACAGATCCAACACTTTTGACTGGTAGTGTAAATATCTAAGAAAAACTTGTTATTTCTATATAAAATATTTATATTTCTATATAATATAAATTATATATAAATATATATAGAGTATATACATGCAAATATTTCTTAAATATATACATGCATGCAATATATACAAAATAATTATACACAGTACACACACACTCTTATTTTGGATGTGATTACTCGTCTCACAGCTCTAAAGCAATGCAAAAAGCAAATAACTTTGATGACAATTTGAAACAATCTGATCTGTCACCCGGTAGAAGCTCGTCCACATGGGCCTCGAAGATAAGACTGAGTAAATCTACAGCAGGTGAAAGCCAGCGCGAGCCGGACGACCGTAAGCAGAGCAAACGCAGTGTGTGTCACGGACCTTTAGTGTCTTGACGGCCACAGTGAGGCTGTACTTCTTCCAGACGCCCTCGTACACTTCTCCATACTGTCCTCCGCCCAGCTTGTGCTTCATGGTGATGTCCGTGCGCTCCATCTCCCATTTGTCGTAGTTGGGCGACACGCCGTAGATGGTGGGCTTGTTGCGTTTGGGAGCCGGGTAATGCAGCGTGGTGATGAGGCCATCCGCCACCGTGGAGTGATGATGGACCAGCTCCGCCAGCGTGTTGAAGCGGCTCTCCGACGACACGTACAGCTGAGGACACACCAGACACACCACATCTGGAGGATTATCCATTACCAATACTGATAGAGATTATTTTAGGCCCAATAACAAACATTTAATGAGGATTTAATGCTTGTTTGCACAATGACATGCACATTAATATAAAACAACTTATAGTTGTTAGATAACTTGTGCATTTTTGGCCAGATATAAACAAACACAACTGACACAAAACATGTCAACATCAAAAATAGTTAAAAAACATCAAGCCGATTATCAGCCGATCTCTAGATGCGCGTTTCTAAATATCACTCTACTTTTAACTTAAATCTCTGAAACACAACGGTGAAAGCTGGAGTGAGAGGTGAAGCAGCAGCTGAAGACATCCGTCAGAAACGCTGACACACGGCACAGGAATCCCGGAGCGTTTCCCGTGGGTATTTTTCCTGGTCGGAGAATGTAACATTCTAGAGTGATGCACCGTTTCCTGTGAAAATCCTTGTTTTTGTGCAAATGAAGGCCTCTTTAGTGCATTAAAGCCTGTTTAATACATTTATAATCATGTATTGGAGTAATTATTGCATTTTAGTGCTTCAGATGTTTGTAAATGGCTGGAAGTCCAGGAAAACGTGGTTTCATGTCATAATCTGTCAAGTGTCCTGAATGGAGTTATATTATTCTGGCTGTATAATAATTCATTAAATACAGCTCTCATTACAAGTGATAAACTCTTATACAAGTTATCTGTACATTTCTGGTGTTCTTCAGTCATTTTTTACCGATTTGATTCGAAAAGGTTTAATGGTCCTGAAAACAACAGTCCCACTTGTGCTCCTCGCGGTCAGAAATGTGGAGTTTATAATTTTATCAAATTTGTTTTTGTCAAAACTTTTATTACTTGAACTGTAAAGTTGTTTAAATCGTTGTTAGGGTGTTCACTCACTCACTCACTCTCACACACTGACTGACTCACTCACCCACCGACTCACTCACTCACTGACCAACTCACTCACTGACCCACTCACTCACTGACTCACTCACTCACTGACTCACTCACTCACTGACTCACTCACTCACTCACTGACTCACTCACTCACTCACCGACTCACTCACTCACTCACTCACTGACTCACTCACTCACTGACTGACTGACTCACTCACCCACTCACTGACTCACTCACTCACTCACCGACTCACTCACTCACTGACCAACTCACTCACTGACTGACTGACTCACCCACCAACTCACTGACTCACTCACTCACTCACTGACCAACTCACTCACTGACTGACTGACTCACTCACCCACCAACTCACTGACTCACTCACTCACTCACTCACCCACCGACTCACTCACTCACTGACCAACTCACTGACTCACTCACTCACTGACTCACTCACTCACTGACTCACTCACTCACTGACTGACTCACTCACCCACCGACTCACTGACTCACTCACTGACTCACCCACCGACTCACTCACTCACCCACCGACTCACTCATTCACTGACTCACTCACCAACTCACTCACTCACCCACCGACTCACTGACTGACCAACTCACTCACTCACTCACTCACCCACCGACTCACTCACTCAACCCACCGACTCACTCACTCACCCACCCACCGACTCACTCACTCAACCCACCGACTCACTCACTCACCCACCCACCGACTCACTCACTCACCCACCGACCCACTCACTCACTCACTCACTCACTCACTCACTCACTCACTCACCCACCGACTCACTGACTGACCAACTCACTCACTCACTCACTCACCGACTCACTCACTCACTCACCGACTCACTCACTCACCCACCGACTCACTCACTCACTGACTCACTCACCCACCGGCTCACTCACTCACTGACTCACTCACCCACCGACTCACTGACTCTCACCTTGCCGTCGGAGGCGGTGTTGATACGGTAGTGGTAGACGCGCCCCTCGTAGCGCAGCGATATGGACCGCTGGCCGGGGCTGCTCTCGCTCTCGCGCACCAGGAAGCTGCCGTTGATGCCGCTGCTGAGCAGGTACTCGGCGGCGTTGCGCGACACGGGCCCGTGGTACCAGCTGTGCTTCTCCAGGCTGTTCACCGGCGTGATGTAGTTGCTCGGCACCCAGCCCTGCCCGTTCTTCGTCTGCGCCTCGCACCACTCGCCATTGTGATTGTATCCCAGAACCCTCAGCTTCTCTCCTGGTTAAAGACACGTCACTGTCAGTCAGTCACTCAATGCATTGGGCCGGCTCTACCCCATCACACGTCAGGGTCTATTATAGTGTTGTCAAAAATACCAACTTCGTACCAAGTCGATACTGAAATTGTAAAAATGTGAGACTTTGAGCGGATGTCTCATTTGTCATCACTGTAGCCAATCACAGACATTTCCGATCAGCTTGTGAACACAACGGCCAATCAGAGGCGGTTATGATCCCGCTCAAAGCAGCGGAAACAATGAGTTCATTGAAATAATGAATAATTGTTAGTTAACAAATGATTATGACATTTAGAGAAATGTAGCATTGGTGCTATTAGGCTATTTTGCAGCTGTGCCGTTGAAGTAACTGAGAAAAGATGTGATTATTAAAGGTTGCTTCAAAGGTTTCCATTTACATGTTTTTTGCATGAATGACCAATTAGAGGCATTTAAATCCACACACACACTCAACTTTAATCCTTACTGATCGAGGTTTCATCATTAGCAGCATTAGCAGTGCAGGTGACGACTGACTTAAATCACTCATGTGTGTAATTTACTGCTTCAGAGATACTGTGAAGTGTATTTCCAGGACGATTAAAGGGTTAGTTCACCCAAAAATGAAAGTTCTGTCAGTAATTACTCACCCTCATGTTGTTCCAACCGTGTAAGACCTTCGTTCATCTTCGGAACACAAATTAAGATATTTTTGATGAAATCTGAGCCATGTTTCACTCCTCCATAGGCTTCTATGTGACCGAAACTTGCTGGCCCAGAAAAGTTATTAAAGAGATCATTAATATAGTCCAAGTGACTCCAGTGGCTCAATCTTAAGTATATCAAGCGACGAGAATACTTTTTGTGCGCAAAAACAAACAAAAATAACGACTTTATTCCACTATTCATTTCCTTCTCTCTGGATGTCTAGTTGGTTCGCGTAGTGTTTTTGCGCAGCGCGTCTGTGTTACACGTCACCACGTAGTCTCACTATTGGCCGACGCCGGTCATGTGTGTGTTGCGTGATGACGTGCAACACAGACGCGCAGCGCAAACACACTACGAGGCCCAGAGAGAAGGAAATGAAAAGTGGAATAAAGTCGTTATTTTTGTTTGTTTTTGCGCACAAAAAGTATTCTCGTCGCATGATAAACTTAATGTAGTGCCACTGTAGTTACTTGGACTATTTTAACGATGTTTTAATAACTATTCTGGGCCGGTGAGTTTCGGTCACACTGGAAGCCTATGGAGGAGTCAAAATTCTGTCAGATTTCATCAAAAATATCTTAATTTGTGTTCCGAAGATGAACGAAAGACTTACATGGTTGGAACAACATGAGGGTGAGTAATTACTGACAGAATTTTCATTTTTGGGTGAACTAACCCTTTAAGGACTTTTAAAGCAGTATTTTTTTAGTTTTCCAAAGGCTACAATCAGAGATCGCACTTATCACACAATATCTTTATTTTATTCTTTTACTCACATTACAGATATAAGCTATCCAAAACACAACTTACCACATATTAAATGCAAAGTTTATAATGGCTATTGTTGTTCAATAAATGATATTTTATATTATAATGTTGGCGTAGTTCATGTCCAGAAACGGCGTTAACTTCGCCTGAAAAGATTATATTTGTTTTTTCGAATTTCATAAACAGTCAAAGCAACATTTACTCAGACAGCTTCAACACACTATCAGTTTATTCGCTATAGTTTAGAAAATGGTAATAAAATATGAGCAGAACTCAGTTGATATTTGACTGGTTTTGTCCGTCCTTCTGTTAGACTGTCTCACACATGAATTATGTTGAATATCTGTCAGTCAGCTGTTAAATTTAACCACACAATTAGATAATACCAGTTTAGCTCAACCAATCACCAAGCAATGCTTCATTGTGTTCAGTCTGTGTGTAAAAAGAGCATTAGCAATTAAAGAAAACACACTTCAGCAAAACATGATCAGCTCAAAGTGTCCCAATCATTGTCACTGGTAGCCTCTGGATGAAGAATATCTGGGTATAATATGTCACAGTTTACTTTATTTTGCTCTCCTCACTTACATTAATGAACTATAGTGTCCTGATCACACTAGTGAGAATATCAAAACTTATATCTGGTGTCTGAATAATGTTTGGTTTGCCTGTATATTGTGTTTAAATAAGTAAAGCACAAGTACCTCTTCATAATTATGGACGTTTTCAACGGTTTTCCAGGACTTTAATTTCAAGAAGTCAAATTCAAGCACTTTAAGCACTTTGTACGAACTCTGCAATACGTGAAAACAACACTTATGTGTGCTATGATAGTGCGGCTGTGCGATGAACTGCTCGTGATGTTCCTAAATGAAGGTATTAGATAAAAGCATCTGCTAAATGAACAGATGTAAATGGGGAAAAGGTGACGCTGGTTTTCACGGGCCGAATGGAAAGAACTGACATGGCGTGCGAGATAAAGGAAGAGGAGAAGCGATGAAGAATGTGCAGCAAATATGTGTGTTTCCAGTCAGTCATGTGACCGAACGAAGACCGGCGTCTCAAAAATACAAACCAGAAAACACCGTAGTGTGTGTGAGCTCAAAACAGTGTGTGACTGTAGTGTGTGTGACCGTAGTGTGTGTGACCGTAGTGTGTGTGAGCTCAAAACAGTGTGTGACTGTAGTGTGTGTGACTGTAGTGTGTGACCGTAGTGTGTGAGAGCTCAAAACAGTGTGTGACTGTAGTGTGTGTGACTGTAGTGTGTGAGAGCTCAGAACAGTGTGTGACTGTAGTGTGTGACTGTAGTGTGTGTGACTGTAGTGTGTGACTGTAGTGTGTGAGAGCTCAAAACAGTGTGTGACTGTAGTGTGTGTGACTGTAGTGTGTGAGAGCTCAAAACAGTGTGTGACTATAGTGTGTGTAACCGTAGTGTGTGACTGTAGTGTGTGACCGTAGTGTGTGTGACTGTAGTGTGTGAGAGCTCAAAACAGTGTGTGACTGTAGTGTGTGTGACCGTAGTGTGTGTGACCGTAGTGTGTGAGAGCTCAAAACAGTGTGTGACTGTAGTGTGTGTAACCGTAGTGTGTGTGACTGTAGTGTGTGTGTGAGCTCAAAACAGTGTGTGACTGTAGTGTGTGTGACTGTAGTGTGTGAGAGCTCAAAACAGTGTGTGACTGTAGTGTGTGACCGTAGTGTGTGTGACTGTAGTGTGTGAGAGCTCAAAACAGTGTGTGACTGTAGTGTGTGTGACTGTAGTGTGTGAGAGCTCAAAACAGTGTGTGACTGTAGTGTGTGTAACCGTAGTGTGTGTGACTGTAGTGTGTGAGAGCTCAAAACAGTGTGTGACTGTAGTGTGTGTAACCGTAGTGTGTGTGACTGTAGTGTGTGTGTGAGCTCAAAACAGTGTGTGACTGTAGTGTGTGTGACTGTAGTGTGTGACCGTAGTGTGTGACCGTAGTGTGTGAGAGCTCAAAACAGTGTGTGACTGTAGTGTGTGTGACTGTAGTGTGTGAGAGCTCAAAACAGTGTGTGACTGTAGTGTGTGACCGTAGTGTGTGTGACTGTAGTGTGTGAGAGCTCAAAACAGTGTGTGACTGTAGTGTGTGTAACCGTAGTGTGTGTGACTGTAGTGTGTGAGAGCTCAAAACAGTGTGTGACCGTAGTGTGTGAGAGCTCAAAACAGTGTGTGACTGTAGTGTGTGACTGTAGTGTGTGACTGTAGTGTGTGTGACTATAGTGTGTGAGAGCTCAAAACAGTGTGTGACTGTAGTGTGTGTGACTGTAGTGTGTGACCGTAGTGTGTGTGACTATAGTGTGTGAGAGCTCAAAACAGTGTGTGACTGTAGTGTGTGACTGTAGTGTGTGTGACCGTAGTGTGTGAGAGTTCAAAACAGTGTGTGACCGTAGTGTGTGACCGTAGTGTGTGTGACCGTTGTTTATTTTTATAATAATAAAGTTATATGAAATATAAACATTTAAATGGTGGCTGTCATAAAAACCTGCCAGATGTATTCAAACATGCATTCAGAATGTAAGAACATTAAAAATGATAATGAATATGTAATATGGTGCATATATTTAGCAGAATGCTCCTCTCTAGAGTTAAATGTTCTCGCTGACTGACGAGTTTATGGCCACTGGATATGGTTTTTCTGAGGTAAATGTGACGTTACATGACATCGTTTACAAGCTGTTTTACTGACGTCTTTCCACAGTTGAAACACTGATTGAGCGACTCCATGTCACATGTTTATCTCGCTGTAACTGGTGTTATTAAGGCGGAAGAGAAGATCATGTGCTTCTCTAGAGCTGAGCCAGAGCGATCTCACGCCACAGCGACAAAACTGTTTATGTTTTTGAATTTCGTAAGAAAATGGACGTAATTTGAAATCTGAGACTTTGTTTCATATCAATAGTAACAAAGCACAAAGATTATTGGATGGGATGCGCTACAGTGTTCCATTCATGCATCAGCTGAGAACAGGAGGACTAATCGATTCTTGGGATTTAAGAATTGATATCGGTTCGTAAAAATGAGAATCGAGTAAAATCGAGAAATCTATATTTTTCACCCAGCCCTGATGAACAGGGTGACATTCCACTGGTTTTGTCTCGACCTCTGAAGTCTTGACCTCATGAAAGGCCAGGTCTGAGTGACGGTGACGCGCTCGGTGTGTTTGCAGGCTTCAGATGATGAAGTATGAGTGTGTTTCGCACCTTTGGTGATGCTGAGAGTGTTGTCGCCGCTCGCTACGAAGTCATACAGCGCCACGAAGAGGTTGGGGTCGTTCTCTCCGGGTCCCGCCAGCAGGTTCTCCTTGGAGTTCCAGCGAGCCGCTTCAGAGAGACCCGGAGGCTCGAAACCGGGCCGCTGGAGAGCTTCTGCAAACACATCAAAGGTCAAAGGTCAATACATGCCAGTGTAATTCCCATTACTATAACACAGAACAATCTGACCAACGTAAAAGAAATATTTACAAAAAAATTCTTAAAGGTGCAGTGTGTGATATTTAGGAGGATCTGTTGACAGAAATGCAATATCATAAACATAACGATGTTTTCAGTGGTGTATAAAGACCTTACATAATGAAGCGTTATGTGTTTATTACTTTAGAATGAGGCGTTTCTCTCTACACACACCGCGGGTCCGCTTACATCCACATGTTTCTACGGTGGCCCTGAACGGACAAACGCGCTTCGTCACTATGTTGTTCTTCGTGATAAGAAGCTTCAGCTAAAGTCAGCGGATTAAACACTGACACAATGATGAACAAGTCACAATAATATTCACAATAACATCGTTTTACTGAATAATTAAGTAAACATAATTTCTTAATTTATCTTTGTAAAGAATCCTCATTGCTGAACTGGCTACTCTCTGCTGTCTCAGACGACGACATCACTTCCTGTCGGCCACCGTAACTTCTGTTGGGTGCAGTTCGCAACCTCACCACTAGGTGGCGCTAAACATCACACACTGCACCTATAAGCACAGTTCAGTAACGTTCAATCATCATGAGATTAATGTGACAATGCAAAAGTTTGAAATAATTTAAGATTTTTCAGTGTTTCTGAAAGGCTGCATTTATTTGACCGTAAAAACTGAGATATTAGTCCAGTGTAAATCAGCTGTTCTCTATGTGAATATACAGTAAAGTGTACTTTATTCATTACTCATCATTACTCCAGTCTTCAGTGTCACATGATCCTTCACAAATCACTCTAATATGATGATTTGATGCTCAAGAAACATTTATGATTATTATGAGTGTTGAAAACAGCTCATATTTCTGTGAAAACCTTGATTCACTATCATTTAAAAGTTGATGCTTTTAATCAGCAAGGACACATTAAATTGATCAAAAGTGACAGTAAAGACATTTATAATGTTACAAAAGATTCTGTTTCAAATAAATGACAATTTCCTTTCATCAAAGAATCCTGAAATATGAAGCATCACCGACATGTGCGATTTCTCAACTGTTCTCAAATACATTTTTGTGCTTTGATTCAGGGCTGGAACTGATGGAGATCCACCCGATAGCAACACACACACCCCAGATGTTTTCAGCAGTAATCATCGGCCCTCACCACAGCTGTGTGTGTCACATGGGCATACGAGTCCATCTGAACATTACTCGCCTCTCTTTAATCAGTCATTTCACACAATCCTGGAGAGTTTCCACATTCCAACAGAAAGGAAACATCAGAACACTCCCGTTGGTCATTACCGGAGTCTGACAGCGTGATCAAGACTGCACAGAACAACATGAGAGTCAGCAAATAATGAGAGAATGACAAACTATTACGACAACAGTGGAGAACTTCTGATAAAGGGACGTACAGGAGTATATCAGATGATGTAACTAGTCTATCACCGTATTTAAATGGGCTTTCTGCGGTTCCCTTCAGTGGCCCTGTCCCAGTCAACATGAGCTCATAAAACTGCTCGAGATACTGATGATCATACACGAATCGGACAGACGTTTTGTCGCCATGAACTGCTCATTCTTTGCTTCACGGCAAACTCAGATCCATCACTATGATCAAACCTGCATATTTCTGAGATAAAACATCAATATATGACATCAGACCAGACGATTCTTCAACTTCTGCCCTGATAATGGTCCGTGTCACACTCAGTTCTTCTATTTATTTCCATTTTTCCCTTTCATATATTTGAGTAAATCACCGATTAGGACGGCCTATCATTTGAAAAGCTTAAACACTCGATAATCTTCCAGTGAAACGGGACATTGTAGCACTATAGAGCCACTTTGATACTTTGTAAACTGTACAGTATACTTTGATACTTTGATACTTATTCAGGGATACTTTAAAGCCTACATTTGTGTGATAACTTCAAATTTGGAACAAAACTTGCTTAGACATTATGCTTTGGTTTTCTAGCAACTTTAGAGTCCGAACTATTTTGTGAAATATATATTTTGTATAACACTATTATATGAGAGCTGAGCTGGCAAGTGTCGTAATAGTTTGTCATTCTGTCATTATTTGCTGACTCTCATCCCTGGAGACACTGAACAGACAGCTGAAACACATCTCTTCCGTGAGCACTTAACCTCAGGAAAATCTCTCCTTTTTCCTTTAAATCCTCGCTCTTTGGGCTTATGCTACTCTGACCAATGCCGGACCTTCGCATTCTGAGCACTTCTTGCCTCTTCACGATGACTCGCTTAATTTAGTCCTAATTTGTAAGTCGCTTTGGACAAAAGCGTCTGCTAAATGACTAAATGTAAAATGTAAATGACATCACAGTTTTCTGCAGAGCGGCTGTATATATACAGATGAACTAAATGAATAACTTTTTTACAGCAGAACTGACCCATCACTGATCTTCCTCAAGCTGGACTGAGACGCTATTTTCTTCTAGACACAAACTGTGTTGCATTATTCTCCTGTTATCTCTGTAAAGCGGCTGTGAAACACTCTGTGTTGTGAAACACACTATAAAGGTGAGTTGACTATTAAATAAATGTTTAGTTCAGTACATTTGCTCTACAGTAAACGTCTATAGCTTTTTTACACTCTTCTTCAGTGTTTCCTATAAAAAGAGACTAACGTTAGATCAGTATTTCAGAGCGTTCCTGAATTACGACTATTGAAGTTCAGATCTCTATAGGGTTAACAGATGTTTTCCAACAGTTACTGGCGTTCAGTATCTCACAGACGGCTCATTATTGTTCAATCAGCCTTGAGTTGAAATCGAACACACACACACACACACACTCAATAAGATCATTCAGTAAATGAGCTCAAAGATGCATCCAAAACTCTCTCTCCACACACACACACGCACACACACACACACACCAAACTGCACGGCTCAATCCAGACAGGAATCAGATTTCCCAGTGTTTTCTCCTCCCTCGTTTTTTCCTCTCTTTCTTTTCCCCGAGCCAGTGTGTCTGGCTTTGCTCTCGCTCTTCCCCTCCTCCACTTTCCAAACACACAGAAGGAGAACCGAGGCCTGGGACTTTCACCAGTCCATCGACACAGATCCATCTGCATGTCCATCCGGAGCCCGAGTTCGGCCTCGGCCGCTCTGTGACTGAGATTCACACACACACACACACACACACACACACACACACACACACGTTCGCCCTCACAGTCGCTTACCTTCAAAGTAACAGCTGGAGGACGAAGAAAGACCTTTCTTGGATTTACAGCCCACCAATTTTAGACAAATTTCCAACATTTTCATTTGCTTCCCAAACACGTCCAAATCGAAAGATATAATCCAGTTAGTTTCTCTTTTACCCAAAGGAAAGTTCAACAGAAAGTAGCCAAAAGCATGAAAAAGTTGTGTATAAGTAGCTTAAGTCATGTAGAGCGTGAAGATAGACTCAGACACGGTTCTTCTTCATCTTAAACCCACTTCACCGCGTTCTTCTAGCGAGTTTCCAAAGTGAGAGGCTCCATTTTTTCCCCCGCTCTTCCCGTTCTTCTCGTTTTCTCTGTCCGGTGAGGAACTAGCCATCCACACGGATATATCCCACAACAACCACACGAGTGTAGGAGTTAAATCAAGCACTTCGACGATAGTGTTGTCTTTTTCATGGTGTGTGTCGTCTTGAGAGACGATCCAGAGGAAAAGCAAGAACTGATCCCTGCCAACAAAGAGGCCCTTTCAGGATCGGGGCCGATGACATCACTGCCGATGACGTCACTGGCCCCGCCCCCGACTGAAGCCTGCAGCATTATCTGCAGTGAGAGAGTGTAACTGGAATCTGCCTTTGTCTTTCCGCTTCACAGGCCCGTCCTACACACAGTGCTCAGGCTTAAAACAAAGGCACGGGGTCAACAGCATCTACAGAGAGCCAGGCTGAAGATCAGTTACAGATGCGACCCTGGACCACAAAACCAGTCACATGGGTCCAGTTTTGAAATTGCATCATCTGAAAGATGAATAAATAAGCTTAATAAAATAAATACAAATTTAAATGGTGGCTGTCATAAAAACCTGCCAGATTTATTCAAACATGCATTCAGAATGTAAGAACATTAAAAATGATAATGAATATGTAATATGGTGCATATATTTAGCAGAATGCTCCTCTCTAGAGTTAATATTTCCCGCTGACTGACGAGTTTATGGCCACTGGATGTGGTTTTTCTGAGGTAAATGTGACGTTACATGACATCGTTTACAAGCTGTTTTACTGACGTCTTTCCACGGTTGAAACACTGATTGAGCGACTCCATGTCACATGATACGGACTTTGATAAGTTGTACTCCACCTTTTAACACACTTGCAGAAGCTCATGCAGAATGTTTATTTCGCGCGGTAACTGGTATTTTGTAAGAAAATGGCCATAATTTGAAATCTGAGACTTTGTTTCATATCAATAGTAACAAAGCACAAAGATGATTGGATGGGATGCGCTACAATGTTCCATTCATTCATCAGCTGAGAACAGGAGGGAGGACTAATCGATTCTTGGGATTTAAGAATCGATATCGGTTCGTAAAAATGAGAATCGATTAAAATCGAGAAATCTATATTTTTTACCCAGCCCTGATCTTTACTCAATATCCTCATGATTTCTGGCACGGGAGGGTTCAGGAGGCTTTCCCCTCGCTCGCTGCTGACTGTGGATCATGATGCGATCGCTAAATGAGTTAGACCTATCAGTCTGCGCCATCTACAGTTTCATGACAGAACTAGGTCATTTATTAACCAACGATACGCTATAGAGATTTCCTATCTCATTAACCTGCATAACATTTTATTGTCTGTCTTACGCACATTTTGTTCCAGGGCTGCAACTAACGTTTATTTGCAGAATTGATTAATCTGTTGATCATTTCTTCGAGTAAATGGATAAAAGAGACAAATTTTAAAGCCCTCCTGAAATCAAAATGTATGTTTCTTAGCTTTTAGTATGAATATGTTCACCTTCAGGTTATGAATGATCTGCTGTGTTTCAAAACAATGACAGAATTTGCATTTTAGAGATATAAGCGTTCAGAACGTACAGTCTCTCACTTCCGCTAGAATGGATCATCTTCTGTCCAATCACATGCTCTCTAGAATCTGAAGCTCCGCCCCCTGTGCTGTAAACACCACCTGGCCGAAGCGAGCGCTGACGCGTCACGGAGGAGCATGTGTAGGAGTGTGTGTTCAGCTGCTCAAACGCTCAAGGTTTACTCCGTTCTCCAACTCTACGCTGGTGAAGAATGAAATGGCTAGAGTTTATTCACATCTCTACTGTTGAATCCAGCGTATCATCAGCGCTCGATTCGCTTCCATGTGCCGTCAGTCTGAGGGGTAAACTAAACGCCATTGGCTATTTAAAAAGGGGGAGGAGCCATTCAATATGTCTATTAAGATGCTCTCATATAAGTCCCCCATTCACTCCCATTCACAAGGCATTTAACCTAAAACGAAAATACGGTCACACTTAAAAGTGGCGTTTCCATTGTAATTGTGCTTGTAAACGAGAGTTTGCCTCGAGTAGATTAACAAAAAGAGCTTTGGCGAGAGTTACCCTTTCAGGAACAAGGCATACGCTTCCGGTTAATGACATCATAACAGAGTTCACCGGTATTTCTGATGTGTGAGTGGTCTGTTCCCGGTAAAAAGCTGATTTAACATTTTTAAATTTACCGATAAAGTCGTTCTGGCAATTTTACGGTAATTTACCGCGATTGCTGATGTAAGAGGGACTATCGTCACATTAAAATTTAAGGTCATATCTGATATGGTGCAACAAATGTCTTTAAACACGATACACCCAAACATGATTATTAAACTTCAAAGTCTACGATATAATTATATAAGACTCGCAGACTCTCGGTTTTAGAGAAGTTCATTTATCGCACATTTATCAAGAGATTGCTCATGATCTACTGTTGGTGTTTGTTTATAATGTGATGTAAGTGATTGCAGGAGTGCATGTTTTATCTTCCTCATCTTTCTGAATGAAAAACCAGCAATAGTAAAGCATAGACATTTCAAAATAAGAGTCCTAGGCTGGTTTATAATTAAAAGTCCTGCATTATACATAAAGCTTTTTTTCCCGGGGTCATTATTTGTATTTATCTTGCATTTAATTCCAGGTAAACTCTTTTCTCTTGGCCAAAAACAGGAAGAAGTAAGAAAAGTCTATTTCCTTATAAGAATATAAGATTTTTTTTTTTTCAACATGTACTGCGTTAGATTAAACTGGGCACTTGCATATTGTTGTCCTACTGTTAGTTTAACTGCTTCTATTGGTCTCATTTGTAAGTTGCTTTGGATAAACGCGTCTGCTAAATTAATAAATGTAATAAATGTAAATGCAAAAATGCAAAACCTGTTGTTCAAAAAGATGTTCAAAACTTGCATTGCAGTTGCTTAGGTATTAGGTTTTCGGAGTGGTTTATGTGGTTGCTAGGGTGATGTACGCGGTTGCTAGGGTGCTCTCTGTGTTCCTCCCGATCTGCTGTTCAAGAGTCCTGCATTAGCTGGATGTTCAGAAGGGTTTGTCATCTGCTCAGACCAGA
Source organism: Rutilus rutilus (assembly GCA_021464565.1). Classification (NCBI taxonomy): domain Eukaryota; kingdom Metazoa; phylum Chordata; class Actinopteri; order Cypriniformes; family Leuciscidae; genus Rutilus; species Rutilus rutilus. The sequence continues at coordinate 843,825 of JAJAQA010000007.1, forward strand.
GCCGGGGTTGCAGAGGCAGGTTTGGAGAGAGAGGGGGAGGTGACAGATGTAGAAACATGAAGCACATTTCTCAGAGATGAGCTCATAGAGATCATTTATATAATCCACTCTCCGCTAGCTGACGCACACCATCTCTCGCGGTCATTAAACACACACTCCTTCCCAGCTCCACCAGCGGCGGCGTCTCGAGCGCTTCGCATGAGACGCGTTTATTTCACTGCGAAGCGTTTAGTTAAACAGAGGGTTTCATCATGAGCCTAGGAATGGAAACATGATCCAGGTGTGCTGACACACACACACACACACACACACACACACACACACACACGTCAGTTAGTCTTCTGTCCGACACCCAGCTGAACCAGTTCAGACTCCAGTTGTTTGCATGAGTGCTGGTTTAGTCCTCCAGCTGCAGGTCAGACTACAGAATTAATAGTGTTCCACGCGGCTGATAACCAGCGCTGTGCCGGTAAACTTGACAACCGCAGAGTTTGCCGTAGACATGTGTGTGAATAATGTTTTACATGAATACTATGACACGAGTGAAGCACAAAGCTTTGTTTACAAAAGAAATAATAGGTTAGCAATTAAATTTTACATCGCAGCCCTGGAAACGTTTGGATTCATGACGAATGAGAGAGTTGTGTGTGAGCCCATAACTTTAAGCTTTGTCGGCTTTGAATTCTGGTTTGCGATCTGGTCACCCGATTATCAGCGAATTTAACAATATTCCATTAGTTATTCCATATAGAAAGCTTGAATTGTCTACTTTTAAACAAAAACAATTCAAGACAAAAATAAACCGACTAGCTATACTCTCTGCTTATGTAATCCGTATGAAGTGTGCATCTCTCTCTATAGGCGTGCTCACTGCGAAGATGACGAGTCAGCATCGCCAACTTCATCTTTGCAGCCGACACTGACACAGAAAACACTAGTTTAAAAATAAACAATTCAAATGTCTTCTTGCTGTATTTGACACATTCATCATTACTTTTGCCGGTTCTCTGTGACAGCTGTTATGTGCGTTACTGGCAGCGTCACCCTCCGGTTACATGAACGCGTCACCACCGCATCAGCACCAGAACATGGAGATTTTATTTTAGAGAATATTCGCACAACCCTTTCAGATATTCTACAATTAAATCAACTAATCGAATATTCAAAAATCGTGACTCATCCCTGGAATCTCTTGTTTCTTTTACCAAATCGTCACTCACCCATTTCCGAAGGGGATTATAAACGTTTCTTCCTTGGTTTGCCTTTAATTAGGCCTATTACTGTCGTATGCTTTACTGTGCTGAAGTAGAAAAACGCTGTAGGAATGATAGCCTACATTTTTACTTGTACGTCAAATTCCTTTTAACACAGTTTGTGCTTGTTATTAGACATGGTACGGCGCGTCAAGTTTAGTTGTAAAGCGCGCTTCACACGCGCGGGTGATTATAGTTTGGCTTTCTCTGGCAGCGCAATATCAAACACAGCCTAAATGACTCGCCCTTGTGGAAGATAAAATTCGCAGAATTTAGTAGAAACAAGTATAAAACATGAAGATATCAGAAAAGAGGTCGATGGTCTCTGTCCTGCTCGTGTCCCACACCGCTCTCAGAGCGCCGGCTATATCACACGTCTTAGTGTGGAAATATTAAACGAAAGTTTTTTTTGTTTTTTTTTATAGATTCAACTTTATAATATTATTTAAGTCACCAGTATTTACTGATATTTATTTCAATACTTTACAGGCTTTAGTGTGTTGTTTCTTTGTTTCGTTTTTTTATTTCAAAACAACCTCCCAAACACCGCCGGTAGTTGGTCCATTACCACCGTCACAGCCCTATCGATAACTGAGCCTTATTACACGGCTCTGTGGAATGCTTGATTCTGATTGGTCAATCGCTCCATCCAGTGGTGTATTATTCCCAGATAACAGCCTCTGAGAACAGAAGCACAGGCTCATCCGGGTCACTGACGTCAGCAGCGCTACACACTCGTTGGGAACCGTTGTGGAATCGTGGAAGTTTTGCGTTTGGTGAGCAAATAAAATATTAAAACTCAGTCAAATCAATATTCTGTGAACAGTTATTTAACTATGCCATCCGGTATCGTGGACTCGCTCTCTCGTTTCATACAAACGCAGCGGCAGACATTTTGTGGCTATTGTTTTGTTCACTGTTGGATTATAAGATACAAACAGGCACAGCAAGGGCAGCCCAAGTTGAACTTAAAATATAAACATTTAAACGGTGGCTGTAATAAACACTTGTTTTGTTGGATATTTTCAAACATACAGTAAATACGGAAGCCCTGAAACGCAACGTAAAAAAAAAAAAATCCGTAAAAAAATAAAAATCTAGTATTTCGAGATTAAAGTCGAAACGTTTAGAGAATACAGTCTTCTGTAGAAGCTGCGTGTGTGTGCATTCATAACGGCGCGCGTCCACTGGTTTCCAATTCTGAATTGTGTGTGTGTCTGTGTGTGTGTGTCTGTGTGTGTGTGTGTGTGTCTGTGTAAAGAAAGGCACTTGTGAAGTCGAACTGCCTCGGACATGGATCTACACAAAATAGTAGCTTTTTACTTTTATCTGGGCTTTCAACAAAAAGAAAATTCGAGGTGCCAATCTACCAACATGCATTACGTCGCCTATACGAGCACAGACTCCGCTGGAGTAGGTTCACAATCTGGTCGAAGCTTTCTGTGGCAGTGTTTTTGATGTGTTTTCGTGCTCGTCTATAATAGGTGACACTATCTGGGTCGAGAACACTTAACAGTAACCGCACTGATTCCCTCTTCACCGTTCTGGATACATTTTAAGTGCATCATTCTGTATCCAATCATTTGGCCGGATCCCGTGATTTCCTCAGATATAATAACCACTGGTGGTGGTTGAGGAGAGATTCCCTGAAATGATTGTAAAGCGCTTTTAAGTGTAGGCCTACAGTAAACATATGAAAGCGCTATATAAATGCCTCATTCATGCATTCATTCATTCATTCAAGCTGGATTTCTTGATCCAGTCTGAAAAGTGTTTTCGCCTGTAGGCTAAAGTCTGTTTCGGCGCAGTATATTTTATAACGTCCTATAGCCTAATGCCATATCGGTAGACCTGTAGATGTTAAAAGCCAAGATAAAAGTAAAGCTATTATTTTGTGTAGATCCAGTTTACACACACACACACACACACACGCACACACACACACACGCATGAATGCCTGTGCGGCAATGTGAAATAACGGCAAGCACATACGCAACTTCTACAGAAGATTGTATGTTTCGACTTTATTCTCGAAACGTTTCGACTTTAATCTCGAAATGATAGATTTTTTTTTTGTATAATTTCTTTTTTTTTACAGAATTTTTTTATTTGTTTCCGTTGCGGTTCAGGGCTTCCGTAAATATTAAAGAGGTGAAGTATAAATCTAATGAATCTATTAGGGTTGGGCGGTATTACGGTAATATCGGATACCGTGGGATCTTAAAATAGCACCGGTATCAGTTTCAATACCGTCATTACCGGCACTTATATAGCCTATAATATATATAATTTATTTATTATCTAAAAAATGCTTATGTGTGGTTGCAGTTTGGCAATATTTCTGGTTCCAACCGAATGAGAAGGGAGAGGCGGTAAATACAAGAGATGTAAACACCTCTAACCTAATGTCACATCTCCGAAACAACCGCCCACTCACTGCTGCCAGGATACATAAGCGCATTAAGTTTCGTATTTGTTAAAATATTATAATGTTATTTTTTCCATCTTTGTTGATTATGAAAAGTGAACAGCACAAATAAGATGGGATGCATCGGGAGTCAGACGATTTGACCACTTCAATAAATTTCGTTTTGTAAAAGGCCTCTTTAAAATGAATTTCGTTTTGTATATATTGTTTCTTAATTTTAATACATTTTTCATCAACCAGTTGCCTGGATAATCATGACATGATGGGCATGCCGCTGTCACTTGCATTGAAATCTCATAAATTAACCGAAACTCAGTGCAGGCTATGCCTCACAGACATGACAAATATATATAAATAAAGCTTGAAATTTATTTAAACGAAACAATTAAAAACGAAAGAAATAGGCTACTCACTGATTAGGCTAAGTAATCCATGATGTGCATTTCTCTCTATAGCGTTCAGATGCCGATCATCAATTTCATTAAACGAAACCATTCAAAACGAAAAGAAAAAGGCCACTCTCTGATTGTGTAATGATGTGCATTTCTCTCTATAGGCGCGTTCACTACAGAGATGGCGATCGTCAACTTCCATCTTTGCAGAAAAGTTTTATTAATAAAAATCAATGGACACGCGTCACCGGATTACAAAGGCACTTCTTGCTTGTTGCACGCACACAGATATTATGTTGAATAATGGTGGGCTCCGGCTCATAATAACAGTTAATGCCGTCGGCCGGACTCAGACACAACGTGCAGGGGTTGGGCTTGATTTTTTTATTTATTTTTTGCCCGATCTGGCATTCAGTTTCTGAACGGTGTAGGCACAAGCCAACAGTTTGGTGACGCCGTCCGAGCCCATTATGTCATAATTTTTAATTAGTCACGGTAATACCGTATACCCCGGTAAAATAGGGAGGCGGTT
>JAJAQA010000007.1:850929-875929 GCA_021464565.1 Rutilus rutilus
ATCGATCATCGACGGACTGCATCCGCGTGCAGTGTGAAAGCACTGTTAACATGGGTACGGAAAACAAAACTCACCGCATACACACTGCAAACGAAATATGTGTGAAACGGGCGTTAGTGAGAGCTACTCCAGCTGCTACTCACAGTAGAGTGAGTGTTGCCATCTTCAGTTCAGCGACATATTTCCCGCCGCGCGCTCTCTGTCCGCTAGTGCTCATCTGTATTTGACGCAAGTGTTTGTTTGTGTGTGAGTGTGCGCGCTTGCGCACTCATTGGGATAATTGTAAACACGCAAACACAGACAGAAAAGACATGCCATCGTGGAAAAAAGATAATAACATATTACTTAAGGGCTATTTAGTTTTTGTAATAAAATAAAAAAAATTAATCTGGCGCTATAAAGAAAATCAAATCAAATTTACTTGACCTTCAAGGGGGGCGGGGGGAGCCGTTAGGAGGGCGGGGCGCCCCCCTTATATAATGGTAGGGGAAACACTGCACACACACACACACACACACACACTCACTCACTCACACACACTCTGGCTACGTTTACATGCAACCATATTCCCTTAGTAATGGGGTAAGTTTGTGTGAGTTTGTGTGTGTGTGTGTGTGTGTGTGTGTGTGTGTGTGTGTGTGTGTGTGTGTGTGTGTGTGTGTGTGTGTGTGTGTGTGTGTGTGTGTGTGTGTGTGTGTGTGAGAGTGTAAACGCCTTAATCAATCCGACTGAGCTCGATCTGAATGAGATTTCGATCAGATTGAAAGGGAAGGGTTATTCCTCTTCTAATCTGATAGAGAGAACGTGAACACATGAATCACTGCAAACATATGAAGCTGACCTCACAACACGCTCATACTGTGAGGATGCAAAAGTTGTACATGTTTTGCAGAGCACTGACTCCAGGAAGGCAGCTGGGCCAGATGGACTTGATCCTGGTTTGTTAAAAATGGCAGCAGAAATGATAGTGAAACCAGTCACTTATATCTTTAACCTGTCCATCAGATGCAGTGCCTATATCGTGGAAGCAGGCTTACTCACACCATTACTGACATCTGGGGAGCCATGTGATGCAAATAATTACAGACCTCTCTCAGATCTTTCGGCTTTAGCTAAGGTTTAAATCTGCTTTGTATTTTATATTGTAATTTATTGTCTTGCAACCTATGATTGAGCGTGCTATACAGGACTCCCTTGTAAAAGAGACTGTGTCTCAATGGGACTTTTCCTGTTTAAATAAATGTTATATATATATATATGACCTCAAAAAACATGTGTGACGTTACAAAAGATTTCTGTTTCAAATAAATGCTGTTCTTTTGAAATTTTTATTCATCAAAGAATCATGAAAAAATGTATCATATAGTTTCCAAAATATTAAGCAGCAAACGGTCTTCATATTCCTGAAGGATCATGTGACACTGGAGTAATGATGCTGAACATTCAGCTTTGACATCACAGGAATAAATTACATTTTGATTTAATAGTTCGAACCAATAATGTAGAGCTTCTCTGGCCAGCCGTGGCGACCTCGATCACGCTACACCGGCTAGGGCTCCCAGCGATCACCAAAATACTGCAGTCGAGTAAAAGCGATTATTTTGCCATGTTCTGTCTTGAAAGAACGCTCTAATTGTGTCTTGTGTTGTGAATGCACATCCGCCCCTCCCGAAGCCGTGAACTCTCTCAGCTTGACTGTTTAAACTGATACGACTTAAAAAGAAGTGGAAATGATCAACTTTAGTTACGATGCAGTGCTGGCCCGACTGTGCTAGTGAATGCTCCGTCATGTCCCGACTCCTGAACGCCAGGGTTTCGCCGCTTGCCTTGTCCAGCCCATGCAGAGAGACGGGGAGAGAGGACGCCGCTGAACACACACGCCGGCTGAGAGACGGGGAGAGAGGACGCCGCTGAACACACACGCCGGCTGAGAGACGGGGAGAGAGGACGCCGCTGAACACACACGCCGGCTGAGAGACGGGGAGAGAGGACGCCGCTGAACACACACGCCGGCTGAGAGACGGGGAGAGAGGACGCCGCTGAACACACACTGAACACACACTGAACACACACGCCGGCTGTGGGACTGCGTCTTGGAGAAAGTTTTAAAATGATTGATTTGATTTTAATCGACATGCTAAAGTGAATCCGTGTTTGCGGGGGAATTTCCCGCATTATAAGTGGCAGAGCTGCGGGAATTATTAAAATACTCATTGAAGTATTATCGGTTATAACAGTAGCCTACACATCTTTTTCCAGCACTTCATTTAAATGTTATTTTTAATGTATTGACTAGGGGTGCACCGAAATTTCGGCCGCCGAAAATGGCATTATCGGTTTCGGGCCGAAATAAAAAAAAACAGCCGAAAACGTTTAACCGAAAATGAATGTCACCCGCCCCTCCCATCCGTACGCAAGCGCTTAGGTTTCACTCACGGTCGAGCTGTTATCACGCGTCTGCCTATCAAAGATTAAGCATGTCAAAGGGCTGTCACTTATTGCACAATCGATCGGACAAACCAACACAAGTTTCGAAAACGAAAATAGGGAATCGATTTTAACGGCCTTCTCTCGGAGCGCGTCCAGCTCGTCACTACAGTATACGCTCGCAGCGAACACGCGTCACACAGCAACTGCAGGTTCTGACACACACACACACACACACACACACACATAGCCTATTTCTGCATAATATAGTGCATAATATGTAGCCTTCAGTAATGCTTTTCATTGATGTTATGGCAGTCCACATTGCTGACTTGTGCGCGTCTCAAGCGCCCTCTTTACGTTCGTCCTAATGCCTGTTTAGTTGTCCGTGGATTTGCCTATATTTGGCATTGAAAACGGATCAACGCCAAATATAGGCAATTTACTAACGATTCAATGAACACTTAGCCTATGTCTCAAAAATGTATGTCTCAGGATTTATTTTTCACAAAAGTGACAGCCCTATACGAGAGGACACCAGAGTTGATATATGTAACATTTGTTCTGCAAAAATCTCCAAAATTGTGGATTTTTTTTGCACAACTTTTAAAAAACTATTTTATTTGATGGAACATAAAACTTGAAGAATAATATTATTTGGTATTATTATTTATATTTATTGTTAAAAATATTTTATGTTTTGTTATGTAACTGTTAATAAAATTTGATTATTATATTGTGATTTTTCATTTCAGATCCATTAAATTCAAGCAATATATACGTTTTTAAAAGAAGCCATTTTCGGCTTCAGTTTCGGTTTTCGGCCAAGAGCATCCTAAAGTTTCCGTTTCGGTTTCGGCCCAGAATTTTCATTTCGGTGCATCACTAGCATTGACCAAAAATGTTTTTGTTCATCCTTTAAAGATTGTCCCTATTTATAAAACTAAAAGTTTCAAGAAGTAGGAAAACTCACACTTATTTAAAAAATACAACAACAACAAAAGATTAAATCACCACTGTAAACAGTAGGTGGCTGCAGAGGACATTACTGGCTATCTTCACTCCCTCATATCTACTTTGTCACTCATTTTGCTTTTGAATTAATATTAAGACATTATGAATGATAGTTAAAGTTAACTTGATCTAAACACCTCAGATTAAGCTCAGTGCTCTGCCATCCCACAGTGCTCCCAAACCCTTCCTGTAGAGCTCAGTGCCGCTGCCCTCAGATGCGGGTCTGGAGCCTGGGAACTGACAATAAAACTGCACATTGTAATTTCTGTGCATTAAGTCTATTTATGATCAAAGCATTTGTCAGTAATACAGTTATTTGGGGGGAAAATGTGAATAATTGCATTGCAAGGTGATTTAAGGTGTGCCCCTGAATGTTCTGCTTGCGCTCATACAATTTTAAGTCAGAGGATACAGCGCTCCTAGTGAAAAAAGTTAGTCTGGAGCCCTGCATGTGACCTCACAATGCTCATGTGACCTCGCAACACGGTCATGTGACCTCACAACACGCTCATGTGACCTCACAACACGGTCATGTGACCTCACAACGCTCATGTGACCTCACAACACGCTCAACACGCTCATGTGACCTCACAACACGCTCATGTGACCTCACAACACTGTCATGTGACCTCACAACGCTCATGTGACCTCACAACACGCTCATGTGACCTCACAACACGCTCATGTGACCTCACAACGCTCATGTGACCTCACAACGCTCATGTGACCACAATACGGTCATGTGACCTCACAACTGTCATGTGACCTCACAACACGCTCATGTGACCACAATACGGTCATGTGACCTCACAACACTGTCATGTGACCTCACAACACGCTCATGTGACCTCACAACACTGTCATGTGACCTCACAACGCTCATGTGACATCACAACACGCTCATGTGACCTCACAACACGCTCATGTGACCACAATACGGTCATGTGACCTCACAACTGTCATGTGACCTCACAACTGTCATGTGACCTCACAACACGCTCATGTGACCACAATACGGTCATGTGACCTCACAACACTGTCATGTGACCTCACAACACGCTCATGTGACCTCACAACACGCTCATGTGACCTCACAACACGCTCATGTGACCTAACAACACGCTCATGTGACCTGAGCACATGCATCATTGCAAACATATGAAGGTGTGACCCTCACAACACGGTCATGTGACCTGAACACAAACGCATGAGCCTGGACTGACCGTGAACGGTGAACACATTGCAGTTCTGCGCTCCGGGCCGCGCCGCCTCCCGCTTCCCCGAGGCCTTGATGAAGGGCAGCGCCGGCAGACTCGGTCTCCGCTGGTCCCCGACGGGCTTCCCCGGCTGCTGCCCCATAAGGGCCCGACACACACACACACACCGGATCCCGGTCCCGACGAGTCAGAGTCCAGCGCCGGTCACGCATCCACAGCCAGATCCAGAAGCCTGTGCGGGTCTAACCACAGATCACACGTTTAAACGCTTAAAGTGCATAAGAGGAGACATAAGCTGTGTCCCTAACGGCACACTATACACTACGCACTCATAATAATATTGTATATAATATTGTAATAATAATGCATATCAACAATAATAATAGTGTCATTCTCACGTGTCAGAGGAGGACGTAACATCAGTCTTCACGGTGATGACGTCACTGAAACCTCCACATGATCAACAGAAGGGGTGTGCTGATGAGCTGTCAATCATAGTGACGTCACGCTAATATGAGTATCTCCAGGCCACATCAGACGCGTCAATACTTCGCTCAGATATGCAGATGTGCATGAAACTACAGTCAATTATCATCGTTATTCACTTGAAGAAGTGTCCAACAATAACTTTTTAAATAGCAGATCTTCGACTGTGATTGTCAAGACTGATTAGTAGTGTCACTCATGTTACTACATATGTAGTAATAACTACTTAATTACGTTTGCAGCAGCTGTAAACAAGCACATCGACGATGAGATTTCAGCTAATTAAACACATGTAGGTGTAAAACAGAGTCTGTACTCTCGCAGAAACTCTCACACGCGGTGTTATCCCGAGTAAACCCTCGGTTCGTGTAACTCTGACTTGTAGTGTATAGTTGGAGTTAGTAGTAACTTAGTTGAGTCTCTCGTCACTTCCGCGTGCAGTTCTCTCTCTCTCTCTCGAGATCCTGAGGCGAATATAAACGCTCTCCGCGCAGTCTTTATGCCTCTCCTGTCGGGCTCGTTTCCTCACCGAACATTCCCTGCACTCTTCCGCAGTGTTTTAGTGTTGGTTCTCGCCATGTCTTCCTTTCATTTCATAACTTTCAGCACTTTTCTTGAAGTCGCTCGTCGTCGCAGGAACCGCCATATTCGCGCACGCGAGCTCCGCTCGTGACGTCACACGCACGCCGCGCTCGACAGGCACCTGGCTGCAGCCTGCAGATCGGGGGCGGGGCTGCACCTGGGGCGGGGCTGCACGTCTCGTCCCGCCCACATCTCTTCTCATTGGTTAGTGGCGTCAAGTCATGATGACGTCGATTCTAGCGGGGTTTCATCATGGTTTTCATCTAGGCAAGCTACTCTTTTTTCTGCTTTAAATTTAATTACAATTTTTAATTCTGAGTGGCGTTTAGTGTGATGTTAAAAGGAAGTATTTTAAAAATAAGATCGTGTAACTTCACTCACCATATCACACAAATAACTAGGGCAATGTTACACAAAAGCATCGTGTGTATAGTATAGTGTGTGTGTATGTGTATGTGTGTGTGTATCTATATATATATGTGTGTGTATACACACACACACACACACACACACTATATATATATATACACATACACACATATATTTCTATGAATAAATCGGTTAAATGTAAACTATTATTATTATTAATAATAATAAGTATACATTTATTAAATTAAACATGAAACTACATTCAATAGTAATACAAATTCAACAAAATATTATTTGTCTTCAAGCTGGATGAGAACATCGACTGGTTTATCTTCCCACATATACCAGGACACTGGGTGGTTTGTGTAGTGTTTATCTGGGATAACTCATGTCTGCATCATGTTTAGACACTTTTTGATATATAAACTGCAATAGTCTTTCGGTGTAGATATTGTGGCATATCAAAAGATGATGAAGCTGGAGAGCATGACATTATTTCCCTTGATCCTCTGCAAGTCATTGAATCAGGAGGAGCACGCTCATCTACAGGTGGTCCCAGTTCAGAGATTGTGCTCGGTCCTAACCACATTTTAATAAGATTGTGGCCATTAACATGTGGGTTTTATGTGACTTGTTCATCTGACTTAGGATCTAATTATTTTTACAGATCACTTCTTTTGTAAAGTGTCAATGAAAATGCTCATATAATACTCCAGTTCTGGTTCTGCCCCACACTCCAGTTCTCCAGTTCTGGTTCTGCCCCACACTCCAGTTCTCCAGTTCTCCAGTTCTGGTTCTGCCCCACACTCCAGTTCTCCAGTTCTGGTTCTGCCCCACACTCCAGTTCTCCAGTTCTCCAGTTCTGGTTCTGCCCCACTCTCCAGTTCTCCAGTTCTCCAGTTCTGGTTCTGCCCCACTCTCCAGTTCTCCAGTTCTGGTTCTGCCCCACACTCCAGTTCTCCAGTTCTGGTTCTGCCCCACTCTCCAGTTCTCCAGTTCTGGTTCTGCCCCACTCTCCAGTTCTCCAGTTCTGGTTCTGCCCCACTCTCCAGTTCTCCAGTTCTGGTTCTGCCCCAGTCTCCAGTTCTCCAGTTCTCCAGTTCTGGTTCTGCCCCACTCTCCAGTTCTCCAGTTCTGGTTCTGCCCCACTCTCCAGTTCTCCAGTTCTGGTTCTGCCCCACTCTCCAGTTCTCCAGTTCTCCAGTTCTCCAGTTCTGGTTCTGCCCCACTCTCCAGTTCTCCAGTTCGGGTTCTGCCCCACTCTCCAGTTCTCCAGTTCTCCAGTTCTGGTTCTGCCCCACTCTCCAGTTCTCCAGTTCTGCACACTGTCTCCTGGGCCTGGGCCTGGGCATGAACACTGCGGTGACGATATTACAGTACTAATATTAATGTGAATAAATGACAGTAAAAGCATTGGAAATGGTTTCACTTCCTCCAGATGTGTTGCCTGTGTGCACGGCCTCAGCTGTCTCAGTCCGGGTTGCCTGTGTGTACGGCCCCAGCTGTCTCAGTCCGGGTTGCCTGTGTGTACGGCCCCAGCTGTCTCAGTCCGGGTTGCCTGTGTGTACGGCCTCAGCTGTCTCAGTCCGGGTTGCCTGTGTGTACGGCCTCAGCTGTCTCAGTCCGGGTTGCCTGTGTGTACGGCCTCAGCTGTCTCAGTCCGGGTTGCCTGTGTGTACGGCCCCAGCTGTCTCAGTCCGGGTTGCCTGTGTGTACGGCCCCAGCTGTCTCAGTCCGGGTTGCCTGTGTGCACGGCCCCAGATGTCTCAGTCCGGGTTGCATGTGTGCACGGCCCCAGATGTCTCAGTCCGGGTTGCCTGTGTGTACGGCCCCAGATGTCTCAGTCCGGGTTGCCTGTGTGCACGGCCCCAGATGTCTCAGTCCGGGTTGCCTGTGTGTACGGCCCCAGCTGTCTCAGTCCGGGTTGCCTGTGTGCACGGCCCCAGATGTCTCAGTCCGGGTTGCCTGTGTGTACGGCCCCAGATGTCTCAGTCCGGGTTGCCTGTGTGTACGGCCCCAGATGTCTCAGTCCGGGTTGCCTGTGTGCCCGGCCCCAGCTGTCTCAGTCCGGGTTGCCTGTGTGTACGGCCTCAGCTGTCTCAGTCCGGGTTGCCTGTGTGCACGGCCCCAGATGTCTCAGTCCGGGTTGCCTGTGTGTACGGCCCCAGCTGTCTCAGTCCGGGTTGCCTGTGTGTACGGCCTCAGCTGTCTCAGTCCGGGTTGCCTGTGTGCACGGCCCCAGCTGTCTCAGTCCGGGTTGCCTGTGTGCACGGCCCCAGATGTCTCAGTCCGGGTTGCCTGTGTGCACGGCCCCAGCTGTCTCAGTCCGGATGGGAGGATTATAAAGCTGATGTGTGGCTTAGATGTTTATCCGCTATATCTGAGCAAATGTATTTAATAATGTTTCTCATTCCAGTATTCACTGAGCTCTGTGACCGCAGGAGCCGCTGGTTTTACAGAGGTAAGATACGCAATGCAAAACCCCCGTGTTATTAAAAGTATTTATTTGTCTTATTCGGTGTCTGCTGTTCCTGGAGGATTCCTCTAGAGGTTTCTGCTGTTCCTGGAGGATTCCTCTAGAGGTGTCTGCTGTTCCTGGAGGATTCCTCTAGAGGCGTCTGCTGTTCCTGGAGGATTCTTCTTGAGGTGTCTGCTGTTCCTGGAGGATTCCTCTAGAGGTGTCTGCTGTTCCTGGAGGATTCCTCTAGAGGTGTCTGCTGTTCCTGGAGGATTCCTCTAGAGGTGTCTGCTGTTCCTGGAGGATTCCTCTAGAGGCGTCTGCTGTTCCTGGAGGATTCTTCTTGAGGTGTCTGCTGTTCCTGGAGGATTCCTCTAGAGGTGTCTGCTGTTCCTGGAGGATTCTTCTTGAGGTGTCTGCTGTTCCTGGAGGATTCCTCTAGAGGTGTCTGCTGTTCCTGGAGGATTCCTCTAGAGGCGTCTGCTGTTCCTGGAGGATTCCTCTAGAGGTGTCTGCTGTTCCTGGAGGATTCTTCTTGAGGTGTCTGCTGTTCCTGGAGGATTCCTCTAGAGGCGTCTGCTGTTCCTGGAGGATTCTTCTTGAGGTGTCTGCTGTTCCTGGAGGATTCCTCTAGAGGTGTCTGCTGTTCCTGGAGGATTCCTCTAGAGGCGTCTGCTGTTCCTGGAGGATTCCTCTAGAGGTGTCTGCTGTTCCTGGAGGATTCTTCTTGAGGTGTCTGCTGTTCCTGGAGGATTCCTCTAGAGGCGTCTGCTGTTCCTGGAGGATTCCTCTAGAGGTGTCTGCTGTTCCTGGAGGATTCCTCTAGAGGTGTCTGCTGTTCCTGGAGGATTCCTCTAGAGGTGTCTGCTGTTCCTGGAGGATTCCTCTAGAGGTGTCTGCTGTTCCTGGAGCATTTCTCTTGAGGTGTCTGCTGTTCCTGGAGGATTCTTCTTGAGGTGTCTGCTGTTCCTGGAGGATTCCTCTAGAGGTGTCTGCTGTTCCTGGAGGATTCTTCTTGAGGTGTCTGCTGTTCCTGGAGGATTCCTCTAGAGGTGTCTGCTGTTCCTGGAGGATTCTTCTTGAGGTGTCTGCTGTTCCTGGAGGATTCCTCTAGAGGTGTCTGCTGTTCCTGGAGGATTCCTCTAGAGGCGTCTGCTGTTCCTGGAGGATTCCTCTAGAGGCGTCTGCTGTTCCTGGAGGATTCTTCTTGAGGTGTCTGCTGTTCCTGGAGGATTCCTCTAGAGGTGTCTGCTGTTCCTGGAGGATTCTTCTTGAGGTGTCTGCTGTTCCTGGAGGATTCCTCTAGAGGTGTCTGCTGTTCCTGGAGGATTCCTCTAGAGGCGTCTGCTGTTCCTGGAGGATTCCTCTAGAGGCGTCTGCTGTTCCTGGAGGATTCTTCTTGAGGTGTCTGCTGTTCCTGGAGGATTCCTCTAGAGGTGTCTGCTGTTCCTGGAGGATTCCTCTAGAGGTGTCTGCTGTTCCTGGAGGATTCCTCTAGAGGTGTCCGCTGTTCCTGGAGGATTCCTCTTGAGGTGTCTGCTGTTCCTGGAGGATTCCTCTAGAGGCGTCTGCTGTTCCTGGAGGATTCCTCTAGAGGCGTCTGCTGTTCCTGGAGGATTTCTCTTGAGGTGTCTGCTGTTCCTGGAGGATTCCTCTAGAGGCGTCTGCTGTTCCTGGAGGATTCCTCTAGAGGCGTCTGCTGTTCCTGGAGGATTTCTCTTGAGGTGTCTGCTGTTCCTGGAGTCTGCTGTTCCTGGAGGATTCCTCTTGAGGTGTCTGCTGTTCCTGGAGGATTTCTCTTGAGGTGTCTGCTGTTCCTGGAGGATTCCTCTAGAGGTGTCTGCTGTTCCTGGAGGATTCCTCTAGAGGCGTCTGCTGTTCCAGGAGGATTCCTCTAGAGGTGTCTGCTGTTCCTGGAGGATTCCTCTAGAGGCGTCTGCTGTTCCTGGAGGATTCCTCTAGAGGCGTCTGCTGTTCCTGGAGGATTCCTCTAGAGGCGTCTGCTGTTTCAGGAGGATTCCTCTAGAGGTGTCTGCTGTTCCTGGAGGATTCCTCTAGAGGCGTCTGCTGTTCCTGGAGGATTTCTCTTGAGGTGTCTGCTGTTCCTGGAGTCTGCTGTTCCTGGAGGATTCCTCTTGAGGTGTCTGCTGTTCCTGGAGGATTTCTCTTGAGGTGTCTGCTGTTCCTGGAGGATTCCTCTAGAGGTGTCTGCTGTTCCTGGAGGATTCCTCTAGAGGCGTCTGCTGTTCCAGGAGGATTCCTCTAGAGGTGTCTGCTGTTCCTGGAGGATTCCTCTAGAGGCGTCTGCTGTTCCTGGAGGATTTCTCTTGAGGTGTCTGCTGTTCCTGGAGGATTCCTCTTGAGGTGTCTGCTGTTCCTGGAGGATTCCTCTAGAGGTGTCTGCTGTTCCTGGAGGATTCCTCTAGAGGCGTCTGCTGTTCCTGGAGGATTCCTCTAGAGGCGTCTGCTGTTCCTGGAGGATTTCTCTTGAGGTGTCTGCTGTTCCTGGAGTCTGCTGTTCCTGGAGGATTCCTCTAGAGGTGTCTGCTGTTCCTGGAGGATTTCTCTTGAGGTGTCTGCTGTTCCTGGAGGATTCCTCTTGAGGTGTCTGCTGTTCCTGGAGGATTTCTCTTGAGGTGTCTGCTGTTCCTGGAGGATTCCTCTAGAGGTTTCTTTGTTTTTTTAATGCACATTTTGAGCTTTCTCTGTAGTGTTTGCTGTGCTGTCACACTGAGGCTTCAGTGATGCTGAGCTCTTCTTCTTCTGCGTCTGAGAGAACCTTTAGTCACGGAGTTTAAAGGTGAACTAAGTAACTTTTTTACCTTAACTGAACAGCTTCGGAGTCATTGGAATGGTTATATTACTTATTTCGGGTTGAATGGTGGTCGTTTCGCACCCCCCTGGTGCCCGTGAGCGGAAAATACGCACTTGCAACTTTGAGGCGGCGGGCCGCCGGCCGCCGCGTCAAGAAGTCTCGTGTGATATCAGGTCTCGCGATGTAAACAATTGCTTTACGGCCAAAAGAAATCTGCTAAAATGCTGTCATTATTGTGCTCCCTCACGCTGTCCGAACCCGAATGAAGAAGACGTTTTAAAGAATGTCCCATCTGCTTTGATGTCGTTGATCTACTAGCCTCTGGTGTCTGAGAATCACCAACGAGTTTTTACAACAGTGTTGTCAAATATCTTTTCTGAAGCTGTGGGGGAGCTCTAGAGAGAAACCTGCGAGCAAAAAGCGAGAATACAGCGTAGAAATCCCGAAACTACTGAGCCCCGCTTTAAGAGAACTGCATGCAGGGGTTCGTGCCATCGTGTAAAACCAGGGAAAGTCATGGAATGTTAAAACAGCAATATCCAGGCCTGGGAAAGTTTTGGAAAACTAAATAATCCTATAAAGTTTTGGAAGAGTCACGGAAATTTGTTTCAAAATATGTATAGAATATAATATATGTTTAAGTGATAATATTGGTTAAACAACTCACAATACTTAACGTTCACTCGATCCATCGATTTCCTTTTTGCTGCGTTGAGCTCCGGGTGTGTGTATCCACGTTTGCAGTGTGTGTGTGTGCCCTTGTTTATATTACATTGTGGGGACCAAATGTCCCCATAAGAATAGTAAAACCTGAGATCACCTACATTGTGGGGACCAGCCAGTGGTCCCCACTTTTCAAAAGGCTTATAAATCACACAGGATGAGTTGTTTTGAGAAAGTAAAAATGCAGAATGTTTCCTGTGATGGGTAGGTTTAGGGGTAGGGTTAGTGTAAGGGGACAGAATATACAGTTTGTACGGTATAAAAACCATTACGTCTATGGAGAGTCCCCACAAAGATAGTGAACCAGACATGTGTGTGTGTGTGTGTGTGTGTGTGTGTGTGTGTGTGTGTGTGTGTGTGTGTGTGTGTGTATCCACGTTTGCAGTGTGTGTGTGTGTGTGTGTGTGTCTTAACTTGGATGGGTTAAATGCAGAAGACTAACTCTGAGTATGGGTCACCATCACGGTTCACTTCCACTTCTTCTCTTCATGGTCGGCTCCCTCTCTAATATAATAAACTCCACTGTTTTTCGGGTGAATTTAAATAGGGACGTTATTTTGTTAATAACTGATGGTTATCCAATAAGATTAATGGTAAAGGCAAAGCTGTTATAAAATCTTAGTTAACAAATTTGACACAGTGACCGGATTACTGGTGTGTCAGTGTTTATTCTGTATTAAACCACATAGCTTGTCATTTAATTAGTTAAGATATACTGTGATTTGTGACATTTGAACATGACATTTTTATTCTTTTTTTTACATGTTTACACAGACGTTCATGGAAGGGGTAGGTCGTGAACATCTGCCTAAAAGTCATTTACATTTATTGGTAGAAATGTGTACAAACCCTTTGCATTTCACAAACCTTTCCGTTACAGGTGTGATGAGTGATCGATTGCTCCTGTCTGCCTCGGTGCTGTAAGCTCCGTCTTAGCCTCGTATTTCTTTGTTTTGAACCATCATTTACTACAATTTGTAGTTGTTTATACTAAATACAGCTTACTCAACATCTCAGATTGACATCGCTAGCTTCCGTTACTACTAACACAACACGCTAATTCGCTACTGCTAGCCTGTTAACGCGCCACCCGTGCGCTCAGCTGTTTTATTTATTTATTTTTCTCTCGCGCGCTCGCGCCTTTGAGTTCATAAAAGCTCAGGGGCTCGTTCTTCGTACGTTGCTTATTACATCCGAGATCAAATGACACATCCAAGATGATTTCATCGTGCTAATCATAATCCGGCTAATTGAGTTCTTCGAACACACTTGCCGGATAGGATTAGTATCGCTGGATTGAGTTATCTGAGATAACTGCGCGTTCACGCGCTGGCTTAAAAGGGGATATGTATCGATAGTGGAAACATTGATCAGCAACGCTGCCATTGGCTGCTCAGCGTGGCCAAAGAGCGCGCACAGTTTTTCTCATATTATATCTATGTTTTTTCTCCTCAGCAGAGCAAGAACTAATAGTCGAAGTTTATTCGGAATTTTAATGTTTTAATCAAAACGCCAGGGAACACCTCAAAGTCTGCAAAAGCCAGGAGAGAGGGCTGGCAAAAAGTAGCAGACAATTTAAATCCGTTAGAAGTGGCCATGTTAGATGTTTTTATCACTTAGCCTATATTTTTGTATTTTAATAATTGCATAATTACTTTGTTCATTGTAATGTCAGAGTCACCACACTAGAATATGGGAACAAATAAAAGTGAAGTACAAAAATATTCTAATGGTAATTTTTAGTTATATTATAGTCTCTTTTATGAAAGGCACTGTTAAATAAATGGTTGTCTGTTTATAAAAGCAATCAAGAAAAAGGCTGAGAAAAAAAAAGATCTTAGTAGCCTACACTGTATTTTTGCTGCATTAAATTAAGGCCATATAGTCATTTCAGCTGTTAAATCTTGAGTAATGATGAATTGCTTTGACTTGTGGAAGTAAAAACTGATAAACTTATGTTAATGTAAAAATATGTATTGAAGAAGAGTTCAAAAAGAGTTATTGATCACATTTTTCCCAAGTGTAGTTCATTGTAATGACATTGTGTTTTCCTCTTTTGTGCACTTTTACATAATACACCAACACTTGTTAACTTAAGTGGACATTTTCTAACTTTCCAAAGGAAAGAAAGTATAAGACTTTGTAATGTCCATTTGTTTCCATTGCACTGGACAGTGAATAAACCCTCTCAGATAACTGTCATATGGAGGAACTAGCCTACCTACTTCATTTATACTTGTATGCTTTATGGCTGCAATATAAGTTGCAGGATTCCACATCTACAGAAAGGCCTACAGAAGAGTCTGCACAGACAGAGGAGACATAGGCCTACAGGTGGCCAGTGGATAGCCAACTTTTCCTTTTTATTTGTTGCATGAGGCATGTGTCTAATATCTCTTGTTGCAGGCACTTGACCACTGGCTTTTCTTTACAAAGAACAATTGAAATAAAACTCAAGGAACTAAGCATATTTGTCTTTTATTAAACATTTAATGAAAAGTGTATTTTTTTTTTTTTGGCAGTGTTGTGTAATATGGCACATGCAAATGCAACAATGTCACAGGCCCTGTCAGGTGTGCAACCCTCAGACTTTTCAGACACTGACATCTTCCCTTTAGTTAGCCAAAGTTCATTTCATTGTGTGCCCTTGTCCTGGCCAGAGCTGCATTGTAACTGGTTTGGGTCAGGGAATGGGGTCTTAAAACACCTGTCTGCAGGCAGGAACATGTCATAATCACCTATGAAGAAATGCAGTTCTGTTAGGATCAGCATAAGTGTATGTAATACAGTGAGCTTGATATTTAATTGTGGAACTTTCCTTACCACTTTCAAATAATGTGCATAAATGTGAATCTCTGCAAATTCTTAAGTCATACACAGATCCTGACCATTTTGCTTTCACATTTGTGATATGGAAGATTTTAGTCAACTGCCTTTTTTTTATTTGATATAATATTATTAGGAATAATATCTGGAATATTAAGAATCACAATAGTAACTGGGCTGCACATTTACATTGTGAACCCCCTTTCTGTTCACATAATCCCCTTCATTGAGGCCTTGATGGCAGTCTAGCCTATAAGCCTGAGTGACATACTGTAATCAGCATGGTCATGATCGCATGATCTTCATAAAAAAAATATTTAAATAGTCTAATAAATAGTAGGCTATAGTCTAATAAATAAAAAAAATAAAAAGCTGCTTAAAAAAACTGATTTACATTGGGTCTTCAGTGGCTTGGAAATGCCACAAAAAAAAAAAAAAAAAACTAAAACTGTTTTTTAAACCTAAAAGCGGCAGGTAAACTCCGAATGACACGACAAACAGCACTTTCCATCAAGTTCTCCGCATCTCCAATAGTG
The DNA here is from genome assembly GCA_021464565.1 of Rutilus rutilus. NCBI lineage: Eukaryota > Metazoa > Chordata > Actinopteri > Cypriniformes > Leuciscidae > Rutilus > Rutilus rutilus. Next base: position 866,383 of record JAJAQA010000007.1, read on the forward strand.
TAAAGGAAAGAGCCACTCGCAATTAATCTTAGGGTACAGTTTGTGCTGTAGTGACTCCGACAAGTCGAAAATAAATGTGCGTTTCCAACAAATTAATAATGTAAACGACAATCTCACGAGTCACGAGGAAAAAAAAATATCAGAAAGTGCACTATCGCGCTGCGCTGGACTTCCCGTATCATCTCCGTTTATGAGCCGCAGTCTAATCCTGTTTACATGAAATAAGCCTGCTCCCGAGCAGGTTTAAGATTGCGCACCTGTTGCTATGACAGCAAGTCCAGGATGAGCGTCGAAGAACCAAACAATCCAAGATCATGCCAAATCGTCAACAATCAAATCCAGCTAACTGAGTTAGCGACGTACGAAGAACGAGCCCCAGGTGAGTAAGAATCAGTCAACACACACGATGAGTAATGTCTTGTCCTGTTATTGTCACCTGCACTTCATGTCACATGTTTAGCATAGACTTCTCTGTTGGCAATGTAGGATTTATATGTGATAAATGTAAGGAGACAGTTAGGCTGACAGAGAAGATTTCAGAATTAGAGACACGCATCCAAACTTTAATTGAGGATAGTAAGAGTGCTAGAGCTTTAGATACTATTTTGGATGCGCCTAGCATAGTGAACTCTTTACATGATTCGGTTCCAGCTGAAGTAGAGCCTGAGCAGCCGGGCAAATGGGTGACAGTGAGGGATCGCTCTAGTCGCGGATCAAAAAACCACTCTTCCGTTCCGATTACCACAACAAATCGATTTGCCCCGCTCAGTGAAACACCCACTGAGAATTCTGTTGATTGTGCCCTAGTAATTGGTGATTCGATCACACGGAACGTGAAAATAGAGACACCAGCGAACATAGTCACATGTTTGCCGGGAGCCAGAGCGCCTGACATCAAAGCAAATTTAAAAGTGCTGGCTAATGCTAATCGTAAATTCTCTAAGATCATTATTCATGTCGGCACTAATGATGTTCGACTCCGCCAGTCGGAGATCACCAAAATTAATATTAAAGAGGTGTGTGAACTTGCAAGTACGATGTCAGGCACTGTAATTTGCTCTGGCCCCCTTCCTGTTCGCAGGAGTGATGAGATAGTTAGTAGATTGTGTTCACTGAATCGCTGGCTGTCTGAGTGGTGTCCGTGTAATAATATAGAATTCATAGACAATTGGAAAAGTTTTTGGGGCAAACCTGACCTGTTGAAAAGAGAGTATTCACCCCTCCTGGGATGGTGCTGCTCTTCTATCTAGTAATATGGCTCATAGTCTTAGAGCTCAAACATGACAAATTGGGCACCAGGTCAGGAAGCAGACAGACTGGCTAAACCAACCGTCTGCTAGCGGCCTCGCGTCACCCAGGTCAGATAAATCCCATCACATAGAGCCTCTTTCACCTAGCTATCATCATATAGAGACTGTGTCTGTTCCCCGATTTTGGAAATCCAAAAAATGTTTAAACCTATCTAAGGTTAAAAATTTAATTGATGTTCAACAAATAAAAAACAGCTATAATACAGATGAGCAAATGATAAAGCTTGGGTTGCTGAATATTCGATCGCTTACTTCAAAAGCACTCATTGTTAATGATATGATTTCAGATAATAACCTAGATGTGCTGTGTTTGACAGAAACCTGGCTAAAACCAAGCGATTACATTACTTTAAATGAGTCCACCCCGCAAGATTACTGTTATAAACATGAACCCCGTCTGAAACGCAAAGGGGGTGGTGTTGCTGTAATTTATAGTAATATTTTCAAAACCACTAAGAAATCAAGTTTCGAATATAATTCTTTTGAAGTGTTAGTGCTTAATGTAAAAATATATAGTATAAATGATAAATCACGTTTGAGATGTGTGCTGGCTACTGTATACAGGCCACCAGGGCACCATACAGACTTTATCAAAGAATTTGCGGACTTTCTATCAGAGTTAGTATTGGCTGCAGATAAAGTACTAATTGTTGGTGATTTTAATATACACATCGATAATGAAAAAGATGCATTGGGATTGGCATTTAAAGACATTGTAAACTCAATTGGAGTTAGACAACACGTGTCAGGACCTACTCATCGTCGTAATCATACTCTAGATCTAATATTATCACACGGAATAGATGTTGATGCCGTTGAAATTCTGCAGCAGAGCGATGACATCTCAGATCATTATCTAGTCTCGTGTAAATTACATTTAGCCAAGGCTGCAAAGCCGACTCCGTGTTACAAATATGTTAGACCTATCACTTCTGCTACTAAAGATTGCTTTATTAATAATCTTCCTGATCAGTTTCATCATCTCAGCATCCCAGATAGCTTAGAAGAACTTGATATTGCAACAGAAACTTTTAACTCTCTCTTTTCCAGCACTTTAGACACAGTTGCTCCGTTGCGCTTAAAGAAGATTAAAGAAAATAATCCAACGCCGTGGTACAACGAGCACACTCAGGCCCTTAAGAGAGCAGCCAGAAAAATGGAGCGCAACTGGAAGAAAACAAAATTAGAGGTATTTCGCATTTCATGGAAAGAGAGCTCGATTGCTTACAGAGAGGCTTTAAAAGCTGCTAGATCTGCTTATTTTTCAAACCTATTAGAAGAAAATAAACATAATCCTAGGTATTTATTTGAAACAGTGGCTAAACTAACGAAAAAGAAAGCTTCAAACACAGAAGTTTCCAAGCAGCACAGCAGTAATGACTTTATGAACTTCTTCACTTATAAGATTGATAATATCAGGGACAAAATTATAACTATGCAACCGTCTACTACAGTATCGCATCAGGCAGTGCATTGTAGTCTCCCTGAGGAAAAATTTGATTCATTCATTGCTATAGGAGAGGAAGAATTTACTAAACTCGTTAAATCATCTAAATCTACAACATGTATGCTAGACCCTATACCGACTAAGCTACTGAAAGAGATGCTTCCAGAGGTCATAGATCCTCTTCTTAATATCATTAATTCATCTTTGTCTCTAGGATACGTACCAAAAAACTTTAAGCTGGCTTTGATTAAACCGCTTGTTAAAAAAATGCAACTTGATCCTTCAGAATTAGTCAATTACAGGCCGATCTCGACTCTACCTTTTCTGTCAAAGACACTAGAAAAGGCGGTATCTTCACAACTATGTTCCTTTCTAGAAAGAAATGATATCTGGAGGATTTTCAGTCCGGATTTAGACCATACCATAGTACTGAGACAGCTCTCGTTAGAGTCACAAATGATTTGCTCTTATCATCCGATCGTGGTTGTATCTCTCTATTAGTGTTACTCGATCTTAGTGCTGCGTTTGACACCATTGACCACAACATTCTTTTAAATAGACTAGAAAACTATGTTGGCATTAGTGGAATTGCACTAGCATGGTTTAAATCATACTTATCTGACCGTTATCAGTTTGTAGCAGTAAATGAAGAGATGTCTTATCAATCACAAGTTCAGTATGGCGTACCACAGGGCTCAGTACTAGGACCGCTGCTGTTCACTCTGTACATGCTACCATTAGGAGATATCATTAGGAAACATGGCATTAGCTTTCACTGTTATGCCGACGATACTCAGCTCTATATTTCTTCAAAACCTAACGAAACTTACCAATTCACTAAATTAACAGAATGCATAGCTGATATAAAAAACTGGATGACTCGTAATTTCCTACTTCTAAATTCTGAAAAAACAGAGATTCTAATTATTGGACAAAAAACTTCCTCACGTAATAACCTAGAATACTGTCTAACACTCGATGGCTGCTCTGTTAAGTCTTCGTCGTCGGTTAGGAACCTGGGTGTGCTCTTTGATACCAATCTTTCATTTGAAAGTCACGTGTCTAGTATCTGTAAAACTGCATTTTTCCATCTTAAAAATATATCTAAATTACGTCATATGCTCTCATTGACAAATGCGGAACAATTAGTCCATGCGTTCATGACCTCAAGGCTAGATTATTGTAATGCTCTACTGGGTGGTTGCCCTGCACGCTTAATAAACAAACTACAGCTGGTCCAAAACGCAGCAGCTCGAGTTCTTACCAGAACCAGGAAGTATGACCATATTAGCCCGGTTCTGTCAAAACTGCACTGGCTCCCTATTAAACATCGCATCAATTTTAAAATATTGCTGATTACTTACAAAGCACTAAATGGTTTAGCTCCGCGGTACTTGAGCGAGCTCTTAACGCATTATACTCCTTCACGTCTATTGCGATCTCAAAATTCCGGCCAGTTGATAATACCTAGAATATCTAAATCGACTGCTGGCGGTAGATCCTTTTCCTATTTAGCACCAAAACTCTGGAACAGTCTTCCTAACATTGTCCGGGAAGCAGACACACTCTGTCAGTTCAAATCTAGATTAAAGACACATCTCTTTGACATAGCGTTCACATAATACATTATAGACTTCTATAATTCAATATTAGGCTGCATAGATTAGGTCAGCTGGAACCGGGAACACTTCCCATAAATCCTGATGTACTTGTTACATCATGAGAAGAATGGCATCTACGCTAATTTTAGTGTCTTTGTTTATCCCAAGGTTTTCCCGCAGCCTGCCGGATCCAGGCCGTTTCCAGATCTGATGAAGGACCTTCGCCTGGACCCGATGTCAATGCAGTGCTGAAGGGCCAACTAGTCTCTCCCTATGGAGGATCCCTTTCCCACTCTACAGATAACGCGTCGTCGGGAAAACTCAATTTGCGTATCTACCCCGAATTGATAAAATAAAATAAAATTCTGAATCAAAACTATAAGGAAACACCAGTAATTTGTTTAGGTTTGGTTTGTAGGGAATTCCAAACCTGCACACATATATTCAAACGCACATAACTATAGAACCCGTTCTTAATGCGCATCTGAACGCCATCAGCGTTTCTCACAGGTTCGCTAAAGTCTGTGTAGAGAGAATGGTGTCGTCTTGGCGGCCCTAATTTAAAAACAAATGATCGTTGCGACGGAAGCGAATCAATCAAAACTAACTTTAGCTGGAAAATAACTTTATTAAAGAACCGCTATAAAGCCAAAACAATCTTACGTTATATTATACATTTGTCTCTGTGAAGCTGCTTTGAGACAATCTGCATTGTTAAAAGCGCTATATAAATGAAAATGACTTGACTTGACTTGAAGACGGGCAAGAAAAGGCAAACGAGGCGTACTGTAAATAATGAGGCATTTAATAAGACATTTTTACTTCTCCTACCATGTATATTTTGACTTGTATTCTCTGCTGTCCTCTTAGGCTCAGAAGGCACACAGTGTGTTAGAGTTTACATGTGAGCGGCGTAATGCCTCATGGGTGTTTTACAGTAATCTTGCGTTTCCTAAAGCGGTATCATGGCTAACATGACCTTAGATGAGCATGTGTACGGGTTCTGGGTCGCGTGCCGTCGGCTACGGCTGACGTGAGCTGGGGGAAGTGTGTAAAGGATGTTAATGTCTAACTACAGATGTACAAAAATCTAATTAATTTGTACAGATAGGCCTATGTATATGTACAGAGAAAGGCATATGTAAAGTTTCACCTATCTTTATCAGAACTAATTAAACCGTTTGATACCTTAATAACAATGAAATAATTGTCTTGGCATGTTATTCATACACAAACAGTGCTGGTATTTTAACCGTAACCCTTTGCATTATCAAGTAAATCCATAATTTATTCATTTTAATAACATCTTGAGTCTTGCCGAAAATATTCGACTTTTATTTACATGTTAATAATTAATACTTGTAACTGTAAAGCAAATACTGGAATAACATTCAAATTAATAAAAAAATAACTTGAAACTAAAAGTTCGTTGACATTGACAATGTGACGAGTCAAAAGAAGTAACTGGATTATTGCTTGGAAATGTACATAATGAGACGGTTTCCAAAAAATAACACTATTTATAACACTATATATTATTACCAGATTAACGGATTCAAAGTTTTGTTTTATACTACCATAAGGTTTTTTTTTTTTTTTTTTTTTTGTTTTTTACTACCATAAGTCATAAGCATGTTTTCACCCGCATTTCCTGTTTACCGTGGCGTCGACGTCATCACTGCCACTAACCAATGAGAAGCGTCGTGGGCGGGGCTGCGCGTGCCCGATCTCTTTGCCCGATCTGAAGAGCTCTTCCGCCAATCGCTTCCGTTCCTTTTTTCATTTTTATACTTTTATTTAATTTTTTATTTTGTATCTCTGCATCTCCCAGGCACATCTTTATTCATTTATATTGCAGTTGTTTTGTTTTTTTTCATCTTTTTTTTTCTTTCTATTTCCTTGATTTACGTATTATAGCAACTTAATCATACATTGTTTAATTCTTGCAGTTAAACACATGTATGATAATGTTGCTTTCATTTAAAAAGTTGTTTATTTCCTTGAACAAACTCAAAACAAATTTTTCAAAATAAAAGTAAGAAAGTTATAAAAACGTGTCAAGATTTGTAAACATTTTGATGCTTTATTCTATTGATTGCGTATTACTTATTTTGGCTTGTTTGGTAAATATATATATTATTTTTATGTCTTGTGTTTATTTTATTCTTTGTGAAGCACTTCGTCAACTTTGGTTGTGTTTTAAATGTACTCTAGAAATAAATGATTGATTGATTGATTTTTTTAAATAAAATAAGTACTAATATATAATATAATCAGTATGATTTCAGTGCATGTGTTAGTATGGTGATCATTGAAGCTCTGCCCTCTAGCGGCCTGATACTGACTGTCACTCTCTTAAAGGGACAGTTCACCCAAAAATGAAAACATTTTGGACCCCATTGACTTCCATTGTATTTTTTTACTACACTACTGAAGTCAGTGGGTCCATCACCTGTGTTATTCAGCAGAACACAGAAACACACACAGGGTTTGGCACAACTTGAGGGTGAGTAAATGATGACTGTCATCCCAGGCACAATATTACTTCACATTACAAACATAGAAGACTTCTAAACTGGTACGAGAGTAAATGCTGGTTAACACGTCTTCTGTAAGGTTTCAGATGCGCTTTTGCTTGTACGAGGAACAATAAAAGCCACTTGTTTTCTGTCAAATTGATTTATTTCTGTATTATCTGTAGGGTTTGTGTGTTTTATCCCTCGTGCTCCACCAGGCGCTGCCGTGTCTCCAGAACGATCTCCTCCATGGTCTCCGGCTTCAGGATATCTTTAATCTGCAGGGAGACACAGACGTGAGGCTTCACTCCTCATGAGCGTTCACACAGATGATGAAGGAGATGATGAAGATGATGAAGATGATGATACCTTGTGTGGAAGAGCTGCCTCGTAGCAGTAGAGCACGCTGGTGTCGTACAGCAAAACCTTATGAGCGGCGAGAGCCAGCAAGCAGTTCCTGAGCCGCGAGATCACCTCCCGATCCGACACCGGCACCGGCTGCGCACACACACACACACACACACACACACAACAGAAGACAGAGACAAAACTGAATAACTTTTGTAACTATATTTGTAATGTATATTTTATTAATAAAGTGCAGTGATATTTTACATTTGATTACAGTTTCTGAACCTGAACTCCTGAAACTCTTAAAACACGGTTTATTTCAGTCGTATGTTTGATCAGTTGTGTGTGTTTGATCAGTTGTGTGTGTTTGTTGCGATTGCTAAGTTTTCTGTTTGTTCTTCTGAGAGCTAGAGCAGTCTGACCTCCATGCTGGTGTAGAACCCTCCGGCCTCCTCGTCCTGCGTCTCCGGCGTGGGATACAGCCACACGTATCCGTTGTTTCCCAGGATCACGGACGCGCCGCACGGCAGGTTGTGGAAGTGAGTCTTCTGTCTCTTCACCAGCGACGGGGACACGAGAACCAGCACTCCCTGACCCAGCTGAAACACAGGCATCAGTGTCAGTGCTCCTCAACTCCGAAAAACGCCTCCATCCTCCGGGAACACGTCACAATATTCCTCATTATAATAATTCATGCGCAGAATAAAGGGGCGGGGCCTGGTTGAGTTAGTTAGTAGTGTGTTAAACTGGCGGTTATGGAAAGGGGCGGGACATTTCCCAAACACACTCGAAGCGCTCGACCAATCACAACACACTGCTCCAGCCGACCAATCAGAGCACAGTATGCTTTTCAGAAGGAGGGGCTTCACAGAGACAGGAAGTAAACAGAGCGTTACTGACAGACTGGGAAGAGAGGAGCCGCAACAATGGAGAATATGAGGAGAATATGACGTGTTTCTCACCTTCCCGTACTTTAAGCTGCGTGTGTGCAGAGAGAGAGCGCCGTCCGAGAAGATGGACTGAACCTCTGCCTGTGAGCGGTTAAAGAACACAGCTGGAGATGATAACAGGAAGTGATGAACACCTCGAACTGATGAAGTCAGAAGCTGCTTTAGAGGAACAATGTGAACTGAACGGATCAGAATGAAATCTAAATAAGGAGTTTCAGGAGGAACAAATTATTACATTTTGATCAAAGACTATGACAACTGTATTGCTTTGGAATCAGTGCTATTTCAATTATTTATAGAGTATTATAGTATTTATTCATATTTTGAATTAGCCTGATTTCCATATTTTCAGTTTAGCTTTAATTCTAGCTCAAGGTTTAGTGTTGCATGCATTTGTTATTTTTAATACTTTCGTATATTTCTGTTTAGCTTTATTTTTATTTCAGTATTAGATCTAATATTGTTTTTATGTGCTTTTGTAAAAAAAAAAAGAAAAAGTATGTGCCTATTTAGCCTTATTTCAATGCGCTTTGTTAATTTTTACAATACATTTTATATTTCTATTGAAGTTTTAGTAATTTTGTTATGCGCTGTTTGTTAGTTTGGTTATTTCATATTTCTGTTCAGATTAAGACTTTAGTATAAGTTTACATCTTCAATTTCATCATCAAATTGAGAATCACGATTTTGTTGTTTCAAACACAGATCCCGATTCAAACACAGATCCCGATTCAAACACAGATCCCGATTCAAACACAGATCCCGATTCTGAACAACTAAAACTAACATGTAATTTACTAGATGTTCTGACAGAATGTTCATTTCTGCAGTCAATTTTAAAAACCCTAATTAATTAGAATACTTATAAAAAAAGAAGGTTGAGTGAATGATTCAATGACTCACTCGTTTCATTACTGGATGAATCAGTGTTTTTGAACGAATCTCTTGAATGAATGATTCATGAGTCACTAAAGTAAACACAAACAGATTTGCTGTATTTTGATCTCTATTGTAGACATCAGAGCTTATATCTGAACTATAAACTCTTACCCCAGTACTGCTGAGATAACTGAGTTATCGTAAGATGGAAATAATGATGTGTGGCTGAAAAGACTTTCATAATGCCGTTTGTGATCATATATACTGAACGAATCAGTCAGAGCAGGAAAGGGAATCAAAGGAATCAAGTCAGTATGTGTGGATGTCATGTTGTCTGTGGATGATGATGATGATGATGATGATGATGAAGGATACGCTGATGAGATCTCCTTCCTGAAGATAATCTCTCATGGCCAGCTCATCCTGCGTCGATCGCCGTCTCTGACACACACACGCAACAAACATCCACACACTTTACTGCACCGATCCAGTG
>JAJAQA010000007.1:880929-905929 GCA_021464565.1 Rutilus rutilus
TGGAGTCACAATCTCTCACACACACACACACACACACACACACACACACACACACTGAGGATGAGGAGTCACACACACACACACACACACTGAGGATGAGGAGTCACACACACACACACACACTGAGGATGAGGAGTCACACACACACACACACTGAGGATGAGGAGTCACACACACACACACACACACTGAGGATGAGGAGTCACACACACACACACACACTGAGGATGAGGAGTCACACACACACACACACTGAGGATGAGGAGTCACACACACACACACACACTGAGGATGAGGAGTCACACACACACACACACACTGAGGATGAGGAGTCACACACACACACACACACTGAGGATGAGAAGTCACAATCACACACACTCACATACATACACACATACACACACACTGAGGATGTGGAGTCACAATCTCTCACACACACACACACACACACACACACACACACACACACACACACTGAGGATGTGGAGTCACACACACACACACACACACTGAGGATGAGGAGTCACACACACACACACACACTGAGGATGAGGAGTCACACACACACACACACTGAGGATGAGGAGTCACACACACACACACACACTGAGGATGAGGAGTCACACACACACACACACACTGAGGATGAGAAGTCACAATCACACACACTCACATACATACACACATACACACACACTGAGGATGTGGAGTCACAATCTCACACACACACACACACACACTGATAACATCAACAGACTGATGGACGAATGTTCTCAGTATAATCCAGTCTGGAAGAACATTTCTGCCACTTTGCTATTGCAAATAATAATAATAATGACGATATAAAAAGTCAATTATGAGAGAACATCATAACTTCCATGTAGTAAATGCCACTTAACATGTCATAATTTCGACTTTAGCTCATAATTATGACTTGAAAGGAAAAGCAGGAAAACTGATATTAACTATTAAAAGTTTTCACTCTTTAGTTTTCACTATTTCAAGGCCTTTTAAACGTCCCTGATGTTTACAGATCAGATCCAGCCCGGTTCCGGTTCCGGTTGGTGTTTACCTCATGAAGCCCGTGTCAGATGTGATCACATCTCCAGGAACCACCAGGTGTTTATCGTCCCGGTGAGACTGTGCTGTTGTGAGAGAAACATGTTTGTGCAGCGCTGGAAGCCTCATCTCCACCGCCATGCTTGCTTACACACACACACACACACACACCGACCGGAACCGCGCACAGTGGCAGAAAGCGCGCGCCGATTTCATAATAAAAGTTCGACTGTGTTCATTTAAAAGTCGTCATAACGCCGACATTTGACACTGAATTATTAATTAGTTAAATATCACATTTTAATTTTGTGTTGTAAAACTTGGCAACTTTTATTTTGTAATAGGATGAGTGTCCGCTAGAGGAAAGCATTGATTTTATTATGAGAGGTTGTGCGAATTAGAATTAAAATGAATAGTGTAAATAAATAAATAAAGTTTAAATAAGTTCACAATGTTACGCATACAAAACACAATGCATTAAAAAGTAGCATTTCTTAAGTTAAAAAAGTTATTTTGTTGAATACGATTACTAATAAACACATTGTACATACATAACGTATTTACAAACGACTCTTGCGACTCTTTACATAACGTACTCAAACGACATTTGACATTGAATTATTAACTAGTTAAATAACAAAAGAATTTTGCTAAATGACTTTTTAAACGTGTTGTAAAACTTGTGAACTTTTATTTTGTAATAAGACGAGTGCCCGCTAGAGGGAAGAATTGATTTCATTACGAGAGGTTGAGCGAATTAAAATAAATAAGTGTAAATAAATAAATAAATAAGTTCACAATGTTAAGCGTACAAAACAATACATAAATAAGTAGCATTTTTTCGAGTTTGTAACACCCTATTTAGTACATTCATCCACTCAAAACTGGCTCTTTTATTGAATACAATTACTAATAAATGTATTAACACATTTTGCTTTTTTATTAACAAAAAATAATATGTTACAAAAATACAACAGTATACAAAAAAACAATATGTAAGAGTTGCACACTAGTGGACTCCATGCAGCTCTACATAAAGACAAATAAAAATAAAATAAAAATAAAAAAACGAACGCGCTGTATAAGTTATGTAGGCTATGTACAATGTCCAATGTGTTTATATAATAAATTGTATTCTTTTAATTGGCAAAATTCCATATTAACAAATGTCAATTTTCCTGTAAAAAAAAAAACAAACAAAAAAACCCTGTTTTACATAATTTAAGAAACTTTGAAAATGTGTAACCGTTTCAGTGTGCTCGATGGGGTTTTCCCATAGACTGTAAAAAAATGGGTTTTCCTTATAAAGCGCGTTCGTTTTTTTATTTTATTTTTATTTTATTGAACATATAAAAGTAAATACATATAGTTACAACCCAAAACAGAATTAAACAACAATAATATAATTATAAACAGTAGACAAAACGCCAGTAAAAAAAAAAAAAAAAAACATTGTTACGAAACACAATTCATAAATTGTAGCATTTCTTAAGTAAAAACATATTTAGTACATTCATCCACTCAAAACTGACTCTTTTATTGAAAACAATTACTAATAAATAATAATCAACACATTGTACATACATAACGTATAAAGCACGTTTGTGAAGCGGCGTCTGTCTTCCGGGTGCGTGTCTAATCGATCACTTCACACACACACACACACACACATACATCAGTGCGCGCACTATCTCTCTCTCTCTCTGCTCTAGTCAGGATCAACCGGTTCGGGATGAGTGCAGTTTCGGATTCGGGTCCGGGTCTGGGTTCGGGCTTCGGTAAAGCGCTGGTCATCATCACCGGGGCGTCGCGAGGCTTCGGCCGGGCTCTGGCTCTCTCCGTGGCGCCTCGTCTGTCGGCGGGCTCGGTTCTGGTGCTCTCGGCCCGCTCGGAGGACCGGCTCCTGGAGCTGAAGCAGGATCTGGGCCGCGGGGACCCCGGGATCACGGTCCGGTGTGTGGCCGCGGATCTCGGGTGTAAAGCGGGCGTGGAGAGCCTCATCACCGAGACCCGAGACTCCGCGACCGATCCCGGGATCCAGACTCTGTTGCTCGTTAATAACGCCGGTGCGGATCGATATTCCTCACTCAGATCGAGATGTGTTCGACATGTGGAAGACTGTTCCCAGAACACGAGGAGAAATTATGCTTTGATTAATCATAATGATGAGATGAAAAGTCTCAATTATGACATACTAAGTCATATTTATGATAAAAATTGAAATAATGTGAAAAAGTAAATTATGACATAGAAAGTCATTATTCGATTTTTTTTATTTCTCATAATTATGATTTAGTGTGTTGTAAGTTTGACTTAAAACCATAGCTTAAAACGTGTGTGTAGATTTTTCTTCTCATAATTGATTTTTTTTATCTCATAAATTTAACTTTTCATCTCATAATTGTGACTTAGTATGTCATAATTTAAACTTTTTCTCAATTATGACTTGGCATAATTATGGCATTATCTCATAATATAAACTTTTTGTCATATTTGGACATTTTATCACATAAATGTATCTTTTCATGCCATTATGATTTATCATGTCATAATTCCGAAAGATTTTTACGTAAGTGCATTATGACAAAAAGTCAGAATTTAAAGATTCAAATTTTATCTTCTAATTTCAATTTTATCTAAAAAATGTTTCTCCATTATGATTTAGTAACTTTTCTCAGTTATGACTTGTCATAATTTTGACTATCTCGTAATTTAAACTTTTTTGTTATGCTTCGACTTTTTATATCATAATTTCATTTTTATCTCATAATTTTGACTGTCATAATTATGCCTTAACATTTCATAATTTCATCTTTTTATCTCAATTTGAATCTTTATTCTGATAATTTTTATCTCGTAAATGTTACTTTATTTCATAAATTTGACTGTCAATTTACATTTTTAATCTCATAATTTCAATTTATATCTCATAATTTTATATTTATCTCATAATTATGACTTAGTATTTCATGATTTAAAAGAAAAATTATCTTAAAGAATTTTTTTATTCCATAATTTAACTTTTTTATTTCATAGTTTCGACTCTTTTGTCAAATCTCATAACTTCGATTTTTAATCTCATAATTTACATTTTTAATATCATAATCTTGTCTGTGTGTTGTGATTCTGCTGTGTTGTGTGTCCTGATCCTGGTGTGTGTGTGTGTGTGTGCAGCTTCTCTTGGGGACGTGTCTCGGCGCTGTCGTGACTTCACGGATGTGTGTGAGGTGGACTCGTACCTGTCCCTGAACGTGAGCTCGGCGCTGTGTGTGACGGCAGGGGTCCTGCGCTCGGTGCCGGGCCGGTCGGGTCTGACCCGGGTCGTGCTGAACATCAGTTCTCTGTGTGCGCTGAGGCCGTTCCCCTCCTGGGTCCTGTACTGCAGCGGGAAGGCGGCCCGAGACATGATGTTCCGAGTGCTGGCAGAGGAGGAGCCGGACCTCAGGGTCCTCAACTACGCCCCAGGTACACACTCTCCCTTCACACACACTTACACACTCTCCCTTCACACACACTTACGCCCCAGGTACACACTCTCCCTTCACACACACTAACGCCCCAGGAACACTCTCTCCCTTCACACACACTTACGCCCCAGGTACACACTCTCCCTTCACACACACTTACGCCCCAGGTACACACTGTGTTCTGGTGTTTATTACACTGTTCTGGTGTTCTGCTGTTTTTAACACTGTTCTGGTGTTTATAACACTGTTCTGGTGTTCATAACACTGTGTTCTGGTATTTATCACACTGTTCTGGTGTTTATAACACTGTTCTGGTGTTTATAACACTGTTCTGGTGTTCATAACACTGTGTTCTGGTGTTTATCACACTGTTCTGGTGTTTATCACACTACATTGTTCTGGTGTTTATAACACTGTTCTGGTGTTCATAACACTGTGTTCTGGTGTTTATCACACTGTTCTGGTGTTTATAACACTGTTCTGGTGTTTATAACACTGTTCTGGTGTTCATAACACTGTGTTCTGGTGTTTATCACACTGTTCTGGTGTTTATAACACTGTTCTGGTGTTCATAACACTGTTCTGGTGTTTATCACACTGTTCTGGTGTTTATCACACTACACTGTTCTGGTGTTTATAACACTGTTCTGGTGTTCATAACACTGTGTTCTGGTGTTTATAACACTGTTCTGGTGTTTATAACACTGTTCTGGTGTTTATAACACTGGTTATAACACTGTTCTGGTGTTTTTAACACTGGTTTATAACACTGTTCTGGTGTTTATAACACTGTTCTGGTGTTTATTACACTGTTCTGGTGTTTATAACTTCTGGTGTTTATAACACTGTGTTCTGGTGTTTATTACACTGTTCTGGTGTTTATAACACTGTGTTCTGGTGTTTATTACACTGTTCTGGTGTTTATAACTGTTCTGGTGTTTATAACACTGTTCTGGTGTTTATAACACTGTTCTGGTGTTTTTAACACTGTTCTGTTGTTCTGGTGTTTACAACACTGTTCTGGTGTTTATAACACTGTTCTGGTGTTTATAACTGTTCTGGTGTTTATAACACTGTTCTGGTGTTTATAACACTGTTCTGGTGTTTATAACACTGTTCTGGTGTTTATAACTGTTCTGGTGTTTATAACACTGTTCTGGTGTTTATAACACTGTGTTCTGGTGTTTATAACACTGTTCTGGTGTTTATAACACTGTTCTGGTGTTTATAACACTGTGTTCTGGTGTTTATAACACTGTTCTGGTGTTTATAACACTGTGTTCTGGTGTTTATAACACTGTTCTGGTGTTTTTAACACTGTTCTGTTGTTCTGGTGTTTACAACACTGTTCTGGTGTTTATAACACTGTTCTGTTGTTCTGGTGTTTACAACACTGTTCTGGTGTTTATAACACTGTTCTGGTGTTTTTAACACTGTTCTGTTGTTCTGGTGTTATTAACACTGTTCTGGTGTTTACAACACTGTTCTGGTGTTTATAACACTGTTCTGGTGTTTTTAACACTGTTCTGTTGTTCTGGTGTTTATAACACTGTTCTGGTGTTTATAACACTGTTCTGGTGTTTTTAACACTGTTCTGTTGTTCTGGTATTTACAACACTGTTCTGGTGTTTATAACACTGTTCTGGTGTTTATAACACTGTTCTGGTGTTTTTAACACTGTTCTGTTGTTCTGGTGTTTATAACACTGTTCGGGTGTTTATAACACTGTTCTGGTGTTTTTAACACTGTTCTGTTGTTCTGGTGTTTATAACACTGTTCTGGTGTTTTTAACACTGTTTATAACACTGTTCTGGTGTTTATAACACTGTCCTGGTGTTTGCAACACTGTTCTGTTGTTCTGGTATTTACAACACTGTTCTGGTGTTTATAACACTGCTCTGGTGTTTATAACACTGTTCTGGTGTTTATAACACTGTTCTGGTGTTTATAATACTGTGTTCTGGTGTTTATAACACTGTTCTGGTGTTTTTAACACTGTTCTGGTGTTTACAACACTGTTCTGGTGTTTATAACACTGTTCTAGTGTTTACAACACTGTTCTGGTGTTTATAACACTGTTCTGGTGTTTATAACACTGTTCTGGTGTTTATAACACTGTTCTGGTGTTTATAACTGTTCTGGTGTTTATAACACTGTTCTGGTGTTTATAACACTGTTCTGTTGTTCTGGTGTTTATAACACTGTTCTGGTGTTTATAACTGTTCTGGTGTTTATAACACTGTTCTGGTGTTTATAACACTGTGTTCTGGTGTTTATAACACTGTTCTGGTGTTTATAACACTGTTTTGGTGTTTATAACACTGTGTTCTGGTGTTTATAACACTGTTCTGGTGTTTATAACACTGTTCTGGTGTTTATAACACTGTGTTCTGGTGTTTATAACACTGTTCTGGTGTTTATAACACTGTTCTGTTGTTCTGGTGTTTACAACACTGTTCTGGTGTTTATAACACTGTGTTCTGGTGTTTATAACACTTCTGGTGTTTTTAACACTGTTCTGTTGTTCTGGTGTTTACAACACTGTTCTGGTGTTTATAACACTGTTCTGTTGTTCTGGTGTTTACAACACTGTTCTGGTGTTTATAACACTGTTCTGGTGTTTTTAACACTGTTCTGTTGTTCTGGTGTTATTAACACTGTTCTGGTGTTTACAACACTGTTCTGGTGTTTATAACACTGTTCTGGTGTTTTTAACACTGTTCTGTTGTTCTGGTGTTTATAACACTGTTCTGGTGTTTATAACACTGTTCTGGTGTTTTTAACACTGTTCTGTTGTTCTGGTATTTACAACACTGTTCTGGTGTTTATAACACTGTTCTGGTGTTTATAACACTGTTCTGGTGTTTTTAACACTGTTCTGTTGTTCTGGTGTTTATAACACTGTTCTGGTGTTTATAACACTGTTCTGGTGTTTATAACACTGTTCTGGTGTTTTTAACACTGTTCTGTTGTTCTGGTGTTTATAACACTGTTCTGGTGTTTTTAACACTGTTCTGTTGTTCTGGTGTTTACAACACTGTTCTGGTGTTTATAACACTGTTCTGGTGTTTATAACACTGTTCTGGTGTTTGCAACACTGTTCTGTTGTTTTGGTATTTACAACACTGTTCTGGTGTTTATAACACTGTTCTGGTGTTTATAACACTGCTCTGGTGTTTATAACACTGTTCTAGTGTTTTTAACACTGTTCTGGTGTTTTTAACACTGTTCTGGTGTTTACAACACTGTTCTGGTGTTTATAACACTGTTCTGGTGTTTACAACACTGTTCTGGTGTTTATAACACTGTTCTGGTGTTTGCAACACTGTTCTGGTGTTTTTAACACTGTTCTGTTGTTCTGGTGTTTATAACACTGTTCTGGTGTTTATAACACTGTTCTGGTGTTTGCAACACTGTTCTGGTGTTTTTAACACTGTTCTGTTGTTCTGGTGTTTATAACACTGTTCTGGTGTTTATAACACTGTGTTCTGGTGTTTATAACACTTCTGGTGTTTTTAACACTGTTCTGTTGTTCTGGTGTTTACAACACTGTTCTGGTGTTTATAACACTGTTCTGGTGTTTTTAACACTGTTCTGTTGTTCTGGTGTTATTAACACTGTTCTGGTGTTTACAACACTGTTCTGGTGTTTATAACACTGTTCTGGTGTTTTTAACACTGTTCTGTTGTTCTGGTGTTTATAACACTGTTCTGGTGTTTATAACACTGTTCTGGTGTTTTTAACACTGTTCTGTTGTTCTGGTATTTACAACACTGTTCTGGTGTTTATAACACTGTTCTGGTGTTTATAACACTGTTCTGGTGTTTTTAACACTGTTCTGTTGTTCTGGTGTTTATAACACTGTTCTGGTGTTTATAACACTGTTCTGGTGTTTTTAACACTGTTCTGTTGTTCTGGTGTTTATAACACTGTTCTGGTGTTTTTAACACTGTTCTGTTGTTCTGGTGTTTACAACACTGTTCTGGTGTTTATAACACTGTTCTGGTGTTTATAACACTGTTCTGGTGTTTGCAACACTGTTCTGTTGTTCTGGTATTTACAACACTGTTCTGGTGTTTATAACACTGTTCTGGTGTTTATAACACTGCTCTGGTGTTTATAACACTGTTCTGGTGTTTTTAACACTGTTCTGGTGTTTTTAACACTGTTCTGGTGTTTACAACACTGTTCTGGTGTTTATAACACTGTTCTGGTGTTTTTAACACTGTTCTGGTGTTTACAACACTGTTCTGGTGTTTATAACACTGTTCTGGTGTTTGCAACACTGTTCTGGTGTTTTTAACACTGTTCTGGTGTTTATAACACTGTTCTGGTGTTTACAACACTGTTCTGGTGTTTGCAACACTGTTCTGGTGTTTGCAACACTGTTCTGGTGTTTATAACACTGTTCTGGTGTTTATAACACTGTTCTGGTGTTTGCAACACTGTTCTGGTGTTTTTAACACTGTTCTGTTGTTCTGGTGTTTATAACACTGTCCTGGTGTTTATAACACTGTTCTGGTGTTTTTAACACTGTTCTGGTGTTTTTAACACTGTTCTGTTGTTTATAACACTGTTCTGGTGTTTATAACACTGTTCTGGTGTTTACAACACTGTTCTGGTGTTTATAACACTGTTCTGGTGTTTATAACACTGTTCTGGTGTTTGCAACACTGTTCTGTTGTTCTGTGTTTATAACACTGTTCTGGTGTTTATAACACTTTTCTGTTGTTCTGTGTTTATAACACTGTTCTGGTGTTTATAACACTTTTCTGGTGTTTACAACACTGTTCTGGTGTTTATAACACTGTTCTGGTGTTTTTAACACTGTTCTGTTGTTCTGTGTTTATAACACTGTTCTGGTGTTTATAACACTGTTCTGGTGTTTATAACACTGTTCTGTTGTTCTGGTGTTTATAACACTGTTCTGGTGTTTATAACACTGTTCTGTTGTTCTGGTGTTTATAACACTGTTCTGGTGTTTATAACACTGTTCTGGTGTTTATAACACTGTTCTGGTGTTTACAACACTGTTCTGGTGTTTATAACACTGTTCTGGTGTTTGCAACACTGTTCTGTTGTTCTGTGTTTATAACACTGTTCTGGTGTTTTTAACACTGTTCTGTTGTTCTGTGTTTATAACACTGTTCTGGTGTTTATAACACTTTTCTGGTGTTTACAACACTGTTCTGGTGTTTATAACACTGTTCTGGTGTTTTTAACACTGTTCTGGTGTTTATAACACTGTTCTGGTGTTTATAACACTGTTCTGGTGTTTATAACACTGTTCTGTTGTTCTGGTGTTTATAACACTGTTCTGGTGTTTATAACACTGTTCTGTTGTTCTGGTGTTTATAACACTGTTCTGGTGTTTATAACACTGTTCTGGTGTTTATAACACTGTTCTGGTGTTTACAACACTGTTCTGGTGTTTATAACACTGTTCTGGTGTTTGCAACACTGTTCTGTTGTTCTGTGTTTATAACACTGTTCTGGTGTTTTTAACACTGTTCTGTTGTTCTGTGTTTATAACACTGTTCTGGTGTTTATAACACTTTTCTGGTGTTTACAACACTGTTCTGGTGTTTATAACACTGTTCTGGTGTTTTTAACACTGTTCTGGTGTTTATAACACTGTTCTGGTGTTTATAACACTGTTCTGGTGTTTATAACACTGTTCTGGTGTTTATAACACTGTTCTGGTGTTTATAACACTGTTCTGGTGTTTATAACGCTGTGTTCTGGTGTTTGTAACGCTGTGTTCTGGTGTTCCCACAGGCCCTCTGGACACGGACATGCAGCTTCAGGCGAGGAGCAGTTCTGCTGACGACGCTCTCAGGAACACGTTTAGCGTCATGCATGCTAACGGTCAGCTCCTCACCTGTGAGCAGTCCGTCAGCAAACTCATGAAGGTCCTGCTGGAGGACACGTACCCCTCGGGAGCCCATCTCGACTACTACGATCTATAGGGGTAGGAGTACTTCACTTCAGAATTACAATTTCCTGATAATTTACCCTCCCCACGTCATCCAAGATATTCATGTCTTTCTTTCTTCAGTGGAAAAGAAATGAAGGTTTTTGAGGAAAAC
The DNA here is from genome assembly GCA_021464565.1 of Rutilus rutilus. Classification (NCBI taxonomy): domain Eukaryota; kingdom Metazoa; phylum Chordata; class Actinopteri; order Cypriniformes; family Leuciscidae; genus Rutilus; species Rutilus rutilus. The sequence continues at coordinate 891,548 of JAJAQA010000007.1, forward strand.
ATTCCAGGATTGTTCTCCATATAGTGACTTCAATGGGGTCCAACGGGTCGAAGGTCCAGATGTGAGTTTCAGTGCAGCTTCAAAGTCCCGATCCCAGCCGAGGAATAAGAGTCTTATCAAGACAAACCATCCGCCATTTTATAACAAATAAACATTTATATACTTTTAACCACAAATGCTCATATTGAATCTTGAAACTGCAATTTGGACCTTCAACCTGTTGGACCCCATTGAAGTCACTATATGGAGAAAAATCCTTAATTTCTTTTCGAGTGAATATAAAAATATCTCGGATGATGTGGGGGTGAATAAAGTATCAGGAAATTTTAATTCTGAAGTGAACTAATACTTTAAAGTCGGCATTGAAGTGAAGTTGTGCTGGTCTTTTCATCTCCATTGTGACGTATATCGAGTGAAACGCTTCTGGAACAAGAACAAATGTGGGCGGGGCTTGATCATGTCTGTGAGGAATTGATTGGATGTTTGTGGTTTGCTATTGGCTGATCTCATGTGAGTGACAGGTTGCCCCGCCCACATCATCAGAGAAGAGAAGAGATGCTGCAAGAGGAACTTATTCTGATTCAAGATTATAAACACAATAATGATGTGCTCCCATAAATCATTTAGAATAAATATATCCATTCAAAACTATAATTGTCCATTTTGATTTCACTTAATGATTGCGTCAAGGGCAGACGTTCTGTAATAAACTAATCTCATATACTGTAATTAATTAAAACTCACTGTCAGAGAAGTGAACTTCAGTCAGTATTGAAACGGTTTGGAATATTTCAAGTGCCTTGATCTTAATGCATAAACTGCAGATTAATTTCCTCTCAGATTATAACCTGAAGTTCTGGACCCAAAGAAAACTCTGTTTGTGATTGTATTGCGAAGTGTTTCTACAGTATGTGCTCAAACTCATAAAAACATTATTGCTTACTGATGTTTTATTCCATTCATATAATGGTGAATGTAATAATTACACTAAAGGCTTTGCTTTCATGTGCAAATGTGTTTTTACTCACTTTATATCTTGAATTGCTAGCTATATTTTTTGAAATTCTAAAATTATTTTATATATATATATTATTTGTAGTTTTTAAGAATGTTTTTTCAATGATCAAAATTGTGATTTTTGTGTATGTGTTGTGTGTATTCAGTAAAATAATTGTGACTAATATAATGTGAATGTGTCTCTGGCGTCTCCTGATTAAAGCCGGTTGGTTCCTGCAGTGTTTCTCTGTCATGTTTGTGTTGATCGTGTCCAGTCTCTTTCACACTCGCTCCTGCTGTAAACAGTTTTGATGAAACATACACAGTTGTTTGGAGCGATGGCACTTTTTCCGAAAATCAATCAAGTGTGGAAGCTCTGGGTTTCACACACACCTGATGTAAACACTGCTGTTTTCCCAAATCCTCCAAGAGAACGTCTTTGACTGAAGAGCTTTGATTTTTCCTGGTCTTTTCCACCACAGTTTTGTCCCTAATAAAGTCATTTGTACAGTTAGTGTACTTGTTTCTCAAGGTCTGTAGAAAAATCTAGAGAAAATAATGTAAAATTAAATAAATTACATATATAACAGTACATTGCTGTGGTAAGTAGTAGAACTAAATTTTATTTTTATAATATAAAATTTTCAGTGTATAAATTGGGTGTTTATAAAAGATAGATGTCTTTTAAATCTTAGGATGGTGTCACGAAGATGATCATTTGATTGACATTAATTTTGTGGCAAGTGGTTTTCCAAAGTTAGCAGCCACAGCATTTCCACTGGCCACAATTTTAACATCGATACCATTCGGAAAACCTGCCATATAGATATTTTTAATATCATCTCATAATTTGGCAGCAGGTTTATTAGGCTGCTGTAACTTTAAGACCTGACGCACGGCTCCATCATACTTTTACACATGCGTTTTCTTTCTCAACTGTTTATGTTAAAACATAAGTGACTGTGTTTACGTGGATACTCACCAAGACTGGCATTTTGACATTATTTTGTGTGTATATTTTGTGTGTATTTGACTGTTTAAAGGAACACGCCGACTTTTTGGGACTTTAGCTTATTCCCCGTATCCCCCAGAGTTAGATAAGTCCACACACACCCTTCTCATCTCCGTGCGTGCCGTAACTCTGTCTGACGCACCCACCGCTAGCCTAGCTTAGCACAAAGACTGGAGGTAAATGGCTCCAGCTAGCATACTGCTCCCAATAAGTGACAAAATAACGCAGATATTTTCCTTTTTACATGTTGTGATTTGTATAGTCACAGCGTGTACAGATAACAAGGTCACATGAGACTCAGCCGTCTTCTAACCGTATACATACTGGGAACTATATTCTCAGAAGGCGAAGCACTGCTACTTCTGCGGAGTGATTTACTCCAGCTCTGAGGAACTCTCTGCTCCTCACCACAGCTTCTCAGGCGCTGCGAGCAAATCACTCCGCAGAAGTACATTCATTTACATATATAAATGTTCAACTACCCACAGTATCCGGTGATGCAAATTACTCAACTTTTTTAATTTTTTTATTAAACTTTGCCTTTTTGAATTGAAAATATGCTATAATTTCCTTGATTCATGTAGAGAGAATGTATGCATACTTAAAAATAAAATATTATTTGAAAATAGTTTAACTTATTTCACTAATACAATAAGCCTTTCTTTTTTATTATTCCCTTAAATTAATTTATTAATTAATTAATTCCTTTAAAAAAAAATTTAGTTTGGGCTAAAGCCCCGAATATCCACTGACCTTAGAACCGGCCCTGATTAAATGTTATTTCTACGTATTCCTCGTCTCCATGAGCTTTGTCCTACATGTAACGTGACACTGCGTTTCACTCGTAGCTGAAATATGCTGTGACTCCATAAACTGTCCATAAACAATCAGTGTACAGTTCTGACAACATATTTTAACTTTCAAAGTATTTATATTCTGTATCTTTTTTTTTATAAAATCATAAAACTTCATGCAAATTTTCCATCACGTGAAAAGACCAACGCAACACTCGTTTATGTGTCACATCACCCCCCTTTATGTTGTTTTGCATAAAATTAAACAATATACAGAACAATAATGAATTTATAGATAAATTAAAATGTAGGCCTACGCAAACCTGTATTTTACGAAGACACAACAATTTGACGGAGCTGCACTGCTTTCTCCTGAAGAGGTCACAAAAAGCCCATGATAAATAACTCAACCCATGGGTTTTTACGTCTGACACAGGATCTGGGTTACACAAAAACTACCCAAACACTGGGTTGTTACATCTGACCCAGGATCTGGGTAACACAAAAACTACCCAAACACTGGGTTGTTACGTCTGACCCAGGATCTGGGTAACACAAAAACTACACAAACACTGGGTTGTTACGTCTGACCCAGCATCTGGGTTACACAAAAACTGCACAAACACTGGGTTGTTACGTCTGACCCAGGATCTGGGTAACACAAAAACTACACAAACACTGGGTTGTTACGTCTGACCCAGGATCTGGGTAACACAAAAACTGCACAAACACTGGGTTGTTACGTCTGACCCAGCATCTGGGTAACACAAAAACTACCCAAACACTGGGTTGTTACGTCTGACCCAGCATCTGGGTTACACAAAAACTGCACAAACACTGGGTTGTTACGTCTGACCCAGGATCTGGGTAACACAAAAACTACACAAACACTGGGTTGTTACGTCTGACCCAGGATCTGGGTAACACAAAAACTACACAAACACTGGGTTGTTACATCTGACCCAGGATCTGGGTTACACAAAAACTGCACAAACACTGGGTTGTTACGTCTGACCCAGGATCTGGGTAACACAAAAACTACACAAACACTGGGTTGTTACGTCTGACCCAGGATCTGGGTAACACAAAAACTGCACAAACACTGGGTTGTTACGTCTGACCCAGCATCTGGGTAACACAAAAACTACCCAAACACTGGGTTGTTACGTCTGACCCAGCATCTGGGTTACACAAAAACTGCACAAACACTGGGTTGTTACGTCTGACCCAGGATCTGGGTGACACAAAAACTACACAAACACTGGGTTGTTACGTCTGACCCAGGATCTGGGTAACACAAAAACTGCACAAACACTGGGTTGTTACGTCTGACCCAGCATCTGGGTTACACAAAAACTGCACAAACACTGGGTTGTTACGTCTGACCCAGGATCTGGGTAACACAAAAACTGCACAAACACTGGGTTGTTACGTCTGACCCAGGATCTGGGTAACACAAAAACTGCACAAACACTGGGTTGTTACGTCTGACCCAGGATCTGGGTAACACAAAAACTGCACAAACACTGGGTTGTTACGTCTGACCCAGGATCTGGGTAACACAAAAACTGCACAAACACTGGGTTGTTACGTCTGACCCAGGATCTGGGTTACACAAAAACTGCACAAACACTGGGTTGTTACGTCTGACCCAGGATCTGGGTGACACAAAAACTACCCAAACACTGGGTTGTTACGTCTGACCCAGGATCTGGGTAACACAAAAACTGCACAAACACTGGGTTGTTACGTCTGACCCAGGTTCTGGGTTACACAAAAACTGCACAAACACTGGGTTGTTACGTCTGACCCAGGATCTGGGTGACACAAAAACTGCACAAACACTGGGTTGTTACGTCTGACCCAGCATCTGGGTTACACAAAAACTACACAAACACTGGGTTGTTACGTCTGACCCAGGATCTGGGTGACACAAAAACTACACAAACACTGGGTTGTTACGTCTGACCCAGGATCTGGGTGACACAAAAACTACACAAACACTGGGTTGTTACGTCTGACCCAGGATCTGGGTAACACAAAAACTGCACAAACACTGGGTTGTTACGTCTGACCCAGCATCTGGGTTACACAAAAACTGCACAAACACTGGGTTGTTACGTCTGACCCAGGATCTGGGTAACACAAAAACTGCACAAACACTGGGTTGTTACGTCTGACCCAGGATCTGGGTAACACAAAAACTGCACAAACACTGGGTTGTTACGTCTGACCCAGGATCTGGGTTACACAAAAACTGCACAAACACTGGGTTGTTACGTCTGACCCAGGATCTGGGTGACACAAAAACTACCCAAACACTGGGTTGTTACGTCTGACCCAGGATCTGGGTAACACAAAAACTGCACAAACACTGGGTTGTTACGTCTGACCCAGGATCTGGGTGACACAAAAACTGCACAAACACTGGGTTGTTACGTCTGACCCAGGATCTGGGTAACACAAAAACTACCCAAACACTGGGTTGTTACGTCTGACCCAGGATCTGGGTAACACAAAAACTACCCAAACACTGGGTTGTTACGTCTGACCCAGCATCTGGGTTACACAAAAACTGCACAAACACTGGGTTGTTACGTCTGACCCAGGATCTGGGTAACACAAAAACTACACAAACACTGGGTTGTTACGTCTGACCCAGGATCTGGGTAACACAAAAACTGCACAAACACTGGGTTGTTACGTCTGACCCAGCATCTGGGTTACACAAAAACTGCACAAACACTGGGTTGTTACGTCTGACCCAGGATCTGAGTAACACAAAAACTACACAAACACTGGGTTGTTACGCCTGACCCAGGATCTGGGTAACACAAAAACTACACAAACACTGGGTTGTTACGTCTGACCCAGGATCTGGGTAACACAAAAACTACACAAACACTGGGTTGTTACGTCTGACCCAGGATCTGGGTAACACAAAAACTACCCAAACACTGGGTTGTTACGTCTGACCCAGGATCTGGGTAACACAAAAACTACACAAACACTGGGTTGTTACGTCTGACCCAGGATCTGGGTAACACAAAAACTGCACAAACACTGGGTTGTTACGTCTGACCCAGGATCTGGGTGACACAAAAACTACACAAACACTGGGTTGTTACGTCTGACCCAGGATCTGGGTGACACAAAAACTACACAAACACTGGGTTGTTACGTCTGACCCAGGATCTGGGTAACACAAAAACTGCACAAACACTGGGTTGTTACGTCTGACCCAGCATCTGGGTTACACAAAAACTGCACAAACACTGGGTTGTTACGTCTGACCCAGGATCTGGGTGACACAAAAACTACACAAACACTGGGTTGTTACGTCTGACCCAGGATCTGGGTAACACAAAAACTGCACAAACACTGGGTTGTTACGTCTGACCCAGCATCTGGGTTACACAAAAACTGCACAAACACTGGGTTGTTACGTCTGACCCAGGATCTGGGTAACACAAAAACTGCACAAACACTGGGTTGTTACGTCTGACCCAGGATCTGGGTAACACAAAAACTGCACAAACACTGGGTTGTTACGTCTGACCCAGGATCTGGGTGACACAAAAACTACCCAAACACTGGGTTGTTACGTCTGACCCAGGATCTGGGTAACACAAAAACTGCACAAACACTGGGTTGTTACGTCTGACCCAGGTTCTGGGTTACACAAAAACTGCACAAACACTGGGTTGTTACGTCTGACCCAGGATCTGGGTTACACAAAAACTGCACAAACACTGGGTTGTTACGTCTGACCCAGCATCTGGGTTACACAAAAACTACACAAACACTGGGTTGTTACGTCTGACCCAGGATCTGGGTGACACAAAAACTACACAAACACTGGGTTGTTACGTCTGACCCAGGATCTGGGTGACACAAAAACTACACAAACACTGGGTTGTTACGTCTGACCCAGGATCTGGGTAACACAAAAACTGCACAAACACTGGGTTGTTACGTCTGACCCAGGATCTGGGTTACACAAAAACTGCACAAACACTGGGTTGTTACGTCTGACCCAGGATCTGGGTAACACAAAAACTGCACAAACACTGGGTTGTTACGTCTGACCCAGGATCTGGGTAACACAAAAACTGCACAAACACTGGGTTGTTACGTCTGACCCAGGATCTGGGTTACACAAAAACTGCACAAACACTGGGTTGTTACGTCTGACCCAGGATCTGGGTGACACAAAAACTACCCAAACACTGGGTTGTTACGTCTGACCCAGGATCTGGGTAACACAAAAACTGCACAAACACTGGGTTGTTACGTCTGACCCAGGATCTGGGTTACACAAAAACTGCACAAACACTGGGTTGTTACGTCTGACCCAGGATCTGGGTGACACAAAAACTGCACAAACACTGGGTTGTTACGTCTGACCCAGGATCTGGGTTACACAAAAACTGCACAAACACTGGGTTGTTACGTCTGACCCAGGATCTGGGTGACACAAAAACTGCACAAACACTGGGTTGTTACGTCTGACCCAGCATCTGGGTTACACAAAAACTACACAAACACTGGGTTGTTACGTCTGACCCAGGATCTGGGTGACACAAAAACTACACAAACACTGGGTTGTTACGTCTGACCCAGGATCTGGGTGACACAAAAACTACCCAAACACTGGGTTGTTACGTCTGACCCAGGATCTGGGTGACACAAAAACTACCCAAACACTGGGTTGTTACGTCTGACCCAGGATCTGGGTAACACAAAAACTACCCAAACACTGGGTTGTTACGTCTGACCCAGGATCTGGGTAACACAAAAACTACCCAAACACTGGGTTGTTACGTCTGACCCAGCATCTGGGTTACACAAAAACTGCACAAACACTGGGTTGTTACGTCTGACCCAGGATCTGGGTAACACAAAAACTACACAAACACTGGGTTGTTACGTCTGACCCAGGATCTGGGTAACACAAAAACTACACAAACACTGGGTTGTTACGTCTGACCCAGCATCTGGGTTACACAAAAACTGCACAAACACTGGGTTGTTACGTCTGACCCAGGATCTGAGTAACACAAAAACTACACAAACACTGGGTTGTTACGCCTGACCCAGGATCTGGGTAACACAAAAACTACACAAACACTGGGTTGTTACGTCTGACCCAGGATCTGGGTAACACAAAAACTACACAAACACTGGGTTGTTACGTCTGACCCAGGATCTGGGTAACACAAAAACTACCCAAACACTGGGTTGTTACGTCTGACCCAGGATCTGGGTAACACAAAAACTACTCAAACACTGAAAAAATAACCCAAAAAATTGACCCAAAAGAACATGAAATGTAAATGACCCTTATTGAAAGATCATATGGATGCAGATAAAGATGATTTATTCGTCTGCTGATGTCAGCTCATGTTTGGTGTGATGAGCACACGCAGCTGATGGACAGAAATACTCTAACAGTAACTGTAACTCTCCTCTATTTTTAGCTGAGCCGGAGTGGCTGGAAGGGAAGAGAAGCGCTGGGAACACAGGCAGTGTGTGTGTGTGTGTGTGGTCATGACTGTGGAGAACATGGATCCCGTGGAAGTGTTTGCAGCCGGAGAGAAAGGCCGTGGGCTCCGGGTCACGAAGCAGCTTTCAGCCGGAGAGGTGGTGTTCGCTGAGGCTAGCTTCGCCGCCGTCGTGTTCGACAGGTGAGATTAACAGGTGGGGTTTAACCGTGTTCGACAGGTGAGATCGGGATTCAACCGGGAACGGTTTACTTCGGAAGACTGTTGTGGATTCTGACCTGCTGACCTCGGAGATTCTGTAATAACTCATCGTATATTTATCTTTTATGATTTTATCCCATAAATGCATGTGTTCCTGCAGTCAGGGTGTAGATGTTTGCCGGCTGATGGTTTAAACCAGTGATTTTTCAGTCGAGATGTTTCTCCTTATCGCTGTGGCTTTCCATTAAATATTGCTTTGGGAATGCGAACCCTCGGAGCCTGTTAGTTGCACATTCTGTGTTTTTCCCCTGGAGAACATTGACTTGTCGTTTTCATGGGAGAGATCCCACTCTCATGTGACACCATCACAGTTTCACCTCCTTAAAAAGTCTAGAGTTTTAACAAAAAACTCAACTTGGCTAAGTTTTTTTTTTTCTGGACTTATTAATTATATGTTTGTTTATTTATTATTTAATTGAAAACTATTTAAAAGTTGAACCATTTGAATGAAAAGTTGAACCCTATGAATTTTATTTTTCCCTAGTTTCCGTGTTTTCTGTCTTCATTTTTCTGGTTCCATTTTAATGGTTTAATTACATTGTAATAATCAAAAAAACATGTCAAATCAATTGAATTCATAAAGCTTTAACAACTGAACTTTTTTTTATTTTTTACAATGATACAAATTACGTGACATTCTGCATTATATTGAAAATGTTACTTTTATGACTGAATTTCCTCCTTAATTTTTCTGGACTTTTAATAGGTGAATTAAATTTTAATAATCAAAAAGCGTTTAGTTAATTCAAATCGTAAAACACATACAATCTGACAACAATTTTATAAAATAATGTATGAAAATGAAATTTTTAGGTCCCTATGAAAAACTTTAAAGGGGACATTTCATGAAAATCTGACTTTTCCCGTGTGTAAGCGCTATAATCGGGTCCCGGTGCTTCTAGCAACCCAGAACGTGTAAAGTGAAACCCAGTAACTGTGTTCTGGTGAGCCTTTCTCTGCAAGCATGTCAAAAAATAAGCCGATCAGATTTTGCTCTCCTTCTGATGTAGGAAGAGGATCTTATTATAATATTACCGGCCCTTAATCTGCACGTTTACACACACGACAAGAGACGACAGAGACCAGTTCTAACGCAATGATAAAGATCCAGCAAAGCCTGAAACTGTTCTGTGGTTGAGCACAGACGAGCCAAGTCAAGTCACCTTTATTTATATAGCGCTATTGTTGAAGATGTAATGTCCCCAACTAAGCAAGCCAAAAGCCAAGGCGACAGTGGCAAGGGACCAAAACTCCATCAGTGACAGAATGGAGAAACAAACCTTGGGTGAACCCGGACTCAGTCTCTCAGTTCTCCTCTGGCCAACGAGCGAACAGTGTATGATTATGATCCAGGCAGCGTTACAGGTCAGAAGTCAGATTGGACGTTTTTTGTCCAATAATTAGAATCTCAGTTTTTTCAGGATTAAGTAGTAGGAAATTGCTTGTCATCCAGTTTTTTATATCAGCTATGCATTCCGTTAATTTTGTGAATTGGTAAGTTTCGTCAGGGTGTGAAGAAATATAGAGCTGAGTATCATCAGCATAACAGTGAAAACTAATGCCATGCTTCCTAATGATATCTCCTAAGGGTAGCATGTACAGAGTGTGTGTGTGTGTGTGTGTGTGTGTGTGTGTGTGTGTGTGTGTGTGTGTGTGAGGGCAGCATGTACAGAGTGAACAGCAGCGGTCCTAGTACTGAGCCTTGTGGTACGCCATACTGAACTTGTGATCGATAGACATCTCTTCATTTACTGCTACAAACTGATAACAGTCAGATAAGTATGATTTAAACCATGTTAATGCAATTCCACTAATGCCAACATAATTTTCGAGTCTATTTAAAAGAATGTCGTGGTCAATGGTGTCAAACACAGCACTAAGATCGAGTAACACTAATAGCGAGACACAACCACGATCGGATGATAAGAGCAAATCATTTGTTACTCTAACGAGAGCAGTCTCAGTACTATGGTATGGTCTAAATCCGGACTGAAAATCCTCCAGATATCATTTCTTTCAAGAAAGGAACACAGTTGTGAAGATACCGCCTTTTCTAGTGTCTTTGACAGAAAAGGTAGAGTCGAGATCGGCCTGTAATTGACTAATTCTGTAGGATCAAGTTGCATTTTTTTAACAAGCGGTTTAATCATAGCCAGCTTAAACGTTTTTGGTACGTATCCTAGAGACAAAGATGAATTAATGATATTAAGAAGAGGATCTATGACCTCTGGAAGCATCTCTTTCAGTAGCTTAGTCGGTATCGGGTCTAACATACATGTTGTCGGTTTAGATGATTTAATGAGTTTAGTAAATTCTTCCTCTCCTATAGCAATGAATGAATCAAATTTTTCCTCAGGGAGACTACAATGCACTGCCTGATGCGATACTGTAGTAGACGGTTGCATAGTTATAATTTTCTCCCTGATATTATCAATCTTATAAGTGAAGAAGTTCATAAAGTCATTACTGCTGTGCTGCTTGGAAACTTCTGGGGTTGAAGCTTTATTTTTCGTTAGTTTAGCCACTGTTTCAAATAAATACCTAGGATTATGTTTATTTTCTTCTAATAGGGTTGAAAAATAAGCAGATCTAGCAGCTTTTAAAGCCTCTCTGTAAGCAATCGAGCTCTCTTTCCATGAAATGCGAAATACCTCTAATTTTGTTTTCTTCCAGTTGCGCTCCATCTCTCTGGCTGCTCTCTTAAGGGCCCGAGTGTGCTCGTTGTACCACGGCGTTGGACTTTTCTTTAATCTTCTTTAAGCGCAGAGGAGCAACTGTGTCTAAAGTGCTGGAAAAGAGAGAGTTAAAAGTTTCTGTCGCAATATCTAGTTCTTCTAAGCTATCCGGGATGCTGAGATGATGAAACTGATCAGGAAGATTATTGATAAAGCAATCTTTAGTGGCAGAAGTGATAGGTCTAACATATTTGTAACACGGAGTCGGCTTTGCAGCCTTGGCTAAATGAAGTTTACACGAGACTAGATAATGATCTGAGATGTCATCGCTCTGCTGCAGAATTTCAACGGCATCAACATCTATTCCATGTGATAATATTAGATCTAGAGTATGATTACGACAATGAGTAGGTCCTGACACGTGTTGTCTAACTCCAATAGAGTTCAGAATATCTTTAAATGCCAATCCCAATGCATCTTTTTCGTTATCTATATGTATATTAAAATCACCAACAATTATGACTTTATCTGCAGCCAATACTAACTCTGATAGAAAGTCAGCAAATTCTCTGATAAAGTCTGTATGGTGCCCTGGTGGCCTGTATACAGTAGCCAGCACAAATCTCAAACGTGATTTATCATTTACACTATATATTGCTGTATTAAGCACCAACACTTCAAAAGAATTATATTTGAATCTATAATTCTCAGTAATTCTGAAAATATTACTATAAATTACAGCGACACCTCCCCCTTTGCCTTTCAGACGAGGTTCATGTTTATAACAGTAGTCTTGCGGGGTGGACTCGTTTAAAGTAATGTAATCGTCTGGTTTTAGCCAGGTTTCTGTCAAACACAGCACATCTAGATTATAGTCTGCAATCACATCATTAACAATAAGTGCTTTTAAAGTAAGGGATCTAATATTCAGCAACCAGACGGTGGGTTTAGCCAGTCCTGACCTGAGGCCCAGATTGTCATGTTTGAGCTCTAAGACTATGTGCCATATTACTAGAGAGAAGAGCAGCTTCTCTTCTCAACCATCTCTTCTCAACAGGTCAGGTCTGCCCCAAAAACTTTTCCAGTTGTTTATGAATTCTATATTATTTTGCGAGCACTGAACACTATTGACCAGAACATGTCACCGCTGTCTTATAAAGACCTCAGGAACTGTGGACACTTGTGGAGAAGTTCAACATGATGATGAGATGATCAATGTAACTCCACAACAACTACAGAAATGTCTCCACTAACATTCAGAAGCTCTTCCTGAGTCTCTCCGTAAGGCTGCACTCGCTACTGGTTACTCTGGGATTCTGGATGAGTGAGATTGGCCTGTTTTGTTATTGCCGGAGTTTCTGAAGCTTGTGTAAAGACTCCGCCCTCTTCTGAACAGAGGCGGAGCTAAAGCTCATTTGCATTTAAAGGGACACACACAAAAACGGCAGGTTTTTGCTCAGACACAAAAAGGGACAAATTTGACAAGCAATAATAAATGATCTGGTATTTTGAGCTGAAATTTCACACACATTCTGGAGACACCATAGATTTATATTACATCTTGTGAAAAGGGCTATAATTTGTCACCTTTAAATAATAATAAAAAGGATGTCTAATCAATTGAATTCATAAAATTTTTACATTTATAAACATTTAATACAAATTACGTGACATTCCACGTTATACAGTGAATTCCATTTTATGACTGGATTCCAGGGCCCTAATAAACACCCAGTTAGCATGAGCGCGTCACATTGCGTCGCTGTAATGAAGAGTCTTAACGGTGTTATGAGAGCTGTGTTTGGGATGGGGAAGCTGCAGTGTAATGCAGGTGTGTGTGTGTGTGTGTGTGTGTGTGTGTGTGTGTGTGTGTGTGTGTGTGTGTCAGTCTCTCTCGGCAGGTGTGTCACAGCTGTTTCCGCCGGCAGCCGAACCCTCACCGCTGCGCTCAGTGTAAGTTCGCGCACTATTGCGATCGCACGTGTCAGCGCGCCGCGTGGGAAGAACACAAGCACGAATGCTCTGCCATCAGAAAGTTGGGAATAGCTCCCAATGAGAACGTGCGGTGAGTCCGGTCATGTGACCTTCTTGACCTTGAGAATGTTCCAGTGAAAAAACGAAGGATTTTTAAATGTAACATGTTCACATACTGTGATGATGCTGAAACAATGTAGCGCTTTAGTGTTCGTATTAAGGCCACGATATACTCAACGTTCTTCGTTTAGGGTTCCTGATGACATCCACATTTAGATAGGGTTAGATAGGCCTGTGTGTTGTGCTTTCCTCTCAATACGAATAGGACATCCATATAATATAGATAAATATAGATAAATATATAAATTCTTAAAGTCCCACTGTAGTCAATAATTGTATCCCTTAAAACTCATCTTTGATCACCAAAATGACATATTTAAAAGTTTTTTCCTTGAAAAATAATGTCTTCGTGCCTTAAAATATCTTGAATGTAACTCGACACCCTTGCCTCATTTAGTATGCGCGGTTCTATGAATATGCAAATGAGCCCCGCCTCCACTCACTCACTCAGCTCCTTTGCATATTCATACAACCACGTATACTAAATGAGCCAAGGGTGTCGAGTTACATTCAAGATATCTTAAGGCAGAAACGTTTAAATATGTCATTTTGGTGATCAAAGATGAGTTTTACAATTATTGACTAGAGGTGGACTGGAATATTTTAAAATAAAATAAAATATTTTATATTTTTCGCTTTCATGTTAACGTTTTTAGTAATTTCGCTATGTGGGCTTTGTGGTTTTATTCAGGGTTTTTTATTATATATATTATATATTATTATTTAGGTTTATTTATTTTCAGGTTTAGTTTTTATTTATTTCCAGTTAATAATTGTGTTAATAATAAGTGCTTCTTTTTTTCTATTTATTTTCTAATTTTCATTTACTTTAAGTTTTTCAACTAATATTTATATTTTTTGTTATTTTAGCTTGATTTCAATGAACAGAAATGTTTAGTTTTAGTTAACAAACAGTTCAAACTCCAGAAACAAACTGGCCTGATGACATCATCGCACCAATTCGTTCGTCAGTTCCTCTTGAAGTATATCGGGGCCTTTAGAGTCAGTAATATTTTAAGGGATAGTTCACCCAAAAATGAAAATTA
>JAJAQA010000007.1:913429-930929 GCA_021464565.1 Rutilus rutilus
CCATGATCCTGCCTCAAGACCAGGGAAAATTAAAGACTAGATGGCAGGATCATGACAGAACCCCCACCTTAAGGAGCAGCTTCCAGACGCTCCCCAAGGGGACACTAAACACGGGACATGACGGACTGAGACAAGGACACAAACCAACAAAACATGACAAATAACAATAGGCAGACATGAAAAAACAATAACAGGGTTGGGGTGACATATCAAATACAATAAACAAGGCAAGGGAGGTGGAGGAAACACAAAGTTCTTAGGGGGCAGTCCAGGGTGAACGGGTGGACTAGGGGTCTTGGGTTGACGGGACGATGGCTGATGGCGAGGGGTCCGGGCAGACTTGGATGGGGACACATGAGGAAAAGTCTTAGGGGAAACAGTCCGGGGTTTAGTGGAGACAGGGGTGACCGGGGAAACAGTCTGTGGACTAGTGGTGACAAGGGAGACCGGGAAAACAGACTGGAATACTGCATTAGTGGCAGCAGCAACAGACTCAGGCACAGAGGAAACAGAGGAAGACGAAACAGGACTCTTGACGGGGGACAAGGCAGGCGAAGGCGCAGGACACAAGACAGGGGGTGAAACAGACGATAAAGGAGCTGGAACAAGGATCTCGGAAGACGATCCGGAATCGACGCTTCTCACTTCAAATTCAGTTGAGGCGTCGAAGGCAGCAGACTGGGGATCGGTGCTCACGGCAGCTGACTGGGGTACGGCGCTCACGGCGGCAGATTCGGGTATGGTGCTCTCCGCAATTGGTTTCGAAACTGCGCTCACTGTGGCTGGCTTAGGAACAGCGCTCACAGTAGCTGGCTTCAGGTCAGCGCTCTCAGTGGCTGGCTCTGGGACAGCGCTTGGGACAGCCAGAGATGAAGGACGAGAGGCTCCCTTCCTCCTCTTCTTTCTCCTTGGCCGCGGAGCAGATGCCATGGACGGACTGGTGACAGGAGAGGGAGGTGAAGCAGGAACTGGGGAGCCCAGCACAGGCAAGGAGGACTCCGGGCAGGAAGACTCCGATGCCGACTCCCACGACGGGTGCCTTCCACGCTTACCATGAAGACTGATGGACGTGGAAGGTGTCTCAGGAGTCACGGCAGGACTGGGTTGGTCCCCAAGTGTAGCGACGGCTAGCAAACGACCCTCAGGGATCACAGGAAGCTTGGCAGAAGGTGGAGAGGACAACCACCATTGTTCCCGGAGCTCCGACTGCCACTTGAGAAGAGACACACTGTCTGCTGGGTTCAATGATGGCCGGTTCATTCTGTTATGGTTTAGAAGGAGAGAACCCAATCGCAGACCATTTGCAGACTTCTCAGGGGTTTATTACAGAAAAACAGGGAAAACAAAACCCTCGAGGGGGCAAACAAGACAGGATTGACTAACAAGACTAGACTAAGACTGACAGAAAACTGAACAATAAACTAACAGCTAAGACAGGATCAAACACTTCACAAGACTTCTCAACAGGTTACTCACGAATGAATCTTCACATAAAGATTGGCAATGAACCGGCACAGGACAGCAAACACAAGGGGATTAAATAGGGAGAAACTAATGAGGGAAACAGGTGACACAGGTGAAGCAATAATGACTAAACAAGGATAACAAGGGGGGCGGGGCAGAGAACGAGACAACGCAAGCACACAGCCCAAACAAATGGCCATGTGCTTACACATAAAACATGGGTCTGCCATGATCCTGCCTCAAGACCAGGGAAAATTAAAGACTAAATGGCAGGATCATGACAATATAAACTTGGAATTACGAGGGAAAAACAGAATTGCAAGATATAAACTTGGAATTATGAGAAAAAAGTCAGAATTGTGAGATAAAAACTCGCAATTACGAGAAAAAAGACAGAATTGTGAGATCTAAACTCAATTGCGAGAAAAAAGACAGAATTGTAAGTTATAAACTCGCAATTACGAGAAAAAACACCGAATTGTGAGATCTAAACTCAATTGCGAGAAAAAGTCAGAATTGTGAGTTATAAACTCACAATTACGAGAAAAAAGACAGAATTGCGAGATCTAAACTCAATTGCGAGAAAAAAGACAGAATTGTAAGTTATAAACTCGCAATTACGAGAAAAAACTGAATTGTGAGATCTAAAATCAATTGCGAGAAAAAAGACAGAATTGTGAGTTATAAACTCGCAATTACGAGAAAAAAGACAGAATTGTGAGATCTAAACTCAATTGCGAGAAAAAAGACAGAATTGTGTTATAAACTCACAATTACGAGAAAAAAGACAGAATTGTGAGATCTAAACTCAATTGCGAGAAAAAAGACAGAATTGTAAGTTATAAACTCGCAATTACGAGAAAAAACTGAATTGTGAGATCTAAAATCAATTGCGAGAAAAAAGACAGAATTGTGAGTTATAAACTCGCAATTACGAGAAAAAAGACAGAATTGTGAGATCTAAACTCAATTGCGAGAAAAAAGACAGAATTGTAAGTTATAAACTCGCAATTACGAGAAAAAACACAGAATTGTGAGATCTAAACTCAATTGCGAGAAAGAGTCAGAATTGTGAGTTATAAACTCGCAATTACGAGAAAAAACACAGAATTGTGAGATCTAAACTCAATTGCGAGAAAAAAGACAGAATTGTAAGTTATAAACTCGCAATTACGAGAAAAAACAGAATTGTGAGATCTAAAATCAATTGCGAGAAAAAGTCAGAATTGTGAGTTATAAACTCGCAATTACGAGAAAAAAGACAGAATTGCGAGATCTAAACTCAATTGCGAGAAAAAAGACAGAATTGTGAGAGAGAAACTCACAATTGCGAGAGAAAAAGTTATAAACTTGGAATTACAAGAAAAATAGTCAAAATTATGTCAGAATAAAAAATCGCAATTTCTTTATTTTTTATTTTTTGGGTGGCAGAAACGAGCCTCCACTCTGTTGTTGTTGTTGAAGAGAGTGTGTTAGCTCACAGCATCTGTGTCTCTGTGTCCTCGCACGCACTGAACTCTGGGAACGTTGTCAGGATCGAGCTGAGGGCTCTGGGAAGCATCTCCGAAGGGGAAGAGCTGACCGTGAGTTACGTGGACTTTCTGAACGTGTCCAAGGACCGGCAGCGAATGCTGAAGCAACAGTATTACTTCGACTGCAAGTGTGAGCACTGCACCAACGGCATTAAAGACGACCTGATGACGGCCGTCAGAGACACAGACGGACAGAAGGTTCATATCAGCCGGTGTACAAACACTGACTTAGAAGAAAAGCTTCTATATAAAACCATAAAGGGTTCCGTCAGGTGCTTCATATGTTTATGCAATCATTTAAAGTCCTCTGTAGTCAATAATTTTATCCGTTAAAACTCATCTTTGATCACCAAAATGACATTTTTCAACGTTTTTTCTTTGAAAAATGGCTTAAAATATCTTGAATGTAACTTGACACCATTGCCTCATTAAGTATTCGCGGTTCTATGAATATGCAAATGAGCCCCACCTCCACTGACTCAGCTCAGAGATCCACTTGTTGACGATCACACGTTGACCTGATTCAAGTTGACCAAAAATCCAGTTTTTAATGTGCTTTAAGACAAAGCATGTGTAAGTTCATAAGTCGACACCATTGCTGAGTATTTCCTCCTTAAAACTGCAGTGAACCAAAGACAGTCTCAAAAACACGCTTTGAAATCGCTGGTGTTTCTGACGTCACAAACTACCTTGTAACCAATCAGATCAACGTGTGATCGTCAACCAGTGGATCTCTGAGCTGAGTGAGTGAGTGGAGGCGGGGCTCATTTGCATATTCATAGAGCCACGCATACTAAATATTCAAGCTATTTTAAGGTATAAACAGTTTTTCAAGGAGAAAACCGTTTAAATGTCATTTTGGTGATCAAAGATGAGTTAAGGGATGAACGGATTGACTACAGGGGGACTTTAAATACCAACATCATAGAACATTATTTCTCATCTTGCTAAAAATTGCATAAAATAACACTTTATTTTAACATTTACTCTCCCTATCAGCCCCGTGCAAAGCATGATGGGAAGTGGAAATCCTATTCCTAGTTTCTATAATGGCCGGTTTCTTCTGTCTGCAGCCGTCCGCTGAAGTGCTGAAGGAGGCCACAGAGTTCAGTCTTCAGGCTCTGGTGAAGATCGAAGAGGCTCGTCTTGGAGGAAACTTCCACGAGGTCAGTCTTCAGAATTGCGAGATATAAAGTCAGAATTGCGAGATATAAAGTCAGAATTGCGAGATATAAAGTCGGAATTGCGAGTTACAAAGTCAAAATTGCGTGATATAAAGTCACAATTTTGTTATAAGGTCAGAATTGTGAGTTTATTTGTCGCAATCCTGAGTTTATTTCGTGCAATTGTGTTTATTCCTCGCAATTGCGACTTTATATGCAATTCTGAGATAAAAAGTCGCAATTACCTTTTTTATTTTTTTATTCTGTGGCGGAAACAAACTTCCATAGTTATTTGCTTAGACAAACTGATCAAAAGTTGATTTTCAATTAGTCCAATATATAAAAGGCAGTTTAAATAAGAGTGTTGCGATGCTGATCAGACGACGCTGATCTGCTTCTGTAGGTCGTTAAGCTCTGCCGCGAGTGTCTGCAGAAGCAGGATCCGCTGTTCGGAGACACAAACCTGTACCTGCTGCGCGTCCTTAGCATCGCTAGCGAGACGCTGTCCTTCCTGCAGCAGTTCCCCGAGGCGGCCGGACACGCACAGCGCGCGGTGGAGGGATACGCGTGAGTCTGTGTGCTAAATCATGCTAGCAACCTGTTAAAACATTCTAGAACTGTATTAAATCATGCTAGCCACATGCTAGAACCGTACTGCTAGCCACACGTTAGACCTGTATTAAATCATGCTAGCCACATGCTAGAAACTTTATTAAATCATGCTAGCCACATGCTAGAACCATACTAAATCATGCTAGCCACATGCTAGAACCGTACTGCTAGCCACATGTTAGAACTGTATTAAATCATGCTAGCCACATGCTAGAACCGTACTGCTAACCACATACAGTACTAAAACCGTACTAAATCATGCTAGCCACATGCTAGCACTGTGCCAATTCATGTTAGAAACATGCTATCAATGTAATAAATTATGCTAGCATGTATGTTAAGACATGCTAGCAATGTTGTAATTCATGCTAGAGACATGCTAGCAATGTGTTAAATCATAATAGAAACATGCTAGCAGTGTGTGCTAAATCATACTAGGAACATGGTAAATCATGTTAGCAAACATGTTAAGTCATGCTAGCAAAGTGGCAAATCATAAAACATGTCTGTTACGTGTTAAATCGTGTTAAAACAGGCTAGCAACTTGATAAAACGTTAAAAATGTGTTAAAATAGGCTAGCAACTTGCTAAAACATGGTAGCAACATTGTATTTTATTGACTTCTTTGAGTAAAATCTTTAAACTTTTAATAGTTATTTCAAACTTTCAGTCATGGTAAAGCCCAGCCCTGACCTCTTTTCATCCAGTGAATTCCAGCAATCTGTTGATTTACTGTAAATCTCTTTAATTGTGATCACCTGTGCTCAGTCAGACAATCATTCGCCTGTTCCTGGTCTTAGGAAGCTTTACCATCCCAATAACGCCCAGCTGGGCATGGCCATCATGAGGGCGGGCGTCACGCACTGGCACGCGGGGCTGATCGAGGCCGCTCACGGGCTAATCTGTCGTGCATATGCTATCCTCCTGATCACACATGGAGCTCATCATGCCATCACCAAAGACCTGGAGGTAAAACACCAGCTGCACTGGTGGCTGATGTGTGCCAGATGTGTGCCAGATGTGTGCCAGATGTTGAATGTTACCGTGGGGAAAGTCGGTAACACTTTATTTTACAGTGTCCTTGTTACATATGTTATATGTACTTACCATAGTAATTACAGTAAATTATGCATAATTACATGCAACTAACCCTCAACCAAACCCTAATCCTACCCTAACCCTATAGTAAGTACATGTAGTTGCTTAATATTATTCAGTACTTATAAATATATAATTGCACTGTAACAATGACACCTTAAAATAAAGTGTAACCGGAAAGTCAGTGTCCCAGACAGCAACATAGTGTCAGCCAAGATCCGGCCCACATCTGGGCTGTGTGAAATCCATGTGTACCAGATATGTGCCAGATGTGTATCAGATGTGTGCCAGATGTGTACCAGATGTGTATCAGATGTGTGCCAGATATGTGCCAGATGTGTATCAGATGTGTGCCAGATGTATATTAGATGTGTGCCAGATGTGTATCAGATGTGTGCCAGATGTGTATCAGATGTGTGCCAGATATGTATCAGATGTGTGCCAGATGTGTACCAGATGTGTATCAGATGTGTGCCAGATGTGTATCAGATGTGTGCCAGATGTGTGCCAGATGTGTATCAGATGTGTGCCAGATGTGTACCAGATGTGTATCAGATGTGTTCCAGATGTGTGCCAGATGTGTATCAGATGTGTGCCAGATGTGTACCAGATGTGTATCAGATGTGTGCCAGATGTGTATCAGATGTGTATCAGATGTGTGCCAGATGTGTATCAGATGTGTGCCAGATGTGTATCAGATGTGTGCCAGATGTGTATCAGATGTGTGCCAGATGTGTACCAAATGTGTATCAGATGTGTATCAGATGTGTATCAGATGTGTGCCAGATGTGTATCAGATGTGTGCCAGATGTGTATCAGATGTGTGCCAGATGTGTACCAGGTGTGTGCCAGATATGTATCAGATATGTGCCAGATGTGTACCAGGTGTGTGCCAGATATGTATCAGATATGTGCCAGATGTGTATCAGATGTGTATCAGATGTGTACCAGATGTGTGTCAGATGTGTGCCAGATGTGTATCAGATGTGTACCAGATGTGTGTCAAATGTGTGCCAGATGTGTGCCAGATATGTATCAGATGTGTGTCAGATGTGTGCCAGATGTGTATCAGATGTGTGCCAGATGTGTATCAGATGTGTGCCAGATGTGTGCCAGATGTGTATCAGATGTGTGCCAGATGTGTGCCAGATGTGTATCAGATGTGTGCCAGATGTGTACCAGATGTGTATCAGATGTGTGCCAGATGTGTACCAGATGTGTATCAGATGTGTGCCAGATGTGTATCAGATGTGTGCCAGATGTGTATCAGATGTGTGCCAGATGTGTACCAAATGTGTATCAGATGTGTGCCCGATGTGTATCAGATGTGTATCAGATGTGTGCCAGATGTGTATCAGATGTGTGCCAGATGTGTATCCGATGTGTGCCAGATGTGTGCCAGATGTGTATCAGATGTGTGCCAGATGTGTATCAGATGTGTGCCAGATGTGTATCAGATGTGTATCAGATGTGTGCCAGATGTGTATCAGATGTGTGCCAGATGTGTATCAGATGTGTGCCAGATGTGTACCAGGTGTGTGCCAGATATGTATCAGATATGTGCCAGATGTGTACCAGGTGTGTGCCAGATATGTATCAGATATGTGCCAGATGTGTATCAGATGTGTATGAGATGTGTACCAGATGTGTGTCAGATGTGTGCCAGATGTGTATCAGATGTGTACCAGATGTGTGTCAGATGTGTGCCAGATGTGTGCCAGATGTGTGCCAGATGTGTATCAGATGTGTATCAGATGTGTACCAGATGTGTGTCAGATGTGTGCCAGATGTGTATCAGATGTGTACCAGATGTGTATCAGATGTGTATCAGATGTGTACCAGATGTGTGTCAGATGTGTGCCAGATGTGTATCAGATGTGTACCAGATGTGTGTCAGATGTGTGCCAGATGTGTGCCAGATATGTATCAGATGTGTGTCAGATGTGTGCCAGATGTGTATTAGATGTGTGCCAGGTGTGTATCAGATGTGTGCCAGATGTGTGCCAGGTTTGTATCAGTTGTGTGCCAGATGTGTGCTAGGTGTGTATCAGTTGTGTACCAGATGTATATTAGATGTGTACCGGATGTGCTCCGGATCTGGGCCGACACTATGTTGCTGTCTGGGGTGTTCCTCCTGTAACAGAGTTGAACTGTTGACCCTAATGAGGCTGATTTGAATGAAATACTGATGATGATGATGATGATGATGATGATGATGATGATGATGATGATGATGATGACTGTAAGACATAAAGTGTCACTTAAATATAATGTCAGGAAGATAAAAGCATTATTTTTAAAGGGAAAATGTTACTTCACAACAGACAAATTGTGAATAAAAAAAAGACATTCAAGAAAAATATATACAGTAGACAGGGAAAGCATGAAATTTTAATATCAATTAAAGCAAAATGTTGGTACAATTTGAACTCAGTTCACTATTTTACAGTTTAAATGTAATGATATTGAATGAATGAAAACTTTATTTTTAAGGCAAGACTAGATATACTAGATATCGCCATTTCCCCAGTTGATGAATCACAGTATATGAAGATATTACATTTTGAAATCTACAGATGCAAATAGATAAAGTGCAATCAAATATTTAAATGTGTATTATAGATGTTTTCTTTCCTCTAGTCTGATGTTATAGAAGCAAAATAGACCTTAAAACTGAGCCGTGCGTGAAAAACATTGGTTTTGTCTTGCCTTAAAACAACTAAACAGAATTAAATCTATCAAAGTTGAGTAAGTCACACACAACTGACACTGTTTCCTGAGAGTCACTGTGGGTTGAGAAAGATTCGGTGTTGGGTTTGCATTGTGAGCTGGGATGATGTGAAATGTGTGTTTTCAGGCGATGCGCACGCAGACAGAGATGGAGCTTCGTCTGTTTAAAGAGAACCAAATCGTCTATCAGAACATGAGAGAAGCTGTTCTCTCAAGCAACCCCTTGATGAGCGTCGCTGGAGAACAAGTGCAAATCAAAGCCACTTCATAAACTTGATCTAAGCAAGAATCTGCACTCTAATAAAGGCATTTTCAACAGATCACACTGTGGAGTTTTGATTCAGTCTAGTCCGGAAAATCTCCTACATTTGCCATTCCAAACAAACACACTGCAAAAAATGCTTTTCTTACTTAGTATTCTTGTCTTGTTTCCAGTCAAAATATCAAACAATTCTTAAATCAAGATGCATTTACTAAAGTTGTAAAATACCAAACGATATTATGTCTTTTTTCCTGGGGATATAAATCAAAATTAAGTCAGTTTTTGCTTAAAACAAGCAAAATGATCTGCCAATGGGCTTAGAAAAATGGCAGACAATGTTGTTGTTTTTTAAACAACAAATCACTTAATTTGTAACTTAACTATGTACACTTGATTTATTTCCCCAGAAAACAAGACATAATATCTTATGGCATTTTACTCATCTAGTAAATGCATCTTGATTTATTAATTTCTTTGATATTTGGACTGGAAACAAGACAAAAATACTAAGTAAGAAAAGGCATTTTGCAGTGCACTAGTGAGTCGATCAGGAGATTCTCTTGCTGATCCTCTTGTACACGATTCCATCGAAGCTGAGAGTCTGAAAGCACACGGCACAGGTTTCATAAAAGTGTCAGTAATGAGGAGGATGAGGATGAGGATGATGATGATGAGGATGAGTCTCCACTTACGTTACTGATAGTGTCTCCGTCCAGCTCGGTCACAGACTCGATCCCCTTCACAAACACCGTCAGCTTATTCCCGTCCATGTGAACCACCGTCTGACACACACACATCAGCAGATCTGTAACATCTCATCAATCACACAAAGCCTGACAACCATGACAAAAATATGATTTAATCTGCTCAATTAATTAATATACTCATGCTTCAACCCAAAAATATTAATCAATCTACTCGATTATTCAAACTTCTCATATTTCACTCCAAAATTATTAATCAATCTACTCGATTTATCAATCCACTCGTGTTTCAACCCAAAGATATTAATCAATCTACTCGATAGTTCAATTTACTCATATTTCACTCCAAAGATATTAATCAATCAACTCGATTTATCAATCCACTCGTGTTTCAACCCAAAGATATTAATCAATCTACTCGATAATTCAATTTATTCATATTTCACTCCAAAATTATTAATCAATCTACTCGATTTATCAATCCACTCGTGTTTCAACCCAAAGATATTAATCAATCTACTCGATTTAAAGATATTAATCAATCTACTCGATAATTCAATTTACTCATATTTCACTCCAAAATTATTAATCAATCTACTCAATTAATCAATCTACTTGTATAATTCTCCAAAAATATCAATCTACTCATATTTTGCTCCAAAAATATTAACCAATCTACTCAATCAACCTACTCATATTTTACCACCAATAATATTAATCAATATAGCCTACTTATATTTCACCCCCCAAACAATTATCAATCTACTCATATTTCACCCCCCCACACACATTTTTTTTTATCAATTTACAGGATTAATCAATCAACTCAAATTTCGCTACAAAAATATTAATCAATCTACTCAAATAATCAATCTACTCATATTTCACTCCAAAAAATATTAATCAATCTATTCAGTTAATCAATCTACTCATATTTCACTCCAAAAAATATTAATCAATCTATTCAGTTAATCAACCTACTCATATTTCACTCCATAAATATTAATTAATCTACACAAATAATCAATCTACTCATATTTCACTCCAAACATATAAATCAATCTTCTCTATTTATTTATCTATTCACATTTTGGTCCAAAATATAATAATGAAAATAGTTTTTAAAAATAATATTATTTTATTCCGCATTGATGCATTAAATTGATCAAAAGTGACAGTAAAGACATTTATAAAGTTACAAAACATTTCTATTTCAAATAAATGCAAGTTAAGCAGCATGTAAAAATTCCAAAATTCCAATGCATGTTTGAGCTGTTTTAACTGAAAACAACTTTATTAAAATATGTCATTGTTTTGTCTCAAGATGCACACCAGTAATGTTTCTTTTTTCTAAGGCACATTTATAAAAGCTTAAATGTCCTAATTGAACCAAGGCCTAATCCTGGCTTAATCTAAACCCTGTCTGTGAAACCAGGCCTTGATGTTTCGGTCCCACTTTATATTAAGTGGGTTTAAGTACTATGTACTTACATTGGAATGAATAATTTGATACAATGGACTTATTGTGTACATGCATGTTTTAACCCCAACCTGACCCGTATCACACCTGTCCCTAACCTTACCCGTATCTCACCTGTCCCTAACCTGACCCGTATCTCACCTGTCCCTAACCTGACCCGTATCACACCTGTCCCTAACCTTACCCGTATCTCACCTGTCCCTAACCTTACCCGTATCTCACCTGTCCCTAACCTGACCCGTATCACACCTGTCCCTAACCTTACCCGTATCACACCTGTCCCCAACCTGACCCGTATCACACCTGTCCCTAACCTTACCCGTATCTCACCTGTCCCTAACCTGACCCGTATCTCACCTGTCCCTAACCTGACCCGTATCTCACCTGTCCCTAACCTGACCCGTATCACACCTGTCCCTAACCTTACCCGTATCTCACCTGTCCCTAACCTTACCCGTATCACACCTGTCCCTAACCTTACCTGTATCTCACCTGTCCCTAACCTTACCCGTATCACACCTGTCCCCAACCTGACCCGTATCACACCTGTCCCCAAATCACACCTGTCCCCAACCTGACCCGTATCACACCTGTCCCCAACCTGACCCGTATCTCACCTGTCCCTAACCTGACCCGTATCTCACCTGTCCCTAACCTGACCCGTATCACACCTGTCCCCAACCTGACCCGTATCACACCTGTCCCCAACCTGACCCGTATCTCACCTGTCCCCAACCTGACCCGTATCTCACCTGTTCCCAACCTGACCCGTATCTCACCTGTCCCTAACCTGACCCGTATCTCACCTGTCCCTAACCTGACCCGTATCTCACCTGTCCCTAACCTGACCCGTATCTCACCTGTCCCCAACCTGACCCGTATCACACCTGTCCCTAACCTGACCCGTATCTCACCTGTCCCCAACCTGACCCGTATCACACCTGTCCCTAACCTGACCCGTATCTCACCTGTCCCTAACCTGACCCGTATCACACCTGTCCCTAACCTGACCCGTATCACACCTGTCCCTAACCTGACCCGTATCTCACCTGTCCCTAACCTGACCCGTATCTCACCTGTCCCCAACCTGACCCGTATCACACCTGTCCCCTATCTCACCTGTCCCTAACCTGACCCGTATCTCACCTGTCCCTAACCTGACCCGTATCTCACCTGTCCCTAACCTGACCCGTATCACACCTGTCCCTAACCTGACCCGTATCACACCTGTCCCTAACCTGACCCGTATCTCACCTGTCCCTAACCTGACCCGTATCACACCTGTCCCTAACCTGACCCGTATCTCACCTGTCCCTAACCTGACCCGTATCACACCTGTCCCCAACCTGACCCGTATCACACCTGTCCCCAACCTGACCCGTATCTCACCTGTCCCCAACCTGACCCGTATCTCACCTGTCCCCAACCTGACCCGTATCTCACCTGTCCCTAACCTGACCCGTATCTCACCTGTCCCTAACCTGACCCGTATCTCACCTGTCCCTAACCTGACCCGTATCTCACCTGTCCCCAACCTGACCCGTATCACACCTGTCCCCAACCTGACCCGTATCACACCTGTCCCTAACCTGACCCGTATCACACCTGTCCCCAACCTGACCCGTATCTCACCTGTCCCCAACCTGACCCGTATCTCACCTGTCCCCAACCTGACCCGTATCTCACCTGTCCCTAACCTGACCCGTATCTCACCTGTCCCTAACCTGACCCGTATCTCACCTGTCCCTAACCTGACCCGTATCTCACCTGTCCCCAACCTGACCCGTATCACACCTGTCCCCAACCTGACCCGTATCACACCTGTCCCTAACCTGACCCGTATCACACCTGTCCCTAACCTGACCCGTATCTCACCTGTCCCCAACCTGACCCGTATCACACCTGTCCCCAACCTGACCCGTATCACACCTGACCCCAACCTGACCCGTATCACAGCTGTCCCTAACCTGACCCGTATCACACCTGTCCCCAACCTGACCCGTATCACACCTGTCCCCAACCTGACCCGTATCACACCTGTCCCCAACCTGACCAGTATCACACTTGTCCCTAACCTGACCCGTATCACACCTGTCCCTAACCTGACCCGTATCTCACCTGTCCCTAACCTTACCCGTATCACACCTGTCTCTAACCCGTATCTCACCTGTCCCTAACCTGACCCGTATCACACCTGTCCCCAACCTGACCCGTATCTCACCTGTCCCTAACCTGACCCGTATCACACCTGTCCCCAACCTGACCCGTATCACACCTGTCCCTAACCTGACCCGTATCTCACCTGTCCCTAACCTGACCCGTATCTCCCTGACCCGTATCACACCTGACCCCAACCTGACCCGTATCACAGCTGTCCCTAACCTGACCCGTATCACACCTGTCCCCAACCTGACCCGTATCACACCTGTCCCCAACCTGACCCGTATCACACCTGTCCCCAACCTGACCCGTATCACACCTGTCCCTAACCTGACCCGTATCACACCTGTCCCTAACCTGACCCGTATCTCACCTGTCCCTAACCTTACCCGTATCACACCTGTCTCTAACCCGTATCTCACCTGTCCCTAACCTGACCCGTATCACACCTGTCCCCAACCTGACCCGTATCTCACCTGTCCCTAACCTGACCCGTATCACACCTGTCCCCAACCTGACCCGTATCACACCTGTCCCTAACCTGACCCGTATCTCACCTGTCCCTAACCTGACCCGTATCTCACCTGTCCCTAACCTGACCCGTATCTCACCTGTCCCTAACCTGACCCTTATCTCACCTGTCCCTAACCTGACCCGTATCTCACCTGTCCCTAACCTGACCCGTATCTCACCTGTCCCTAACCTGACCCGTATCTCACCTGTCCCTAACCTGACCCGTATCTCACCTGTCCCTAACCTGACCCGTATCTCACCTGTCCCTAACCTGACCCGTATCTCACCTGTCCCTAACCTGACCCGTATCACACCTGTCCCTAACCTGACCCGTATCTCACCTGTCCCTAACCTGACCCGTATCTCACCTGTCCCTAACCTGACCCGTATCTCACCTGTCCCTAACCTGACCCGTATCTCACCTGTCCCTAACCTGACCCGTATCACACCTGTCCCTAACCTGACCCGTATCACACCTGTCCCTAACCTGACCCGTATCTCACCTGTCCCTAACCTGACCCGTATCACACCTCACAGCTGTCCCTAACCTGACCCGTATCACACCTGTCCCCAACCTGACCCGTATCACACCTGTCCCCAACCTGACCCGTATCACACCTGTCCCCAACCTGACCAGTATCACACTTGTCCCTAACCTGACCCGTATCACACCTGTCCCTAACCTTACCCGTATCTCACCTGTCCCTAACCTTACCCGTATCACACCTGTCTCTAACCCGTATCTCACCTGTCCCTAACCTGACCCGTATCACACCTGTCCCCAACCTGACCCGTATCTCACCTGTCCCTAACCTGACCCGTATCACACCTGTCCCCAACCTGACCCGTATCACACCTGTCCCCAACCTGACCCGTATCTCACCTGTCCCTAACCTGACCCGTATCTCACCTGTCCCTAACCTGACCCGTATCTCACCTGTCCCTAACCTGACCCGTATCACACCTGTCCCTAACCTGACCCGTATCTCACCTGTCCCTAACCTGACCCGTATCTCACCTGTCCCTAACCTGACCCGTATCTCACCTGTCCCTAACCTGACCCGTATCTCACCTGTCCCTAACCTGACCCGTATCTCACCTGTCCCTAACCTGACCCGTATCTCACCTGTCCCTAACCTGACCCGTATCACACCTGTCCCTAACCTGACCCGTATCTCACCTGTCCCTAACCTGACCCGTATCTCACCTGTCCCTAACCTGACCCGTATCTCACCTGTCCCTAACCTGACCCGTATCTCACCTGTCCCTAACCTGACCCGTATCACACCTGTCCCTAACCTGACCCGTATCACACCTGTCCCTAACCTGACCCGTATCTCACCTGTCCCTAACCTGACCCGTATCACACCTGTCCCTAACCTGACCCGTATCTCACCTGTCCCTAACCTGACCCGTATCTCACCTGTCTCACCTGTCCCTAACCTGACCCGTATCTCACCTGTCCCTAACCTGACCCGTATCTCACCTGTCCCTAACCTGACCCGTATCACACCGCAACAGCAGCAAAAGGGTTTTACAATACAACATCAGCACAATAAGTACATTGTACTTAAATCCACTTAATATAAAGTGGGACCGATGTTTCGTTTTCTTTCGATCTGGTGATTTGACTCTGATGGGACTGACTTTATCCTTCTCTCCAGTGAAGGTCTCGAGCTCACACTCCTCTCCCACAGTGAACGAGTACAGGATCACTTTAGTCCCCGCCGTCACCGTCACCTTGAAGTCGTTCCCGTCCTGATGGATCTCTGAGATGCTCTTCACATCTTTACCTTTCTGGATCTCATCCTCCGGCAGTCCTGCGACACGAGACGCAAACACATCAAACCCATGTCAAGCGTACGACTATAACAGGGATTAATATGCTTTCATTCTCATCCAAGAAACCTGTGCTTTCCTGTAAATGTTTTCTTCTCATGACAGTCTTACCAATGGCCTTCATGAAAGCCTCAAAGTTCTCGTGTGACTCCAGCTGATATTTCCCATTGAACGCCATCAGAAGCTGCAGACATTTACATTACATTTACATTTAATCATTTAGCAGACGCTTTTATCCAAAGCGACTTACAAATGAGAACAATAGAAGCAGTTAAACTAACAATTGGACAACAAAATGCAAGTGCTGTGACCCTTTAATCTAACTCATTTTTTATAGATATAGAAGAGAAGAGAAAACAAAGACAGACATCAGGAACTCTCAGAAATAATGTTTTCATGGGATCATTGGTAAAACACTCTTAGAACATATTTTTGTTAGCTGGTCTGTCTCATGTGAGGAACCTTTAATTATTTGATGATTAATATATATCAGATATATACCAGATATAATGTTTGATCATTTTTCAGTAGTGTGATCAGGACACTATAGTTCATTTATGTAAGTGAGGAGAGCAAAATAAAGTAAACTGACATATTATACCCAAATATTCTTCATACAGAGACTACCAGTGACATTTATAACAATTTGGGATCAAAAATGATTGGGACACTTTGAGCTGATCATGTTTTGCTGAAGTGTGTTTTCTTTAATTGCTAATGCTCTTTTTACACACAGACTGAACACAATGAAGCATTGCTTGGTGATTGGTTGAGCTAAACTGGTATTATCTAATTGTGGAGTTAAATTTAACAGCTGACAGATATTCAACATAATTCATGTGTGAGACAGTCTAACAGAAGGACGGACAAAACCAGTCAAATATCAACTGAGTTCTGCTCATATTTTATTACCATTTTCTAAACTATAGCGAATAAACTGATGATGTGAGACATGTTGAATACATTTTGGTTTGACTGTATATTTTACATTCCCCTTAATTTATGAAAATGTAATTTCTGAATGTTTTCTGAACGTTCAAATGTTTTAAAATAAATACTCTGTTAAATATGACCGTTAAAGGAACATTCCACTTTATTATTCTTCAGACATTATGGAACGTTACTTTTGAATGTTTCTCTGAATGTTCCGAAATAGTAACATTTAAAAACCGTTAGACTTACCGTTAATATTTCCTCCGATCAGGTCGAGAAGATCCTGCCGAAATGCTGAGTTTGGGTTCAACCGGCTGTTTTCACTGAGGGCTTCTTACATCAGACTTTAAACCTATCAATGCACAATATGATTATATAAAGACAGATTATGATTAAGCTTCAGTGTGGAATAAATGTCCAAAGGTTACTCTGAAATAAAGACATTCACACAACTTTGATTAAATGCTGCGAACTTTTGATTAAGCTGCTCTAAGAGTTTCAGAGAACAATGATATCCAATAAATCACAAAACCCAGAATACAGCAGAAACTTTATAAACCATTGCAGTTTTACAGACTTGTGATTCATAACTATCATCAATCACTGCACTGTTTTGATATTTTTGTACATTACCTCTTTCATGAATATTTTTTGACTTGTTTAAATTCTGCTGAAAAGAATAAACATCAATATGCATTATCTGAACTATGTATATATATATTGATATTTTTTTCTGGCCAGTAACAGTGTGTATGTTCATTTAAATGATTGATTGATTGATTGATTGATTGATTGATTGATTGATTGATTGATTGATTGATTGTGAACAGACTCTTACAAATAAAGGTTTCAAAAGGGTTTTTTTTCCGCAGTGATGCCACAGAAACGTTCTTCTTAAAATAACCATTTTTTCTTAGTATGAAGAACATTTTAATATTCTATGCAATGGGAAGTTTCCATGGATTTAAAAGGATCTTCACAGAACAATCAATGCCAATAATGACCTTTGA